>CM026270.1:18785991-19385991 GCA_014851425.1 Senna tora | reverse complement strand
ATTATATATGTTTCCAACCAGAGTATAACTAAGTTTGAAGCTAGATGGTCATATTTTTTCTGATATTATGGCTGTGTTCTAGATGGAAGGAAGTGAAATTGTGGTTGAGGGTCCACGATGCAGTCTTCGTAGTAGAAAGGTATCTTTGTGTTAATTGTATCTAATTTGTTCTGACATTTGGATAAAAGTTCAGTAGTATTATTGAATTTCAGTGTATCTCTTTAATTATGTAGTACCATTTATTAATATTAATAAAAACTCACATTATTAGGACACACCTTGAATGGATTAGGGACCAACTGATTGGAGGAATGTACTAAAGTTCAGTACTACCGTACTACTTAACATCTACTCTTGTCATTTGAGTTTTGAAACATTAATAATCTTTATTTTGCTTTCATTCGTTACTTGTCATTTGTTAATATTAATAAAAATTTGTTTCTTAATATATTTAAGGTATATCCTATTAATATTGACAAATGATAAGTAGATGGGCAGAGAAAGTACTGAAAATTCATTACTCTCTCGCGTTACTGGACTTTTATTGACAACGCATTCACTACTTGGTTCTTCTTCGCTTTAATATGCTAGGTCATCTTTTTCATTTAGATTTGAAAAATAATTTTTTTAAGAGAATAATAGATATAGACACAAAAAAATTTAAAATCCCACACAAATCAAAAAATACCATGAATAATTTAGGAACTACTTTTATTAAGAACTAAAAAGTTAGTCCCTAATTCATTCATAATAAATCTCCATTTCTGTGGTATTTTTAATGTATTATATTTTTCATTTTAAATATGTATTCTTTAAAAAAAATTATAATTTGTCAAATTTAAATAAAAATTAAAAAAAAAATAATAGAAAAAAAGTGATCTAAAATACTAAATCACAGAATGGGTGTTTTACTGTGTTGTTTGTGGGTTATTGGTTTTCTCTAATTGGCATTATGATTTAATTATAGGTTTACAGTGACTTGTCTGTTGACTATTTAAAGATGCTCTTGCTGAACGTTCCAGCAACAGTTATTGCGTTAGGATTGTAAGTAATTTTGTTCTCTCTTTAACAGACCAACTCCTTAATTAATTTGTGCTCTTTTCAATATTCTTTAATAATGTCTGTATTGTTGTTCTGTTGAGCCATTAATTCTTCTCCATGTTTCTTAGGTTCTTCTTCCTTGATGATGTTACTGGATTTGAGATCTCATATCTGCTAGAGGTATGTTCTACTCACTTTCCTTTTCTTGTGAAACAACTTTTGGTCTAAATCATCGCTATTTAAAACTTGGGCTCTGATTAAATTGGCTTGAACTGAAATTCTCCAGACATATTCAAACTTGATGTTACATCATAATTGGCGGAATGTTGATGTCAGTATGAGTTTTTAACATTTAACTTAGATAATATTCTAATTATGGCTCATTTCTGGATGTCCTTTTGAACTGCGTAAACTTTGATTTCTCACGGAGTACATAAACACTTAGATATTTCTTAAAGACAAGTCCCTAAGGCCACTTTCCTTAGTGATCCCATATTTTTATTGTAAAACGAAAATGGTCTAACACTTGAGATTTTACGAAATGGAGTAGCTATGTGTGAAACAAATTTAATTATGAAAAATCATAGCGGGAAGTTTTCTGCACAAACTAAAAGCTAGGTAAATGAGAATGATTCTTCATGTCTCATGAAAATGCCAATAAGGCTAACACAAATTTGATTAATATGCTTCAAACTGTAAGAGGTTTTATAATTGGGATAGAACTCTCCTCTCCTATACTATAAGTTTTTTCATACACAACCTACCACTCCAACTAATCACATATTAATACCTATACCTGTGTAACAACTTTAACCATGAAAAAATAGAACTAAAAATGGCCAAAAGGCTAGCACAAAAACTTGGGTAAAGTACCTTTTGGTACCCTCAACGTTTGAACCTTAGATCAAATATGCCTCTAACGTTTGATTGCGATCAATTATGCCTTTAACGTTTCATTTTTTAAACAATCTTACTTTTTTAACTAACACTGTTAAAATAAATAACAGTTGTGGTTTACATAGTTTGACACTGTTAAAAAAACTTCTTTCATTATTAAAGATGTGTCGATTCGTTAAGTTTCAGAACAACACAATGGCAAAAATGGCGCGCCTAAAGTGATTATCTACAAAATTTGAGAGATAAGGGTTAGGAAAAACGGTAGCATTTTATGATGATATGTAGGATGGAAGAAAATATGACATGGTATAAATGAATCAAGTCAGATTTTCTTGCCACAATCGTTATCTATCTTAACGGTGTTAGTGAAAAAGGATAAAATTGATCGCAATCAAACGTTATCGACATATTTAACCGAAAGCTCAAAAGTTGGGATTACCAAAGATACGTTACCCCAAAAAAATTCAATTAAAAAAATTTAAAGATATATAACTAGAAATAAACTATATTAATGATATTCTGACTTGTTGATGAGTGCAGCTTCCGGAGCCCTATAGTTTCATTTTCACTTGGTTTGCTGCAGTTCCCCTACTTGTGTGGCTAGCCCAAGCTCTTACAAATGCAATTATAAAAGACTTTTTGATATTGAAGGTATAAAATTTAGTATTACTTCTCTATTTTAGGTCAATTCCATTGAATTTTAGTGATGGATGACAAATTTTTCAACATTTATATATAGGGTCCTTGTCCAAACTGTGGTACTGAGAATACCTCCTTCTTTGGGACAATTCTGTCAATTTCAAGTGGAGGCTCTACCAACAAAGTGAAATGCACAAAGTATGTATAATAAAACATATCCCTCATGCATGTCAAAACCCCAAATTGGTCCCTTATGTTTGTACGAAGTTTCATATTGATCCTTTATGTTTCAAAAAGTTTAAATTGGTCCTTCATGTTTGCAAGAAGTTTCAAATTGGTCCTTCCGTCCACTTCCGTCAATTTCTTAAGTTAAGTGCTGACGTGGCGTTCTGACGTGTCCATCTAAGCTGACGTGACATGACACATCATCTTAAATGGACACGTAGGAGAGATGATATGTCCACCTCAGCACGCCATGCTTGCACTTAACGGAAGAAATAAACGGACTTGGACGGAAGGATCAATTTGGAACTTCTTGCAAACATAAAAGACCAATTTAAACTTTTTGAAACATAAAGGACCAATATAAAACTCCGTGTAAACATAAAGGACCAATTTGGAGTTTTGACATATGCATAAACATTATTAACTAACAAAAAAAGATTCAATTTGATATATATATATATATATATATATATATATGTATGATGAAATAGCATTATTTTAACCATGGGAAGTAACTTTTTTAATTTCTCAGCTGTAGCACTGAAATGGTGTATGATTCTGCTACAAGATTGATTACATTACCAGAAGGAAGTAATGCTTGAACCTCAAATTAAAAAGTGAAGGGTAATGAAGTCATATATATATATATTCTTACTTCACACATCAAAGGTGCCATCTCAATTGTAATGAATACTTGTAGAATATGGTCTTTGTATAGCTTATATATATAGGAATGTCCTACATAAAAGAGGTGGGTCATGAGGGTAATTAACCCCTCTATATAGGTTGGATATATCCTTTCTTTTAAGTGCACTTAACATTTTTATTATTAGAATAAAACTCCATGATTTCTCCTCCTGATTTTTTTGGGTTGAATTTTTAATTGGAATAATTGAAAGCCTTTAGAGATTGAACAAGACGGATCAATTTGGGACTTTTTTTTAAAAAAAAAATATTATATATAGTGATTTATATTTTCAACACTTTACAAAAGTTTAACATATGTGACATTATTGAACAGTAACCCAATTTTTTGTTATTTGAATTTTGCTAAGCATTTTTTTTGTAAAGTAAGCATGCATTAATTTTACTTATTTGCAGAAAAATTAAAGGGAGTGTCCCTAATTTATTTATTTATTTTATTTTGTGCTCAAGAAGTAGTGTCCCTAATTTTTAAAAAAAAAAAAGATCAAAATCATGAAATGGGCCCAACTATATGTTCATCCCTTTGAAAAAGTGAAGGTTCAAATACCAAAAAAAAGGTCAATATGACCAGATAACCCATTAATTAAAAAAGCCACTTTTAACTCTTTAAACTTTGAAATTTTAAAAAAAAAAAATTCTGTCATTATATAACATTTTCATTAAGAATCCTAATTGTGATGTGTCAACAAAATCAATTTATATCGGAATACAAATCACTACCTGAAAATTTAGTTTTTGTGCCAAAAATTTCGCTAAATTTCAAGTATTATTGTGCGATAAACCCCCATGAGATTTAGATTCTATATATGCAAAAACAAAATTATTTAAATAATTTAATATATTTGTCTTCAGTTAAAATTTTGAATAATAAAAAGTTTTAATGAAAGAGAATTTTTGCACAAATTATAAAGTTTTCTGGTTGAGGGGATTATTAGCAATAATAGTTCACACGGACTGAGAAATGTGAATTATTTTAGCCAAAATAAATAAGTCGCACATGAAAATATATAAATGTAATAAATGTCTTGAGTAATATTTTAGCATGCATGAAACCTTGAACAAGATCAATTGAACTGCAAAAAAACCAATGTAAAGAACTCATTATTTATGGGCGTCCTCAATCCTTAATTAATCAATATTCTTAACTTTGTATTAAACAAATTTGAATAGTATACTTTTTAGTAATGCTTCTTCGGTTGATTTTATATATATATATATATATATATATATATATATATATATATATATATATATATATATATATGATAATGTTCTTTACGCAGAAAGGAAAAAGGAAATGGAATGGAAGAGAGAATGGAAATGAGTTTGATGTGTTTGGTAGTAAAAATTTGAGACTATAGACAATTTCGTCCTTGAAAAATTCGGAAGTTGATAATTTAGTTCCTAAAAGATCATAAATGTACAATTTAGTCCTTAAAAGATTGCACCATTACACAAATTGGTCCTTCCGTCATTTTCAGTTAAATTCTCTTAGACGAACTTGCTGACGTGGCATGTTAATTGTAGACGAGGGCCGTTAATTGCTTAGTAGGACATGCTTACATGACACAAGCTAATATTCACCTCCAACTCAGTGTTTTGTGCTGAGTTGGAGGTAGATTTTAACTTGTGCCATGTAAGCATGTCCTACTGAGCAACTAACGACCCCCCGCATGCAATTAACGTATCACGTTAGCAAGTCCGTTAAGAGAATCTAACTGAAGATGATGGAAGGACCAATTTGTGTAACAGTGCTATTTTTCAGAGACCAAATTGTATATTTATGATCTTTCAGGGACCAAATTGTCCATTTCCGAATCTTTCAGGGACGAAATTGTCTATATACTCTAAAAATTTAGAATGAAAATAGAATGAGAATATATTAAAATTACTATTTTATCCTTTATATATATTAAAATAATAAAAAGAAAAAAATGTGAGATTTATGTAAAATTAAAACTTAAAAGTATAATAAACATTATATTATATGTATATATATATATATATATTTTAAATCTGAGATGAAAAAAATAAAATAAAAAGTGGGTGGAAGTGTGGAACTCACCCTCCATTCCCTTTTTTTTTATTTTTTTCTATTGGCAAACCAACATAGCCATAATTTGGCGGTTGGGAAGATGAATGCTCATCCTAATGCATGATACACAAACCCTTAAAACTTGCCCGCACGTTTAACACTAAATTAAATAAAAGAAAAAAACCCAAAAACAAAATCCAACAGTGTTATCCTCCAAATATTTGTTTGTTCTTATTGCACCCTACCAACACTAAAAAAATACAAGTCAACCTATAATACTTGTCCCTTTATAAATCCATCACCTATCGCACCCAATACATTGGAAAAAAACCTTTGTTATATATATATATATAATCTCACCGCCATTTCTCATGATTCAACCAATTTAAAAACTGATAATATTGACTTAATTAAAGAGCACAAAATTAAATTAAACCTTCGTGGGCAACACGTAGGTATATAGGAACTCGACCATTTGGCCTTGTATATATATAAGGATGCAAGTACTACAAGTCAATAATACTCATCATTCATCACCTTATAAGTTCCTTCCTCCTCACTCTCACAAAAAAGCTTAATTAATTAAGCTCATGGCTTCCTCCATCTTTCACTTTGCTACATTCTTGTTGCTTTCATGGATGCTCACAAAACCAACATCAGCTCTAGGAATTTTCCGTCCAAGCCCATGGGCTCTTGCTCACGCCACTTTTTATGGCGACGAAACTGCTTCTGCCACCATGGGTATGTATTATATAGATATATATTTTGAGAAAGGATTCTATACTGTACCGCATATAAAAATAAGGAGATAGAGTGATACATAGTGGAGCCTACATGTGAGTCCCACTTATGTATCACTCTGTCTCCTTACTTTTCTATAATATGTTTCATTCTAGTTTTTAAAAGATAGAAATATATCAAATTTAGCATTTGAAATATACAATTTGTCTCAATTTAATCTTTGAAAGATGTCGAATTTAGTATATGAAAAATACAATTTGTCTCAATTTAACATTTAAAAAATAATTTTTTTCTCAATTTAGTCTCAAAATTTTTTTTTATAGAAAATAGGAATACCAAATTTAGGCTCCGAAGGACATTAATGTCAAATTTTATTGTTTTAATTTACTCTCTAAAAATTTTTCTTTCATTTATGTTAACGAATATTTCACTGGTTAGAAATTAAATTGAGACAAATTTTATCTTTTATAAATTAAATTTAACATTTCTATTTTTTTCTGACTAAAATGATAATTACTTTCTCTCTTTTTTTTTGAGATTATATTATAGGATTTTTCTAACCATCATCTCAACTAACGAGAGCGTTAAAATATTTTCTTTATTACCTTTTCATCCATTTTAAAATCATAAATTCTCTTTATAAAAAAAAAAATTTAACAAATACTCTAAACACTTGATATATGTATAAATAACTTATTTATTTATTTGTACATATATAAATGAAAACAGGCGGAGCATGTGGTTACGGCAACTTATTCACAAACGGATACGGCACGGACACGGCGGCTCTAAGCTCCACCCTCTTCAACGACGGCTTCGCCTGCGGCACGTGCTTCCAGATCAAGTGCTACCAATCCAGCGCGTGCCACTCCACCGTCCCCTTCACCACCGTCACCGCCACCAACCTCTGCCCGCCGAACTGGGCCGAGCCCTCGGACAACGGCGGGTGGTGCAACCCGCCACGCGCGCACTTCGACATGTCGAAGCCGGCCTTCATGCGGATCGCGGAGTGGAAGGCCGGTATCGTGCCGGTGCTGTACCGGCGCGTGCCGTGCCGGCGGGGCGGCGGGCTGCGGTTCGCGCTCCAAGGGAACGGGTACTGGCTGCTGGTGTACGTGATGAACGTGGGCGGAGGGGGGGATATAGGGAGCATGTGGGTGAAGGGGAGCCGGACGGGTTGGATCCGGATGAGCCATAATTGGGGCGCGTCGTATCAGGCGTTCGCGAGTCTGGGAGGGCAGGGGTTGTCGTTTAGGGTGGTGTCGTTTACGACGGGGCAGAGTGTCGTTGCGTGGAATGCGGCTCCGCAGAGTTGGAGCGTGGGGGTCACGTATTCCACTAACGTTAACTTCCGCTAGCTCAAGAAGAAGAAGCTGAGCTGATGATTCTAAATATATATATATATGTGTCGTCATGTATGTATGATCAATGTTTTTGGATCTTTTTGGTAGTTTGATTAAGGCAAGTGAGTTATTATATTATATGTGCAGGAGCCCTTCATTTTCTCTCAAGTATTTGAGGATTTGCGGCTTAATTACTTTCCTCTGTAACAACTTGCAAGTACTATTGTGTAAGTTGAATATGAAAATAAACTCCAAATTAATTAAACTAACTAATTTTACTTAAAGTTACACTAAGGCAGTTGACGATGAGATTGGATTCTATGCTAATCAGCAGAGAATTCATTTTCGAAAAATGATCCAATATGCTACGATAAGAGGAAATATATGTACAGCATAAAAAAGTTAGATTTGTTATACAACATAAGATCCCTTCTTCCATAAGAGACAAGAGATAGAGTGTCAATACATGTGACCCTAAACCCACCATACGCTATCTCTCTTCTCTTTTATCATATCCGTTTTCAACCAAGGCATGGCTTCTTTGCAAAAAAAAACTTACTGAACAATGAAAAACTCCTTTGATTGCACAACTGATTGGGGTAGCAATGGATACGGGTATTTTGAGTATTCGTGGGTACCCGTTCAAAAAAAAAATATCTGATATCTATCGGATATCGGGTATTTCGAATATCGAATATTAGAAATACCCATCGGATATTTGTCGGATTAAGATATTAACTTCGGATACCCTATATCCGTTCGATTGAATGGGCGGATAGGGTATCCGATATTCGATATCTGTTTTTATATAATATATTAATTAAATATAATATTTTATATATATATATATATTAATAATTATATATATATATATTTAAATATAAAATAATATATATATATATATTATAAATTATACTATTAAATATTAAATAAAATATATTTTATTAAATAAAATTTTATGGTTCAATTAATAAAATTAGTATTGTTAATTTTAATTTATAAAAATTATCTTTATTTTTTTAGAAAATTTAACTTTTTTATTGTAATTTATTTAGTGGATGGATATTGGGTAATGGATATCGGATATTGGGTAATAGATATAGGATACTAAGTATGTTATATCCGTTATTTTTCCGGGTATTTCGGATATCAGGTAGTTTCGAGTATTTTGGGTATCGGGTAGTTTCAAATACGGATATTGAAAATATAATTTTTTCTGGATTCGGTTAGGGTTCAGGTATTGGGTGTAATGGGCGGATTCGGATTCGAATAGTGAAAAAATGAGCAGGTACCCACCCATTGCTGCCCCGACCTATAACTTTTAAAACTTTGAAATTTGTATTAAAAAAACTTAATAATTAATTTTTCAATTCAAAATTCAAACCCAATAGTGCCATGTTGAAAAATCAACATTATTTTAATACGTAGAAAATTTTTTAAACTTTACAATTTACACTTAGTGCTAATTATTAAGATAATCTCAACTTTTTTTTTATACTCAAAATAATGGTAAGATAAGACACTCCCAAAAAAGTTAAATAGAGCGTTAGTAGCATATTAAAGAGATCAACAGGAGTCAAATCTAAATTATTAATGCATATGCTTAAACTACAATCAATTTTACCTTATAACTATGATAAACTAAACCTTAAATATTAAAGAATCTCTGTAGAGAGAATCTCCCCAAACAGAATTTTGAATGGAATAATTAGGCCTCTTATCTCGCCATATATAGGTGAAGCTGGAGTATTCCTATAAATCTTAGCTTTGACCATAAGTACATATATTGCACTATTTTATATTTATGTATTAACTAATAACATAATATTAATTTATTTATTCTTATTTTATTTATTATGTAAAATTTTTAATCTAAATAATAAAAACAATTAAATAAATGATTATTAATCCATTCACAAAACACATCACACAATACATAGAAATTTTGATTGTCTTTGACAAAAACCTTCTAGGATAAGCCTTGTGAGTTGTGACTGATGTAATTCCTTGATTTCCTTCAATATATCTTAATTATACATATATAAATTTCATCTTTCCACATTTTCTATTATTTAGTTTTTTAATTTAAGAAGTAATAACTATGCTCTTATTTTAAATTTAATTAACATATGCATTGATCATACCATTACCAATTAATCCTTTCTTCTATATGTATAATTAAGCTATTGAAATTGGAGGTGCATGCATTGAATCTAGTACAAATGTTGAATTTAAAAATTGTTTAAAGGTAGAAAATGTGTGGAAAGATGGACCCACCTTGAACTCCCAGTGGTAGAACCGGGAGGGATCTGGATATAGTAAAGTTAGTTTAGCTAAGCTAACTAAAGTTAGTTTAGCTAAGCTAACTTTATCGTTTTAGATCATTGATTAATTGTAATATATTTTTTTTAATTGATCAACGGTTTAAATTGGCTGCACCAAATAATTTTACCTAAAATTACTTTACTTATCCAATTCCGGGCGGGAGTCCCCACATAGAGAGAGATGGTGGGGTCCACCATCCATCTCATCTCAATAATACGGAGGGAGAGACTCAACAAGTGAACAAAAAGCTACAATCTTTGTTTTCCTAATTTTCCCGCAAAAATCAAGCCCTTTCCCTGGAAATTTTCCCGGGAAAATTAACAGCCCACTCTAGAAAATCTCTGCTTCCTCTTTCCCTTTCCCATCCATGGACGACGCCGCAATTTCATCTTTGTATGCCCAATCACCTCCTCCAACTCCACATTCCCCATCTTCTTCTTCCTCTTCTCACAACCTCAACCTCCCTCCCAGTATGTCTCTCCCTCCTCTCTCTCTCGACGACAACCTACCTCCTTCTCCTCACATCCACCGTTTGATCAACACTAATCACTACAAATCACCTTCCAGAACGATCTACTCCGACAGGTTCATACCTAGCAGATCTGGCTCCAATTTCGCGCTCTTTGGTATCTCGACGCCGCCGACGACGAATTGTCCACCTGCCGATGCGCGCGAAGACAGTTCCCGCGCCTACACCGCACTTTTGCGGACGGCATTGTTCGGACCTGATGCCGGAGTCGTATCTCCGGTGACGCCGGAGAAAAGGAGCTTGTCTATGACTATGACGACTCCTCCGCCGAGCCGAAATATATTCCGTTACAAAACGGAAACTCGGCAGTCCATGCACTCGCTTGAGCCGTTTATGTTGGATGATGTGGTGCCAGGGACCAATCACACTCCGGTCAAGACTCCTCGGAAGGTTCCACGGTCGCCTTATAAGGTAATTATAGTGTTTTTGTTGTATTTTCTCATGTAATTTGGATGAAGATTTTGGGGCTAATGGACATTGTTATGTTCTACAAGGTTCTGGATGCACCTGCGCTTCAAGACGATTTTTATCTGAATCTTGTGGATTGGTCTTCGCACAATGTGTTGGCTGTGGGGTTGGGGACTTGTGTTTATTTGTGGAATGCTTGCAGTAGCAAGGTGAGTTCTAGTACAGTTAATTATTTTTTGTGACCAAATATTTCAATTTTGGATACGATTTTGGGACCATACATTTGCTCAAATTTAAAGCTTCAATTTTCTGTGGCCATTTGCCAATATGGTTATGTGCTAGATGGTTTTCAGTTATACAACAAACAAACAAAGCCTTTTCCCACTATATGATCAAGCCACACCAACATTAGTTAAATCCATACTAATAGTTTATTTTATTATTTTCTTTAGTCTTCAGTCACCATTAGTTATGTTATTAGGTTATCTTACATCTAGTGACCTCAGCCTCTGATGGTCTCTTTTGTATATAACCAAACCACCTAAGGCTTGTTTCTCCTAACTTTTCTATGATAGGTTCTAACTTCCCTCTAATGCAATCATTCATAATTCTAGTGTGATCACTCATCAAAGCAACATTTTCATTCTACAACATTGAATTTTTGCTCAATACAACAGAAAAATCCTTCTAATATGAGCCCTTCCATTTTGATATGCCGTATGCAGGTAACTAAATTATGTGACCTGGGGATTGATGACAGCGTTTGTTCAGTTGGTTGGGCCCAACGTGGTACACATCTTTCTGTTGGAACTAGCAATGGCAAAGTCCAGGTAAGATTTATTTTAGTTTCTGGAGATACTGTGGTTTTGCTCTTAGCTTTGAGAAGGAGATAAGGAGATGATATCAAGCTGCACGCAATTAAATATTTATTTGAATAGGTGAAACAGAATGGAACGGAATAAATTCAGATTATCTCTCGTCTGTTTAAAAGGCTTACCTTAGAGAAGAAAAGGACTTATGAGATGTTTGTGGGGAATATGACATGATGAAAAATTATTGTTTGTATTCCTATTGCATCTTATCACATTCATTATTAGACATGCTTTTCCCATAAACTACAATGACTTAGAAGTTAGAATGTTAAGCAACTTGCTTTAACTCATGAATCTTACTATTCTTCATATAGATTTGGGATGCATCTCGGTGCAAGAAGATAAGAACCATGGAGGGTCATCGTTTACGTGTTGGGGCCTTAGCCTGGAGTTCATCTCTTCTGTCTTCTGGTGGCCGGGATAAGAATATTTATCAGCGAGATGTACGTGCACAGGAAGACTTTGTTGGTAAACTATCAGGGCACAAGTCAGAGGTCAGGCTTGTTTCATATACCCCAGCTTCATCTGATCAATTAATTTATGGACTTCATGTTCTGTCTTCTTCACCATGCTTGTAGTCCATGCTAGTTTTCCTTTTAAAACCAATGAAGCTTAGCCTAAAATCGGTAATTATGTTTTGCTTCTTCATAGGTTTGTGGGCTTAAGTGGTCTTATGACAACCGTGAGTTGGCATCCGGAGGAAATGACAATAAAGTATGCATTTGTTAACCTTCTTTTTCATTTTTCTAAACTATCCTGCTTGCTTCGCTGTTATTCCTTTATTACTCCTAGAGTGTAACTACCACCAACTAATTTTATTTCATGTGTTTGCAGTTGTTTGTTTGGAATCAACATTCAACCCAGCCTGTTCTCAAGTTCTGTGAGCATACAGCAGCTGTTAAAGCTATTGCATGGTCTCCTCATCTCCATGGACTTCTTGCATCCGGGGGAGGAACTGCAGACCGAAGTATTCGTTTCTGGAATACAACCACAAATTCACACATAAGCTGTATTGATACTGGAAGTCAGGTGAACCTCTCTGGTCCTATATCTGTTTATTTATTCACTCACTTTTCTTTTTGTTTTTTTGGTCTCATGTGAGGCTGGTTATTGGGTAGACTGTGAAATGATTGGAGTTGCTTCCCTTGCTAAAGGAAAAAAGGGTAATTTGGGTAATTCGTTTAAAGCAAGTAAAAACAATAGACTGCCAAAACAAACATACTCAATAGAAAGTCAGATGAATACCTCAATAGAACTAACTGAAGACAAAATCCAAAAGGAGAAAAAAAAAAAGAATGGTAAAACGGCCCAAGAACACTTTGAAAATAAAGAAAGAAAGAAGACAGAAAGAGAGACAGGAAAATTTGGTTGACGTTTGACCTTTTCTTATGGTAGGTGTGCAATCTTGTCTGGTCTAGAAATGTCAATGAACTGGTGAGCACACATGGCTACTCCCAGAACCAGATAATAGTTTGGAGATATCCCACAATGTCAAAGGTACAAATTATATCTTTTGTGTTAAAATTGACGTCTCTTATATTTTACTAATTTGAACAATATTTTTCCATGTACTGTTTGTTCTTTAATTCAGCTTGCAACTCTTACGGGCCATACGTATAGAGTTCTTTATCTTGCCATTTCTCCGGATGGACAGGTACTAATTCATTTAAGGCATAGTAGCTATATTTAAGTAAATGATTTTCTAATTTCTCAAGTATGTTATTTTTTCTGTTTGTGATGGTGGCTTCTACTGTGTCAGACTATTGTCACTGGAGCTGGAGATGAAACACTTCGATTTTGGAATATATTCCCTTCACCTAAATCTCAGGTAAATTATTGATTAAAAGATGGAAAAAAATAAACTTATGCTATCCCACTGCCTTGCTTCTCTTATTTACTTGATTGTCCATGGTCATGAACTTAAGAATATGAGTTTCGCTCATATTATTTTTGGAATTCTGCCGCTTGTCCCTTATATATGACTAGACATGTATGGAAGTGAGAAGTCACCCTCACCTTAACGTATTTTTCATAGAAAGCGTTGCTATATCATCTTTGAGTAAATTATTATTTTGGTCCCAGAAAGATATAATCTATCTCAATTTAGTTCTTAAAAGATGGAAATATCAATTGTCCCAGAATGATGCCGCTTGTCTCAATTCAGTCTTTCGGAATCTCCATTAACATAATTGATAGAAAATTTTTCATGGACTAAATTAAAAACAATTGTATCTTTCATGGATTAAATTTGATATTTCTATCTTTCAAGGACTAACTAAAACAAATTGCATCTTTCAGATACTAGATTGAGATATATTGTATCTTTCCTGGATCAAAATGATAATCTACTCTTTATATTTTTCTTGGAGAAGGATTTGCAATTGCTCTAAATTCTTAATGTCAACAGCCACTGCACTACTCCATTATTTTTTGTTTTATATTATTGCTGTGGAATAGAACTAGTTCATAATATAGTATTTGTAAAAGTGACTACAATTTCATTCCTTTCTTTTATCCATATCTTGTATCTTTTTACTCCTTTAGAAGTTTACATACAGTAAAAGACTCAAACCTACAAATGCATATGACTATTGGTGCAGAACACTGACAGTGAAATTGGAGCTTCGTCTCTTGGAAGAACTATCATCAGGTGACTCTTCCTGCCATTGACACTTGACACTTTGCAAATGTAAGATACCATCCATTACAGTGGACTCCTTGTCCAATTGGAGCAAATGCAGCGTTGAAGGGAGCTATAGATTTACAATATGGCTGCAAATGATGGATAGTCATGAAATTTTTTGTGATTGCTTTAACACTTTAAGATTTTGTAGATTGTCAAGGGGTGTGTGTTGTGGCGAATTTTGTTTTCCCTTCTATATGTGCGCTCCCTTGCATTGTATATTTAAGTAACACTATAAAGGAACATATTTAGCACACTTGTAACTTATCAAGAGGCTTTGTATATAAATAGTAATTATTCTTTTCTTGGATTGATGTTGCTTTTATCGTCTATTTTGTTTTTTCTTGGTTTTGGATAAGTGTGTAGAATACCTCTCTGACCTAATATATATTAATTTAGACTAAACAATCATTAAACATAATAATTAAGTGCCTTTTTAGTTTTAAAAAGAACTGTTGTCTTATGGTTGATTATTGAACAGATAACTGTTATTGTCAGTGTCACATAACTTGAAAAATATTTTAGGTACATGTGTTGCACTATGCTATTGGGACATTAATCAATAACATTCATCGTTTTATTTTATGTTATTTATTATATGGATGGTCTAGTCTATCAAATGAAAAATTAGATGAATGTAATTAATTAGTTCACAGATAACAAAGTGCAACACGTTATGCCATGCCTTGAAGCATTAATAAGGTATAAGGTTGCTTTCATGTGAGTTGGAGCCGGAGTCAAATCCTGAAAACATTCTCCGTACTTGTATAGATAAGGTTGCGGGGTGTACATCTAACCCTAAGAGGGTGAGTCTTTGAACAACAGTAAGACTGCATACACCCTCCTCAGACCTCACCTGATAGAATTCTTGTGCACTGCCTTTTTTAAAAAAATTGTTATTGTAGGTATCCTTGAGCCGATGACACTGAGAGCAAGATGCTGTGGCCACAGATTCTTCATGTTTTAGCAATGTTTTTCATGCTTGTACTGTGATACAGCCTTGATATTCTAGGGCCACAAGTTCACAGCACCATGAATCAGCAAAGAACAAAACAAAAGAAAGAAACCGACATTCAAGTGGAAAGAAAGGACCAAAGAGTAACAGACAATACCATCAGCTGTAAGTACATACAGACCAGATCAATATAATTTATATATATAACACATGTTTTGTGTTGGTTCATGGTACACATAATAACAAATGCAACTGATATATTTTAGCTATCTAAAATTACCCTTTGTCATTCTGATGTCCCACTATGTGATTTCTAAGTTCAATTTTCTTTCTTGTGCGTGTTTCTGATATACTAGAGAAGAATGTAGGAATTGATATTTACATTACATTAAATAACATATTTCTTTTCCCCTCCTCCTAAGAATGAACACAAACTTGCAGTATGTATTTATTTACTAACTCCCAAAGAGAGTTTACTCTGAAGCTTGTAGGTTGTTTGGTTGGGTCCCACCATATTGTTGATCCTTGAGGGGAAGCTCTTGAGGCCATGTGATTGAGCTCATAGTCATAGGTGGAAAGCAACATTCACAATCTTGCATGCATGGTTGTGGCAAGTCCTTGTTGCTTGAAGAAGCTTCCAACCCAATCCCTTCTTCATGGGGCCCACTTGATGAACATTTAGGTGCCTTTGGATCCTTCAGTGGGCCCCAGCATTCCACCTTGTTGAATTCTGGAATGTTTGAGTGAAAGTAAACCCAAACCATAGCATCCTGCAATTCTGGGTAGTTGTTGAACAAATCACCATCCCCGTGAATGAAGGCCTTCAATACCTGAATTCAAAATTTGAGAAATTGATTCATTCATTTTTTTTTTTGACTAAAATACAAAGAACACCTCTGAATTTGACCATGAACACAGAACAGCCTTAAATTTTTAAATATGCACTCAAACTTTTAAACTTTTAATTTTGGACACAAGACTCCCTTCATGAAAAATTCCATTCATTTTTAATCATTTCAATCATTTAAAAAAAAAACTTCAATTAAAATCACTTTTAACTTCATTCAATTAGCATCGAAATGACCTTTAATTAATTAAAAAATATTAACATAACAAGGTGTTTTACTCACACGATGAAATTTGTTAAAAAGTAAACAAAATTTTTAACATGTCCAAAATTAAAAGTTCAAAGAGATTAGATAGATTGTTTAGAAACAAAGGTGTTATGAGAATTTTAGCCTTTTCTTTTTCTATTGCAGTGAGATTTCAGAATCATAATCTTACCACAGGAAGTTCCTTCAAGAAGATGAAGTATCTTAGCCTAGCACATATGTCTAGAAGGAAATGACCTCCACTGATATGGCAGTGAACATGAAGAGACATCTTTCCCTTTACCTTCTTCCATTCTGCCACCACTTCATCTCTTTGCAATCTATTGTACCACCCCTGCAACTGCAAAATCCCAATTCCCACACTTCTCAATTTTGAAACCAAACAATTTAATGTCAATCTTTGAAAATCATAAGCCAAAAGTTCATAAGCTTCCCTGGTTTTCATCTGCTGATAATAATGATTGATTCCAAAGGAATTAGAATTACCTGAGAATTGTTTATAGTCTGAGAGATTGCTAGTGTGAGTTTTGAAGTGATATCACTATGAGTTAGTGTGTAAGTCCTTGGAAGCTTTCCTGGGTGCTTATTTTCATCCACTCCTAAGAACAAAACCTTCAGCTTTGAAGCTTCAAATATGGCTGGCCCGAACAACCTAGCAACCTGATCCCAATCCAACCAAACCCACAAGAAAAACAAAAACACAAAAAAAGATTCAAAACCCACAACACAACACAAACACACACTTTCCTTAAGAAATCCGAACTGAAAAATTAAGAGAAAAATTGAGGAAGGGAAGAGGAGGATAGTACAGGAACAATTGGTCGATTCTTCTTGAAGGGTCGCCTTGTGTGGGGGAAAAGTAGAGAGAGATGTTGCTCAGAGAAGGAAGGCTTGAGCGAGGAAGGGAGGATGGGAGCAATAGTGAGACTACCCATCTCCAACAAGATTGGTAATTTCACACAACAAATTTTGTTCTTCTAGCTCCAATTTTTCTGGGTTCCTTCTCTTCTTTCCTTCGAGAAGTCTCCAACTTTAGTTAGGCCTTGTCTTGTCTTTCTTCTGTCTTCAATCTTGGTTGGCTTTTGATTTTGCCTCAGAATCTGCTTTCTGATTCTGCTTTTGCTTTTGCTTTTGGTTGTGAGGGATTCATAACAGAGCATTAAGAGATGAAACAAAACTCCAATGAAGTGGGCAGAGGATGAAGTCCGAGTGTGAGTTGCGTGTAGTTTGAGACTTTTTGTGCCGCCAAAGCTTGCGGTTGCTTCAAGATTTAGGAGTCTTTTCTTTTTTTGCCCAATAATTAGGACTTAGGACTCCTAACTCCTAATTACGTTACTTTATTTTTTAAGAAAATTAATTGAATGATCTATATTTTTTTTTTTTAGGAATCAGGGCGGTACCTGGGAGAATTTATTGATCAGCAAAATAAACCTCAGAGAGGAACAAAGGGACCGAATCAGTCCAAACAGCGTTTTTACGTTCTACTCTAGCTTTCCTAAAAATAAAATCCGCTACTGAATTACAAACTCTTGGAACCCAATTAAAACTAACATATTGAAAACTAACACAAAAACGCAAAATATCCCTGCAAATAGCATTTAGTAGAGTGCAAGTGCATAAAGTGTACTAGCATTCAACACGTACTCTCGTGTGTGTTGTCTGATTTTCTTATGTGTGTAATTTACTTCTTTAAATATGTGCGCATATAAAAAATATATATTTTTACCGTGCATGATGTCTACTTTTCCTATGTGTTTAATATTAATAAAAAATTAAAAATTATTAAATTAATAAAAAATTATATATTTTTACCGTTTTTCTGCTTTTTAAAGTAATAAAAAATTAAATATTATATTATTTCAAAATTTTAAAATATAAAATAAAATATTTATTATATTTAAAATAATAAATGAAATTCTGGGAAGTTATTACTAATTTTATTTTCTCTCACCCATGATCTTTTCACATCATATTTTTATTTTCTTTTTTAATTAACTAATTGACTATTTTAAGAGACCGTTGACGGGAAGACCCCACAGTCATATTAATATAGATGATTCAAACTGTCAGATAAAAATTAAGATTCGTGTGTACTATAACAGTACTGTACAATTTATATACTTTAACGGATCTATAATTTAATAAATTATATTCATACCCATCAAAAGTTGGTCATTGTTTTGTAAAATTATATATTATATTATACTATAATAAATCCATATCCATACGCATCAAAAGTTGGTCATTGTTTTGTAAAATTATATATTATATAATACTTTAATAAATCCATATCCATACCCATCAAAAGTTGGTCATTGTTTTGTAAAATTATATATTATATAATATAAAATATAAAATACTAAGGAAAATGAAAAAAAAAAAGAGTAAACTTTATTATTTTAAAATTTAGTTATTATTTTATATTATATTTTAATTTTTTTTTAAATTGACATATTTGTGCATAGAAATGTCTAGTATTTTTTTATTTTTCATGAATATTTCTCATTACAAGTAATTTTATTTAAGGTATTGTTGGATACTAAATACGGACGTCTCTTTTAGTGAGAATTTGAACACAAATTTATTACGTTGTAAACTTCCGTCAATAGAAATACTGCGTATTTATTATTCTCTTCAAACTCCAATTTTCTTTTAAAACCTTTTATTTTTAATATAAAAAAACTTATTGAATAATTCTATTTTTAATATCTACTTTTAAGGGTGATGAGTATAATTTTTAGCATAAAAATAAATCAAATATTAAAATAATTGATGTAATTTTTCCTTTTTTGTTATTGTTATTTACAAAAAATACGTGTCTGTGGTTCGAACGCCTACGTGTTATAAATTACACCAGTAGTCCAGTTCGTTTCCAATTTGAGGGTATTTTTCTTAAGAATAAATTACATTATTTGAAAATTAGTCTTCGTTTTCAGAAAAAAAAAAACTAGGCTTCAAATATTTTTCTGAATCGTTTTCTAATTATTGCTTTAATATAAATTTAATATATATATATATATATATATTTTACTATTAGAGCATATTTGGTTGAATGAAAGAATCAATGTAATTCTTCTTGTAATCTAAGAGTCCCTTCAACATTCTTCTTACCAAATATATTTTATTTTTGAGTAAATTACACTGTCCTCCCCTGAGAGATGCTGAAATTACACTGCCCTCCCCTCTAGTTTGTAAAATTACACTGGCCTCCCTTGAAAGATCAAAAGTCATTACACTTTGATCTTAAACACCATTCTGCGATAAAAAAAAGTCTAAAAGATCAAATTTTTTCAACTTCCAATACAATAAATATTCATGACTAAATTACCCCTCACAAAAGAATGAACTCTATAAAATGTGACCTATACATACTTTCATCCTCTTATAATAGCATTGTTTTTTTTTTGTCTTTTATTATTTTAGAGTAAATTACATTGTCCTCCCCTGAGAGATGCTGAAATTACACTGCCCTCCCCTCTACTTTGAAAAATGACACTCACCTCCCTTGAGAGATAAAAAGTCATTACACTTTCACCCAAAGCTCCATTTTTTAATTAAAAAAAATGTCTAAAAAGTAAACCTTTTTCAACTTCAAATACTACATATCATTTATGACTAATTTGTCCCTTTAATGAATATGACCAATCTCTTTTCAATTCATCACGGGCTCCCAAGTTTATTTTTTTTCTTTCTATTATTATTTTTTATCATTTTAATAATATTTAATAGTTATGATTAATTTATTAAAATAAAATTTTAAAAAATATGTAATTATTCTTGCATTAATAATATTTCTTAAAAAATTGAATATAAATAAATAAATAAAATTATTGGAAATATATAGTTAGTATTTTCTTAAGAAAATTTTTTTTGTTAACATATTTTTTTAAGAAATTGAGAGAATTATTGTGAATTTATTATTTAATATAAAATTACGATGGATTAAAAAAAATAAGGTGACCAAGTAATTATTTTAATTGTTATAAAATATTACTAATTATACTGGTAATATATTTTTTTTGTAAAAAATAATTTGTTAATACAACAAGAATAATTACAGATTTTTTTTCAAAAAATTATTTTATTAAAATAATCATAACTATAAATATTAATAAACTAATGAAAGACAATAATAAAAAAAAGAAAAAAAGAAAAAGAAAAAAGAGTGTTGCTGGAAGATGAAAACAAATAGGGAGACTCACATTTTATTTAACTTTTTTATTAAAAAGGATAAATTGGTCATAAAAGATATGTAGTATTTGAAGTTAAAAAAAAGTTGACTTTTTAGACATTTTTTATTGAAAAATAGAGCTTTTGGATGAAAGTGTAATGACTTTGTATCTCTCAAAGGAGGTGAGTGTCATTTTTCAAAGTAGAGGGGAGGGCAGTGTAACATTAGCATCTCTCAGGGGAGGGCAGTATAATTTACTCATTATTTTATTAGTATTTAGAGTAATTATTATTGTTAACAAAATAAAATTCTAAAAAAAAGTCTGTAACTTAAAATAGTTTACAAATTTTTATATTAATAATGTAATGTAATATAAAATATATATTATTTTACTTAATTTTTGACAATTAAGTTATATATATATATATATATATATATATATATATATATATATATATATATATATATAATAAAATATATCAAAAAAATTTTGTTAGGTGTCATAGAATTCAGTTTTATAAATTTTTTTTGGTAAAAATTTATTTTTATAAATTTTAATAAAGCATAACATTAAATATTTTTTATCTTGTGTGAGGGTCAATTTAGTCATTCATATTTATTATATTGACTTTTTAGACCTTTTTTTAAATGGGAGAATGGTATTTTGGATCAAAGTGTAATGACTTTTGATCTCTCAAGGGAGGACAGTGTAATTTTACAAACTAGAAGGGAGGCCAGTGTAATTTCAACATCTCTCAGAGGAGGGCAGTGTAATTTACTCTTTATTTTTTATAATGTGATAAAATTATATTTTTTTCTTACTCTTTTACCCACTTTTATTTCATTCCCACTTTAAATATAAGAATAAAATTGTCATTTTACCTACTTTTATTTTATTCACATTACATTACTTTCACATTATTATTTCCTTTCTTTCCACTATTTCTATTACATTCAATATTCACCTGTCTTATTCTACTTGATTTTTTTTTATAACGTGCCGTTATTCTACTTGATTCTTCAAAACAAAGTTTATTTCCTAAATAAAGTCAAAAGTCCTTAGGTGATATATTTCCTATAATATTGGATAGCAATAATCTTTCTAGTATTATTTTACTTGATTTTAATTTAATTTCTAAAGCATCATACACATTGACATGTATATTTTTAGAACAACAAATTCTCTTTAACAAAAGTCCAAATTATCGTAAGATAGAAATTTGAAAACACACTACCAGATGAAATGTTGGCTACAAAAAAGTATAATGCGTTTGGGCTTAGATTTTCTTTTAAAAAAAAATAAAATTCAGATATTTATTTTAATTAATCGCCAGATCCATATATACGACAAAATTTTCTTACTTCGTTCCCTTATAATTTTTATTTTCAACTTACTCTCTAACGTATTAAACTTTTATCAATCTAGTCTTCATTATCAACTATCTAAAATTCTAAATCATTAATAAAATCAATGTCATGATTGTTAAATGCTAAGTTTGTATTGTTAAAGTAGAGTGTTAATAACTATGAGGTATCATGGAGAGATAATAGTGGATTAGATTTTGATATGACCTCCAACTACTAAGCCCATAATGAGAATACTAATGTCTAAGTGATCCAAATAGAATAAATGTAATTAAAATCACTATTTTATCTTTATATTAAAAGTGAGTAAAAAAAATAAAGACAAAACTATAATTTAATCATATTATAAAGAGTAATATATGTTTGGTAGAAAAAATGTTAAATAGAAAGAATGTTAGAGGGAATGTTGAATTACATAGATGATTACATTGGTTTTTCCATCCAATCAAACATGCCCTAAGGTGCGTTTGGTGGGAGTTTTGCATTATGGAAAAGATGAGGGAAAGGTGGGTCTGTCATGGGAGAAAGGGATTCTTTTGGGGGTTTTATGGTGAAAATTGGGATAAAATATCTATTATACTATTTGATTTAATACAATCATAACTATTTTTTTCTTTTTATTATTTTAATATAAAGGATAAAATAGTAATTTTAATCCATTCCCATTCTCAAATTTAACTATCAAATAAATCCATTCTCATTCTCTTTTTCATTCCTTTTCTACGTACCAAACATACCAAGGTTCCCCTACAAAATTATTTAGAAATCCATTTTGTCCCAATTGTAAACAAGTTATTACTGCGAAATTTGATGAATACAACCAATTATAATTAAGAATTTCACCTTCGAACCAGAAACAAAGGGTGGAACCATTATTATTGTTAAACTTTCTTTTTTTATGGAGTTTATTGTTAAGCTTTCAAGTTAATAACTCTATACGAATCAACGTTTACGCATAGGCAAAATAAAATTTAATTAACGATTCATTTATTTAATATGCAAGATCGAAATTGAGGAACCAAAATGAGTTTTCAGCCTTAATTTTTAGGAAAAAACTTAGGTCTATTTCCTTATGTCCATTTTATCAAGTTCTACCAATCATATATTGTATTTACACTCTCTTTCTTCTATGATTGGTCATATAAAATGTGGTCTTCTATATTCTCTCTCTACTGTGATTGGTCATTTAAACACTTTTTACCACGTGTCATACTTATATTGAAGAACTTGGTGAAATGAATATAAGGAAATTGACAATAAGTTTTTTCCTAATTTTTAATGGTATTTCTTTAAAAATTTAGACAGCTGGATAACAAAGGGACTGAATTGATAATAATAATAATAATAATAACAATAACAATAATAATATAATATGTGACGGATCAAATTGAGAAAAACCCCATATAAGGATAACCAAAATAAAGCTTTAAGTACGCTTGGTATAAATGCACAGATGTAAAGTACTGTAAAAAAAGTACTGTAGAGTAAAGTACTGTAGAATAAAAGAAAGTACTGTAGAGAAAAGTGATGAGAGAAAAATTAAGAGAGAAAAAGTATGATAAAAAATATGTTTGGCATGTATAAAATATGATATAAAATTTTTTTAAAAATCGTAAAACACTGCAGTTTACTGTTTGGATTTTACACCAACATACCCTTAGTCATTGATAATAACACTGAAGTGTATTGTATTTGTGCCTTCTGTTCAAAAGAAAATACCCAAAATTAGAAACCCTTGCACTGTTCCAATCATCTAAGCCAGCTGATTTTTATCTAGGCCCAATAACAAACCCAAAATTTTCAAGCCCATCAAAAGTTTAACGTTCTATCCTAAAACCCATAATATTTATTCCCCTAAAACCCATCAGAAAATTTTCTAAACAATATCAAGAGTATGTTTGGTAGTTAGAGACAAATGTAAAGAAAAGGAATATAAAATAAAATAAAAAATATATTTGATATATAAAAAATGTAATAAAAAATATATTTAATATATAAAAAATATGATATAAAATTTATTAAAAAACGTAAAAATACATTACATTATAAACGGCTTACCAAACATGGCCCAAATTCCCCCATACGAGAGAGAGTGAGAGAGAAAAATTGTTAAAAGAATCCAATGTGCTTGAAAGCAGAAACAGAAATCAAAATAAAGCCAAAAAAGAGAAGCTACTAATGATTAGATAGTAGTAATACAGCAGGAAGCTAATATTGTTAGCTAGCTGCAGATTATGGAAGATACAAGTACAACAAAAAACAACATATCTTAATTATACACAGATGGTTTTGTAATTTTCATGCTCACATTATTAACTATATATAATATACATATATTATATAGTTCATATTAATTGAGCCCAATTACGCATGCATGCATGCATATACATAATACATGTAATGCGTACACATCATCATCATCATCATGATCATGAAAATAAAGTTTTAAAGGATTCGTCTCAGAGGTGGCCTTATGGCTATAAACAACTCCGTCTCCACCTCTTCCACCGCTCCCACATCCTCTTTCCTCGGTGAACCCCTTTCTTCAATCCCACACTGACATGCATGTTTATATATACACACATTAAACAATATATACCTAACTTTTATCTCAACATTTTTATGCTGCCTAAGCTTTATACCAATTTTTAATTTTGTTCCTAATTTTTTTACGGTTAATTATGTGTCAAAAATTACTAATTGCAATCGATTTCAATCTAACCCCTAACACCATCCAAATTAATGACAAATTATGACATGATACCACATATGTGACATTATAATAACTCATCATAGCTCATAATTTCTAGAATACACCAAGATGACATTGCTTTTTTTCCTTTTTCTTTTTAATATAAAGAATTGACATCGTTTAATTTGAGCGATAATTATTAATACGAAAAAGTGATGTCATTTTAAGTGATATGTTAACATTAACATGTGCGTTTGGTAGGTGGAATGAGTGAGAGAATGTGATTGGGAATGTTGGAGGGAATGGATGTGTCATGTCAAAGTGACGTGATGTAAATAGAATAAAAGTAGGTAAAATGATATATTAAAAGTGAGAATGGAATAAAAGTGGGTAAAAAAGGACAAAAACATAATTTCATCACATTACAAAAAGTGAAATATGTTTTGTAGAAAGAATGTTGGATCTAATGTTGATTATATATCCAACATTACATCCTCCACCCCACTAACCAAACGCACCCTAAAATGTATGATATCACGACATCATTTGCCGTGAGTAATGTTATGGTAATAGGTGTTAGAACAAAATCAATACAATTCAAACTTTTAAGATAAGATTAACCGTATAAATTATAAAATGTTTGAGGACAAAATTAAAAATTGGTATAAAGTTTAGACAACTTTTGCTAATATATATATATATATATAATGCATGCATAATGCTCAGAAATTAATGGCGGAGGATAATTAATAATTAAGTAGGTAGATAGCAAGAAAGTAAGATAAGAATGAACCTGCTCTCGTAACTTCTTATTTTCTTCCAGAAGGCACTTTTCCTGGAGTGACATGAAAAGGGAAATGGAATTTCCACTAATTAAGTAAAACTATATATTTCAAGACACTATCATTTTTATGCAGACTTTATATATTTGCTATCAAGATTTCTAATCAGATTTTGACGTATTTATAATTTAGGCAAAAGTACATTTTCTAACCCCAACGTTTGAGGGTCCTGTCAGTTTCGCCCCTAACGTTTTTTCGTTGTCAATTGTACCCTTAACGTTTTACGTTTCTGTCAATGTCACCCTTCTCACTAACACCGTCAAATATTTAACGGTTTTTTGCTGACGTAGCATTCTATGTGGCAAAACATTTTTTTTATGAGCAATGGATAACGTCAAATATTTCGGAGAAGTTACCCTAAAATAGAGAATGGATAACGTCTCCGATGTTTTTATGAGCAAAATAGCGCGTTTGAGTTATATTTTAGAAGGAATAGGCCGAGGTCAAAACAACACAACATTGATGGGGAAAAGATGAGTAGAAAATCTGATGTGAAAAAAAAATATATCAAGTTAGATATTTTTACCACATAGGATGCCACGTAAGTAAAAACTATTAAATATTTGATGGTGCTAGTGAAAAGGGTGACATTGGCAGAAATGTAAAACGTTAGGGGTACAATTGACAGGAAAAAAACGTTTTGCCACATAGGATGCCACATCAGCAAAAATTGTTAAATATTTGACGGTGTTAGTGAAAAGGGTGACATTGGCAGAAACGTAAAACGTTAGGGGTACAATTGACAGCGAAAAAACGTTAGGGACGAAACTGACAGGACCCCCAAACATTGGGGTTAGGAAAGGTACTTTTGCCTATAATTTATGTAACTCTTTAATCTCTCTCATGAGTAATTCATTTTTGTAAAAAAAAAATTACATACTTTATTCTGATCAGAAATAATAGCAAAGATATAAAAAAGAATTGGTCTTAATTCTATAATTAAGAATTAATGTGATTGTGAAAATTAAAGTAGCAAGCAGAGTTAATTACCTCGTCCCTTAGTTTCTCAATCTGCTCCTTGAACAATTGAGTCTGAGTATGGGCAGCATGACCAAGTTTAATTTCCAATGTTAATAAATAGTATTTTTCTTCATTATAAATGAGCAAATATTGCAATTTCCCTATATATATATATATAGAAATATTACAGTATATGTAATATATATATATATATATATATATATATATATATATATATATATATATAAAGATATCAAGTTTTCATTGAGAGTAATGGAAAGCAAGGAGTTATGAGATACCTTTCTAGCCCTAATTTTGATTAAGCTTCGTTCTAACTGATTCTCTATTTGATTTAACTCCTCAACAGAACATATATCCAAACCATCTCCCAAAAGTTTTCTGCAATTTAATAATACAAGAAAATATGTATAAGATGTAAGCCATCGAGCCAAATGAGAATGGTGAAAGAAACCATTTACATTATCTTTTAAAGTTATTTTTGGTACCCAAAATTTTTTACTCTTCAACCAAATATATCTCCAAATCTTTAACTGTAATTAATTGTATCCTTAAACTTTTAGTTTTTGAATAACTTTGTCCTATTCACCAACACTGTTAAAATTGATAACAGTGGAGACTGATTTGGCGTTTCACACGCTTGACAAAAAAATCTGAATGGGTTAATATGTATGCCACTTCATAGTGTTCCAAAATCCACAACTCTCAACTCTTTCAAACAATCCACCACTTCCCAATAGCACCACGTGGCGTTACACGATACCGTTTTGAGTGGCCTAGAGATTGAAAAAAAATATGAGGAAGCATACATTAACTCAGTTATTTTTTTTTACCACGTGTAATGCCATATCAGCCCTCATCGTCATCAATTTTAATTTTTAACGGTGTCAATAAAAAAGACAATTACTAAAAAATTAGTTTGAAAACATATTTGACTAAAACCTCAAAATTTAAAGGTACCAAAAATACTTTACTCTTTATTTTTTGTTTATTTGATTTCTTTCCCATATATATGATACTGTCATGTTACCCATCCCTTCATATATAAAATTTTGGATCCATACATAAAAGTTAGCCTTGAAATTAAACCTTTTAGAAACTTCAAGATGCTCAATCTTCTTCGCCATGCTGATGGTTCCTTCCTTCACAACATGCTGCATGCAAGTGATAGTTTCATTCAATGAGCAACGATATATTCATGATTAATTACTTGAATTGTTAAAAACAACTAAATTCATTTATATATGATAATTTTAAAGCTAGGACTGGTATAGTAATAACTATTGATGATCAGCCTTGATCCATCTAGTCAGATTGTGAGTCTATGTTTATATATGGGCAAAAGCTCACTTCATCTTTATAAATTTTACACTAATTTTATTGTCGTTAATTTTATCTTAAAAGTTTCTAATTACAATCAAATCTGTTCCAAAAATTTTAAAATTTTGTTCTAACATCTAGCATTATCCAAACTAGTGAACTACTAACAGTTAATGATGACATGACAACACACACGTAATATTAATGCTAAATCGTCAATCAAAACGACATTATTTCTTATTAATGTCAACTCATCATCACTTAGAATGACGTCACTTCTTTATATTAAGAAGAAGAATATGAAGAAATGACGACGTTTTGAGTGATGAATTAGCATTAATATTACATATGTGATATTAAGTCATCGTTTTTCGATAGCAGTTTGGACAATGTTAGGTGTTAGAGCAAAATTTAAAACATTACATACAAAATCGATAACAATTCAAAACTTCATAAAATTGAGCTCAAAAAATATTAGAGACGAAATTAAATTAAAAATTAGTGTAAATTTTAAAAGATAAAAAGTGTTTTTGCCAATATATATAAACAGATTCATAGAAAGGAAAAGGACATATACATGACCAGTCGCATATATATATATAAAGTATATCAAGTTTCTATCAACAAAAAATATACGAAGTATATTAAGTGAGAGCACTCTTTTTGTGACAGATAAGAATTCTAACCAAGATGAAATATTAAAAGATTGAAATTAAAACACTATTTTAAAAGTTTCAAACCAAATATTGCTTAAAACATTCAATTGGCTGAGTAATTTTACCTGTGTTTTGTCTTCGATTCCTTTGGAGCAGAGACTCAAGTCCTTGACCTTCTTTTGATACCGTTCAACTGTTTTGTTTATACTGCAGCATCTCCAATCCAAACAAGAATTCTAGGATATGTTAAAAATTTGTTTGGCCAAAAGCTGATCGGGAGTATTAAGTAATTATAATCCTTTAAATGATTTATATAATTAATAACCATTTGTTCTAATTGGAGGATAAAAGTTCTTAATTTGTCATTTATTAATATTAAATAAAAATTTAGTTCCTAATCTATTTAGTGCGAGTTCCTATTAATATTAACAAATAACAAATATTAAATATAAAAATTACTGAAAATTCAGTACTTCGATGATAATAAACTTTCAGTTGGAACATATGATTAATGATTATATAATATTAGTGAAATGAAGAACATTTTCTCAAGAAAATAATGGTCAGACTCATAGTCATGGATCCCCCTCTCCCTCCACATTTAGATCAAACCTTTTATTTAGATTAAGGAGAATAAAATTTTAATGTTCTTCATCTTTTTATCTATATTATCCTCAGTTCAAACATATTTTATGAAAAATTTGTTAAATTTAAATCTAAATTAAATAATACTATGTGCATTAGACTTATGATCAAGGGTTACATTACAAACATCAGCTATCCATCTTCAAAGTCCCTCATTTTTAGATTATCATGGTATCCTTTCAAATATTAATTATGACAAACAAATTAAAATATCAGTGAGAATTACATTTCCCTAAACTATAGGATTTTTTTAATTTAGTCTCCAAATTTTGTTTACTGTTAATTATGTCCCTAAACTATCAGTTTGCAAGTAATTTTACCATTATTCATTCTAATAATTCCGTTTAAATAATCAACAACACACACAAATATGACAATTCACATGGCCACTATAGGTTAAATGCATCAATCAAAAAATAAATTGTTGAATGCCACGTAAATTATATATTTAATTACAGTATTTCGTTACATTAGGCACAATAATGCCATTTTTTATAATGCTATAATGATAATTGTGACTAAATTGACAATATAACATAGATAAATATGACTTTGCATCATAGTCAGCATTTAAAGCTACGTGAATTGCATATGCTGTTAGTTATTAGATAGAAAAAAGCTTAATGATAAAAATTGCTTGCAAATTAAAAGATTAAGGATGCAATTGCCAGCAAACAAAATTTAGGAATAAAATTGACAAAGTTCCAAAATTAGAAAGATGCTTTAATTTTGCCTAATTTGAAAAATATATAATTAGATCAGAATATGTAAACCTTTAGGGGGGATAATATTCTTTTAGAGGCAAAAGCATCATTTATGTCTCCAAATTTAACATCAATTTTTAATTTCGTCTTTGAACTTTTATTTGCCACAAATGTCCCAAAAGTTAATTGCAATCGATTTCATCCTAAAAATTTTGAATGTTTTTCTAATAATGCTTAATATCATCCAAATTACTTACAACAAAATATGACATGACATCATACGTAATATTAATAGTAATACTAACATTTACACATCACTCAAAATCTTGTCATTTCTTCATACAATGACAACTCATCATTTAAAATAACATCGCTTCATCTTATTAAGAAGTATATGAAGAAAGGTTTTGAATGATGATTTAGCATTATTATTATATATGTAATATCATATCATCATTTGCCGTTAGTGAATTAAATAATATTAGGTGTTAGAACAAAATCAATTGCAATTCAAAACTTTGAAACAAAATTAATCACAACAAAATTTTGAGATGAAATTAAAAATTGATATAAACTTTGATGAGAGTAACTTACCTATTTCAGAAATATAAAATAGCAAAAAGAGATAGAAAACGTCAAGTAAACTTGTTTAGTAACTATGCTATTGAAGGGAAGGGAAGGAAAAATGAGAATTCCAATGTAAAATTATACATCTTTAAAAATTTTACATCATATTTTTTATATACCAAACACATTTCTCATCATATTTTTTACATTTTTAACATACTTCTCTATACAGTACTTTCTTTTATTCTACAGTACTTTACATCACTTCTCTTTTCATCCGTGCATTTCTACCAAAGATAACCCTTATTTTGTGCTTAAAAGTTCTTATTTGCTAGCATTTTACAATAAATGTTCACTCATTAACCCCAACGTAGTATGCTTATTTATAGAGAGAAAAAATATTTTAATTATGAACAATCTCCCAACTGCAATTTAAGTATCTATTAAACTTATATACAATTTTTTATATATTTGCTATTAAGTTATGAACATGCAAAACTTATTTAAAAGGAACAAACTACAAGAGAGATTAATTGTATAAATCATCATACCCATGTTAACTTTTGCATTAAAAAACGTTATGACAAAAATATAGAAATTATACCTATACTTTTTTTTCCCTTCAAATATGATTTTTTTTAAAAGTATTAAACAGAGAAGAGGTAACTACTAAATTATATTTAAATATAGAGAAACGTTAGTGTTATTCCTAATACAAAAAGGGGGAATATAATTTGATATAATTCAGATTGCCTAAATATAAAAAGGGTTTTTATAAAAAATAAAATTATACATAATGGGTTTTAGTCTCTTGAAAACACTAACAAACTGGCGCAAGCTAATGGATTTTGTGAATAAGAAAGGGAAAATTTAATTTAGAATTTTTGAAAAAGTTAATGTCTCGTAAAAAACAATATCTAGATAAATGAAAAGGTAATATAATACATGTACTTTTTAGGAAAAAAAAAATCTTTTTCTCTTTTTTCCTGTTGGTGACTTTATGATGTTCTCGGACTCGCAGTTACCAGCAAACTGCTGTCACCAAAGAACATTCACGAAGTGGAATATATATGTTGGGGAAGTGATGGATTACTGTATATACAATTATGGAATCAATGAAATAACAGCCATAAAGTCATTGATATATGACAAAAAATTTATAAACAATATCCCATTGGGGAAATAATTGCAAGAAGTAGAAGTTGGGATATATAATATTCGCATTAAGCTAATTAATACTATTAAATTAACTGAATTGCGAAAACCAAGCATTTACAAACCACTCATCGATATCTATACCCAAAAAAAAAATCACTCATCGATATTTCTCTAACACTCCACACCAATTAACAAGGATCACTCATATGTATTGATGCACGCATGAAGCATATAAAGTGACACGAATAGCTTACACAATACGAACACATAAAGCTAGCATATCTAGATATAGAATATAAAAACATACAAAGTACAAACATATATATATCTTACATATTATAGTTTTTAAATTAATCAACTAGATAAAAAGCTATTAGTATAATTACTTATACATACTAGTGAGTAATTCATGAGTTTAGCTTATATTTTCTTAATTTAATTTTAAATATAATAAAATATAAAAGTTCAATAACTTTTATATCTGATAATTTTACTTTTCATTGCTATTCATTCCATCGTATCTCTGCATCTATATATATAACGTGGTTTGGGAGACAAAAGAGATAAGACACCTAAAGTCATTATAATACATATTACTAGTGTACAACAACATTGAAACATCAATAATCTATATATGTCTTTTCACATTTCTATTATTAAGTTATTAATAATTAAATTTATCTTAATAATTTTTTTATTGTTTTCTTTAATCTTTTAATTCTAGTTGTTGGACTATCTTATATATATTTAACTCTATGTACAGAAATTTTTAACAGCCTTCTTTGTACATGATTAAACCACTTAAGACATGTTTCAAAAGTGTACGACAACATTAAAAAAAAATTAGTTATTCTATCAAAATAAGCTTTTTAGTCTTTTAGTCTATTTTTGTCCTTTATTTTTGTTTTATACAGTCATCGTGCTCAAGTTTTATTGGCATGTGTCTAAGTCAAGCCACAATTGATAAGTACCTAAGCCAAAATTTGTTAGTTGCATTTCGTTTAGACTGTCCATTCATATTGATAATGTATCGTGAAGCTGTCTGTGTCAAACACATAGCTAACCTGAAAGTAGGTGTATATGTGACCTAAAGAGTGTATATATAGAAAAATTCTTAAATAACATGTACATGTATTAGGCCACATCATTTATGTTTAATAGCATTAATTAATTTATTCTTATTTTATTTATTATGTGTGCCTTCTAATTCAAAAAGTGAAGAATTAGATAAATTGCATTGGTTAATAAACAAATGATACGGCACAATAGCATCTAAGAATTTCTGATTATATCTCTGTACGTACTTTCAGTAAATTAAAGCAAGGGCAAGCTCTTACTTTGATGTCCATCTTAAACAGTCCAAGAAGATTATGAGTAGATTATCAATTTGAAACAATGTTTTGTGCGTAACACTACAACTACAATACTGTCTACGTTCATTTGGTAATTTCAAAGCCATTTGAACGTTTATGTAACATAGTTTCTTGAGGTCTATAAGAAAAATACTGTTTTCATGCGTGGCAATTATATATAAACGAAAACTCCTTTTTTAATTGTAGTTTTTATATTTTTCTCATGAGATTTTTTAAAAAAAATAAAGAAAAGAAACTATTTTCTCATGAGATTTTTTTAAAAAAAGAAAAGAAAAGAAACTAACATTTATATAGTTTAATTTTACAATTTATCTTAATTTCTTATAATTGATTCTTTTTTTAAAATATTTTTATATATTTGATTTTAATTAAAAAACCTAATAATAAAAATATAAGGAAGTACACATCAGTCTAATATTCTTAAAAGTAAATAACATGTGATAAATGTGTGTTTCTCTCGAGATTGGATCATTTTTATTATCATGTAAAATGACTGGTGAAGTGAAAAGAGAGGGAAAAATTTGATAAAGTGAGATCCACAAAATTTTGTTTTATTTCTCTCTCCTCACTTCACCGACCACAAGATAATGTAGAGCATCCAATGTTATTGTCATACCACATTCAATCAAGTTTTATATGAAAATATTTTATTGATCCTCTCATTTTCTAGTTTTCTCAATATTGATCACTTAGTGAAGCTGTGACAATATAAGTTATACTCATTTTTATTTCAATGATCCCTTAAAAAAGAAAAATCTTCCTGTGGACAGTTAACTAATGGTCTGAGATTCCCTTTCTGCGGGTATTTCTCAATCCTCACTATGTATAATTGAGAAGTAACTAAGCTTTTATTTTATAGATAAAATAATAATAAATATTGGAAAAACAAAGATAAATATTATATAATTGTAATGAGTGTCTGTCTTTTAAAGGGATTAGATTTTTTTATATATAATAAATAAAATCTGATTTCATATTCACAACTTTTGAAAATAATTTTTGAGAAGCTGTACTGTACTACCCCTTTCACATCCTTGCCCAGTAGACAAATAAGCCATTAAATTCAACTATTATGATGAAGATATGACGACACAAAGGCTAGCTGTGAGCATCATATATAGTACTGCTATACAATTTTATGAGTAAAATTGCTAGGCCAAAGCTACTTGTAGGGTATATATATATAGTACGAAAAGTCTGAGCATCGTTTATAATCATTAATCAACAAGGATCTTGACCAAACAAACACTATACTCTTTCAAATTAATTGATCCAAACATAATCAATAATAATCATATATGATATATATTAACTGAGTTAAATTATTAAGTTGAAACTAGTAAATAGTAAAAAGGAAATAGTGTGAGTTAACAAACAAACATACCTAGAACTGGAGAACTCATAGAGCTTGCCTCTCGGAGAGAAGATGATGAGTGCAACTTCCGCATCGCAGAGCACGGAGAGCTCGAACGCCTTCTTCAGAAGCCCATTCCTTCGCTTCGAGAACGTTACTTGCCTGCTCGTATCATTCTCGATGCGTTTCATCTGCGTTTTTCCCCTCACCATCTTCGCCCCCAAAATCTCCGCCAAAAAAAACCTGCAATACTCAGATCTAGCTTAATCGAGCATCGATTCAACCGCACGTATGCATGCGGTTTCCCGAAATGGAATGAATCGAACTCGAGAGGAGTTTTGAATACAGCAGATAGATCGGTAGATTGAACCAGAAAAGAAACCCTAGGAAGAGATTTTCCCGAGAAAGAGACGGAAAAAAAATGAGAGAGATCGAAAGAAAGAAAGAATGAATTAATGATTGATTGATTGATTTCCGATTCGAGGCTTGATTTGGAATTATACGGTGTCGGTCTTTATCAATCGAGGAGAGTGATTAAACGGAGGGAGAAATAAAGAATAGTAATGGGAAGAATATTGTGAAATTTGGGAGAAAAAGGTAAGACCGAAGAGAACCTAATTTCATTTCTTTTTTGGGTAAAAACACAAATAATAATATACCCTTCCCAAATTGAGAAAACCTGTGAAAGTGTGAATAAATGCTCCCAAACCACGTGAATCCATAATCGAGGACCCATTCGATCGGTAATCCGATCCGGTCCCCGTTGGAGGCACAACGACTCAGTGCTGCCATCGCGTCCGGTACTGACACCTGGCGGTTTTCTCACTTCTCACCCACAACCTGTGGTTCCGGTGACGGTTACCCTGACAGGGTAGCAGGTGTGGCGAGTTGTAAGTGGAGAACAGCGAACAAGGCTGTCGGTTGCCAGTTGTTTTGGGACCAAAGGGAGCGGAAGTAAAAAAAAAAAAGAGTTAATTAGGGATTGTCCGTACGAGAGATGAACCACGTCAGAGTTTCCGTACGAGCAATGAGGGGAATGGGACCAATGAGATGGAGAGGTGAAGAAGTGGAATGTGGTGAGACAGTGTCACGTGTCACCACCATGTGGATGGTGATATAAGTGGCCTCCCTCCTCCTATTCATTTATGACCCACGAGGAGAAAGTTGTACACAAAAAGCTTAGGCCCTATCTCTTTTTTCTTTTCTTTTTCTTATTTTATATAAAAAATATCAAACCTAACAATAATTTAGAAAAAATTGAATGGCAAATAATTTAAAAAATTCTAATACAATAATAATAATACTGAAGAATAAATTATAATAATGATTGAATTAGATGAACAAAGTGTAAGTTCAATTGATCTTATTTTTTTAGGATGAAAAATTTCACTGTCTTTAATGTTGCCAGCAAAGTTTTCACTCTTATATTCAGATCTCAAATAATCTTTAAAGTTAAAATTATCGTAGGCTCTTCCAACAACATGATACGAGTAAAAAATTTTTTAACATAGATGATTCGTAGATTTTAGATATGATTATAACATACCTTGAATCGTCAAGAATTACCTAAATTGTCAAAAAAATTCACAAAGGAAAACAAATACACAAAATAAAATAAAACAAGCTCCACTTATATATCTGACTCGATCTAATAATAGAATACTACACTCTCACATGAGAGGATTAAAAAATCAAAAGAAAATTACCACCAAAATTTAAGAACTATATCTACCTTATTTATGAAACAACGATCACAACAAAAGAAAAAAAATTTTGACAACCCCTTCTACTAGATTTGTAAGAAGAACCTAGTTGAATAAACAACACTTTTTCATTTTCTTTTTCTTTTAATGGTTTAGAACATTGTGTTATTATTTATACAAGAATTAATCTAACAATGAATTATTTAATATAATTGAAATATATAAAAAAAATTAAAAATAATATTATTTTTAATGTTTGAAAACTTCACCAATTAATCAAATAATTTTTTATCTTTAATTGCTTAAAAATGCTTATTAGAAAAACATTTGTTTTAAAACTTAATGTATTTGATCAAACATTTTTTTAGGTTAATATGTGCTTTTAGTAGTAACAGAAATTAAAAATTAGAGTTTCTGATTTTAATTAAAAGTATAAACCAAAGTCTAAATACTTTTGCAAAAGTTTTATTTTGCAATTTATCACTTTTATTTCTAAAATCTTATCATTTATCAATCTAAATAACATTAATATATATTTAATTAATATAAATAAAAACTATAAATAAAAATTTTTATTAATTAGAATTGCAAATTTATTTAATTATTATTTTATTAAATGAATAAACTAATTCATATGTATATTCATTTAAAAAAAATGTAATAATAATCAATATTTATATTCATTATCTATCTAATAATATTAATAAAAATTTAATTTTTTTTATGTATAATAATACTCTAAGTTTATACATCCTACTTTTAGTAATTCTTCGATCAAAAGTATTTTTAAACACAAATGATATCTCTATCACAATATTTTTTTTTAAAACTATATTTGAGAATAAATTATTTGAAAGTAGATAATTTTTAGAAGCATGCCCAAATATCTATTTTTTTTATAAGAGCATGCCCAAATATTTTATTTATCATCTTTTTATTGTTCTGCTAAAATGGCCAGTTTCGGTTCACGTGTACATAAAATATTCGGACAAAATGTATTTACGTAATAGATAATAACAACTTAATATAGAAAAAATGGTGCTATGTGTCCCAAATTAAAAAATCAAAAAGTCTATCTAATTTCGAAACTCAAAAAGTATATATGCTTTTGACTAAAACTCAAAAGATATGATACATTTTGATTATTTTTTTTAAGGGTAGGTCTATAATGCAAACTTGTTGCATGCATACAATATAATTTTGACCAATAGAATTGTGATATGTAGGTAAGATGACTTGAGATACAATATAATTTTCACATGTTACAATTCTATCGACTAAAATTATATTACATATATGTAACAAGTTACATTGTATATTCATTTTTTTAAAAATTAAAAGCGCACATGTAGTGGTGGCCGGACGGTGGGTGTCTCATTAGAAAGCGCACATTTAATGGTGTTATAAATCGGTGGGGACCATGTTTGGTCCTTTTTCTAAAATCGCATTCTGTCCTTCTCCTTCACCAAATAATATTAACTATTTTCTCAAATAAATAATATTTTTTTAAGTAGATTATCAAATGTCATGAATGCCATTTTGTTTCTTTTATTAAATTTTGTGTTTTCCTAGTATAGAATATTTAAGAAAACATATCAGAACCATATTTGTTAGCTCTTACCAAAATAATACCACACAAAACTTGCAAATACACATGAAAAGAAGTGACATATATATATATATATATATATATATATATATATACTAAAGGTTTTGCATGCACCTTCGTGGATGTAATCTATCATTAATTTTTTAAAATATAATTATTATATTTTAAAATAATATATTTCATTGTTTTTAAAATTTTAAATTAGAATTATTATCATAATTAATTAGAATTAAATGATGGGAAGTTATTTACTTTTCCACTCTTTTAGTGACTACCATCATGTATGTTTTCTCTCTCCCACTACCTTTCATTATATTTTTATACATCTCAACTTCCTCATTTACCTTTGGCCAATCATATTTTTTTTTTTGTTATTTTTTAATTAGAAAATATGGTTATTTTGTGACTCCAATGATCAGAAGGGGCCACAGCTATATTAATATAGATATACTAGAGGTTTCACATGCACGTACGTACATGTTAATTTTTTTTTAATTTACAAAATATAAAATAAATTATTATTATTATTATTATTAATTGTAAATGAATAAATTAAAGATTAAAAAGTTATTTTCTTTGATAACTACCACAATTATTATTTTTTAAAAAACAAAATTACCACTACCACTATTCTCCTATTTTCTCTCTCCCATTATCTTTTTCCATTATCTTTTTATTTTCTTTTTTAATGAATTAAATGGCTATTTTGGGAGACCATTGACGGGAAGGGTCCACAACCATATTAATATAGATATTCGCTTATTATTACCATCATTATTATTATTTGAAGACAGCGTTATTTCAATGGAAAAAAAATTAAGGTAAAGTTTATTAGGTGTTTGTTATGAAGTTTTTCAATCATAAATCATATTTTTATTCTCCCTCTTCTTTGATTGGTTATGCAATTTATTGTCTTTTATATCATCTCTCTATCATGATTGGTTATATAAAGATTTTTTGACACGTGTATGATTTTTATTAGAGAACTTTATAGCAAGCACATAATGAACTTTACCTTAGTCTAATCCTATTTGAATTGTATATGTCTGTAATCAAATGGGGAAGATGGAAAAGAAACTGGGCATGAGGTGAGGCCTATGACATCTTAGATATTGGGCCCATAAGGCCCAAGTCTACTATAGTGTGAGTTGAGCTTTATTGTTCTCCTTAGAAAATAACTAATTCAACGCGACAGTACCTATCTTTTATTTTTAATCAAAATTTCTCCTAATTGATGTATAGGGATATTTCTAACAATTATTTATGTTTAGTTTATTGTTGTGCTTTTTGTTGTGTTTTTGGGCTTGGGTCCTTTTGTTTTACAATAAAAACAAAGCACAAAATATGAATTTTGATTTTTTTTTAAATATTACTTATAAGCATTTTGAAAAATAAAACAATTTATTCGAGAAGCATCGTCGTAAATGAAACCCCTAACATTCAGATAGGGTAGATAAAAATTTTTTTTTTCACTCATTCATATCCCGAATTAAATATGATTTAATAAAGAGAGATGAGTGTTGAAACTTTTACTCTCTCAAATATCAAAGGTCAAATGACCAGAGAAAACAAAATTGGAAGCTCTATATGAAAACCAACTTACATTAATAATTATGTTTTATTTTGTAATTTTGTTTAAAAGGGTCTATAATTGAAATTTTATTATAAATATATATTTGTAGTGTGTTCTAAAGAGAAATAATTGAAGGGGTAAAGGTGTGTAATTCATTGTATATTTGTTTTGACATGAAATATTTTGGCGGACATATATGCATTCTTTTTCTCTCCTTTAATTATTTACAATTTATTCAAGCTAAACAAATTTATCATCTCATTTTGTATATGTTTATATACTTAATTTTATATTATTTTTAGTTATTAAATAAATTACCAGTACGTTTTGTCAAATTTTTCTTTATATTATTAGTCTTTATTTGAGTAACTAAAAATATAATTATTGACTTGTGTTTTAAGAAAAAAGAAAAAAATAATTGTCAAAAGATTTACTAGCTAGAGACATAATAATAAATAACTTTTACTTTCTAAAGTAGAAAACACAACTCAAAAAGTATACCTGCATATTAATATTTCTTTAAGAGAATTTTTTTTTGTTTTGTTATGATGATATTGATTATATATATTTTTTAGCATTTTTTAAACTTATATAATATTAAATGTTAACTTTTTAATATAATTATAACAAATAAATTAAAAAAAAAATTGGCCCCCCTTGACGGAAATCTTGGCTCTACCCCTACATGCCTATATAAGGAGAGCCTCTCCAGATCCATTAGCCAACTAAGGCACACGGTTGTATATATTGTCTAGACCCTTCTTCACAACCTAAGATCACCCACTTCAAATGAAACCTGAACTTTGATCTCATTTCATTGAGTACGTAGGCCTTAATTTCTTCACGTGAGTCGAGTCCATTCTGTCCAAACCTTCATCCGATGTCCTCTTCCCTTTATTTCAACCGCTCACCCATTCCCGAAATATTCCCTCGCAACACCCACACGATTCTTGCAGTTTTTTTCCTCTAAGAACTCAAATCCTTATTAGTAGGACGTAGGCTTGCAATGATTTACAAGCAGACGGACAAAATTCCTACGATGATAGTGATTTCCATAAGGAAAAGAGATTGGACCCACATGTGGGGTCCACTAATGTGTCACTCTCTCTCTTTACTTTTTATGTTGGGCAGCATAAAATGTATTTTTCAAAGAAAATCACCGTCAACACCAAAGAGAGCCAACAGGTGCCAACAGAGTACTGCACCAACAATAAGTAGACATTTCCAAGTAGGGGTGTTCGGTGGACGGTTTGAGCGATTTTTAGTGAAAATTTAGTGCACCTATCGGTTTAAGTTGATAGTGTCAAACCAAACAAAACCAAACCATAAACGAGCGGTTTTGAGCGGTTCGATTTGGCGGTTTAGGACTTTTATATCATCAAACTTACATATCTAAGTTTATTAATAAAAAATATAATTTTATTCCATATAAATAATAAAAAGTATAGTAATATTTCATTTACTTACAATATACAATCAACTTAGTTCTAAAATTAAATTTTTAGATTGACTAAATTTAATCTAACATTCTAAAAACAAATTTTAAACTTTATTATTTATAAATTTTAACATAATATGTACATATATATACATGTATGTGTATGCGGTTTGGTTCGGTTTTTCGACATACCAAATCGAACCAAACCAAACATTGATCGATTTTGTTCGATTTGTGCTAATTCGATTTGATTTGGTTCAAATGCGACGATTTTGTTCAGCTCTGAACACCCCTATTCCCAAGGAGAATGAGGCCTTATGGACGTGAAGCCTATAGTGTAAATGTAAATTACTTGAATTAACCAATCTAATATCCCACCTTCATAATATTTTTCACTAGATAAATAAATAAATTTTCTTTTCTTTTTTTAATAATAATAAATTAATTAATAATAAAAATAATTTTTATAGAAATTACAAATATTATCCGGAATTCTATATACGTATGTAAAACGTAGACCTACTATTTAACATTTTAAACAAGTGTATCATTCTACTGTATCCCTTCAGAGAAAACCTTATTCCTCATCTACGTCATATTACATAGATTTTCTCTGTAAATGTTGGAAGTATATACTGTAAACTGTACCAACACGTGGTTAGTTGGAATAATAAATATTCTATTTTTTTTTTAAGTTTCAAATTCAAAACTTACCTATAAAAAAATTTTTGTTAGAATTTAAGAGAGTTCTATCCTGTTATGAGATTTTCATTAACTCGAATAAGATTACGTCGAATAGGAAAGATATAGTGGGAGAGACTGTACCACACCCTAACTCCCAACCATCCTTTCTATGAGCTTCGGCCCAAAATTTCTATGCGGCCCGGGAAGCATCATATTGGTCGGCCCAACTTGCATAGTATCCATACTCCCTCGGTTACTCCATTAATGGACTTGTTAACAGAAAGCTCAGATTTTTAAAAGGGTAAACTACCGTTTGTCCCATTGTAATTTGGCCTAAATTTAATTTGTCCCCTCTGTGGTTTAAAATTCGACACTTAACCACCCTGTGGTTTGGCTTAAAATTAATGTGCCCCTGTGGTTTAGAGTGTGACACTTGACCCTCCTATGGTTTGTTATGTTATCACTTAACTACCTTCACCTATCTTCTATCCAAATTTTAGTCAAATTAATCATCATTTAATACTTTTAATGTTTAAAATTTATCATAACAAACCACAAGAGGGTCAAGTGTCACACTCTAAACCACAGGGAGCACATTAATTTTAAGCCAAACCACATGATAGTTAAGTGTCGCATTTTAAACCACAGGGAAACAAACTGGATTTAGGGCAAACTGTAGTTTAACCTATTTAAAAAAAGGGGGCACTAGTTGAAAAAAAACAGTTGGATTTTAAATTTTGTAAATGTATTATCAATTGGGTATCCAATAAATCTTCCTTTGACTATGGGAATTTCTTTTGTTACTGCTCGGTAGATTTTGTTTGCAAAGATTAGAGGGGGGGACAATGGGAATTAAACCCCTTGCTCCTTGGAATTCTTGATGTATATGCCAAATTTTTTAAAAAATAAAAATCTTATATAATATATACATATATGCCAAAATTAATATTTGATAGAGCATATACTATTTACGTAATATTTAACATGGTGTGGTACAAATAATAAGGGGTTTATGTTTCTTTAATTATGAGTTCGATTTTTGGAGAGATGAAAATGAAGCATCATTTATTAAAAAATTCGACCATAATAATGGGTTTCATAGTACCTAAAGATATCTAGTGGTGGACTAAATAGAAAAAAAGAATGAAAAATAGAGGTTGCTTTAAATTTAAAAAGCGACAAAGAATGAGCCTGTGTTTGTGCCTTATTTTTGTGAGACTATAGACCAAATTGAAAAAAGAAGTAAACAAAAGAAGAGTTAGTTGATTTTTTTTTTTTTTTTATGGTGTGTTTGGGAATGCGAGATTGGAGGTGAGGGTAAGGGAAGAAATTTGGCTAACCTTTTCTTATTTGGTTGTTATTGCAACTGTTGTAGTGAGGTTAGTTTTAGAGTCTGTATCTACACAAAAGAACATCTTTTTCTATACACTCCTGAATTATATCAAAGTCCTAACTCAAGAAATCTATACGAAAAAGAAGTTTAAATTTTAAAATAAATTAATTCATCTTGGTTAATAATTAGTATAAAATAAATGCATGCAATTTAGTCCATTAAATCTAATATTGATAAGTTTTGTTCGATTTAATTTAATTAGGGAGCATCAATTTTATTTGGTTGTTAACACCCATATTAGTGAAGAATTACCAACTTGATAAAAGAGGTATGTGTAAAACTAAAGAAGAATCAGTATGTTTCTTCTAAAATTTAGAAAGCCACCCAATAATGTCTTCTTTCATAGTGCTTGAAATTTCATTTTTGTTTTGATTAATAATTATTAAAAAGAGAATAACACCGAATACATAGAAGAGACTTACGCCTTCAACAATATTATAGAAGACGACAGGCAGGACTACAGTGAAGCTGACCCACCTGTCTGTTACCCGTTTCTTCCTTCAAAGACGGTCACCCAAACAATCATATCCTTGCTGATTTCATTTTTCATTTTTCATTTTTCATTTATTATATGATTTAATCTTTGGGTATTTAATTTTTAGGTAAAAGTACATTTTTTGCGTTCAATGTTTGGGAGTCCTGTCACTTTCGTCCTTAATGTTTTTTCGCTGTCAATTGTATCCCTAATGTTTTGTATTTCTCTCAATGCCAGGCTTTTGGTTAACACCGTCAAGTTTTGGACGGTTTTTTATGACGTGACATCCTATATAGCCAACGATTCTAACTAGACTTCATTTTTTCACATTAGCAATATATTTTAGGGGTACAATGGACCCAAAAAATTCAATACGTCAATAAATTCAGTACATCAAAATACTATTATTTTGGAAACAATTTTAAAAACAAAAGAATAAAAAAAATTGTATTTTTAAGAATTAAATTTGTCATTTCCATCTATCAGGGACTAAATTGAGACAATTTGTATTTTTAAGGAGTAAATTATTATTTCTATCTATTAGGATTAAATTAAAATAAATTATATTTTTTTAGGGAGTAAAAGGATATAGAGTTTAAAGAAGATAAAATATATTACAAAACATCTTTTTTTTATTCTTGTTTTTTAGGGTACGCTTGGTATAAATGCATGGATGTAAAGTACTGTAAAGAAAGTACTGTAGAATAAAAAAAAATACTGTAGAGAACAGTGATGAAAGAGATAGAGAGAAAAATTAAGAGAGATAAAAAGTATGATAAAAAGTGTATTTGGTATGTATAAAATATGATGTAAATTTTTTTTGAGAATCGTGAAACACCATGATTTTACTGTTTGGATTCTTTACCAAACTAGTTTTTAAAACTCTGTTTTGTTTTTTTGTTTTTGAAAACAAAAATTAAAAATAGGCTAAAATGCACATACACCCCTTGAGTTTTGGGGTAGGGGCACATACACCTCCTAAGTTTTAAAATGTTGCACATAGACCTCCTGAGTTTTCACTTTGGGGCAGAGACACCCCTTCTATTAGGGTTTCGTGAAAATTAGGCATTAAGTGCCACGTCAGCAAGCATGTGTGAGAGCACATACACCCCCTGAGTTTTCACTTTAGGGGCACATACACCCCCTAAGTTTTCACTTTAGGGGCACATAGACCCCTTGAGTTTTCACTTTGGGGCAGAGACACCCCTCACACATGCTTGCTGACGTGGCACTTAATGCATAATTTTCACGGAACCCTAACAGAAGGGGTGTCTCTACCCCAAATTAAAAACTCAGGGGGTCTATGTGCAACGTTTTAAAACTCAGGGGGTGTATGTGCATTTTAGCCTTAAAAATAAGATTATCAAACAATTTTTTTGTTTTATTAATTTTAAAAACAAAAAACTGTTTTTGAAAATAGTTATCAAACAAGGCTTATATTTTAATATCTTTAACTATAGTTCTTAAGAGGCCTAACTCACGCCAAAAAGTTTTTAAGGAGATCGAGATGATTATCTTAGCCTATATATACAGCTTATCAGCCCTTTAATTAAGCAATGTGAGACTTCAAAACGCTCGACATAGGAGCGTGAAGTCAACGGGTTATCTCCGGGACAGCTCACAATAATGCTCATCCATCCACATATGTCCATGCCCGCTTTGATACCATCTTAAGAGGTCTAACTCACCCCAAAAAAGCTCTCAAGGGGAGAGAATTACCTTAGCCTATATATATAGCTTATCAGCTATTTAATTAAGCAATGTTGGACTTCAACAATATTTATAGCATATTTATAATCAATCTTATTGTGCAAATTTAAAATTTTCCAACAAATAATATTTAAAAACTTATAAAACTTGTTGCACCGAAATATAAGGCATAACATATATTAACTTTTCTTTACTTTTTGTGTTGGCGGTTGGTGAAGGTATAATAGCAACAGTGCTGCGAGAGAGATTTATCATAGGATAACCTCTTTAATTATTGAATTTGAGAAATAATTAAAAAAAATAAAGTATTTTTTAGTAACCTTAACATTTGAACATTCGATTAAAAATGATACTAATATTTAATTGCAGTCAATTATATCTTTAATTATGACAAAAATAATGCGCTTACGGTGATTCTCTGTAAAATTTGAGAGATAAAAGATTAGAATAATTGATGATATGGAGAATAGAAAAAAATATGACGTAGCATAAATGAACTCAGTTAGATTTTCTTGACACGCAAGCCACAATCATTATTTATCTTAACGGTGTTAGTTAAAATGATAAGATTGATCAAAAAATAAAATGTTAGGGGCATAATTGTTCCCAAACAAACATTAAGAACATATTTAATTGAAGGGTTTTACTAACCAGTGCCCTAAGAATGCATTTAATAAGGTGAGATAATGAAAATAATGCATAAAAATCACAACTTATAATAAATGTATTTTTCATTTTTTTAAAGACATAAATACCCTTCACCTATTATCTAATAAATATTTATAATTATATATCTATCTCTCCATTTTTAATTTTTTTTTAGAATCTCTCTTTCTAATTTATTTTAGTGATTTTTTTTAAAAAATTTTATTCATATTTACTATACTAATTTATTCTTTATTTATATGATTTATTTTCAATTTTTCAGTAATAGAGTTATCCTAAATTTATTATTTTTTAAATCACATACAAAATTTTTTTTATGTATAGCGTTTCACTTTTTTTTCCGTATCTAAGCCAAATTTTAAAATAAGAAAAAAGAAATCAAATTAATAATACCACATTATGTACAAAAAATTGAGGATAATTGCAATAATGATAAATTCAAAATAAAAAATATAATTAGAGAATAATTAAAATAATAAATATGAATACAAAATAAAAAAAACTCATTGTAATAAATTAAAGAGAGAGAGAAATGGAGATAATAGGTGAAGGGCATTTATGTCTTTAAAAAAATGAAAAGCACATTTATTACAAGTTGTGATTTTTATGCATTATTTTCATTATCTCACCTCATTAAATGCATTCTTAACCGCCTTAATTGAATGTTGAAATGTTAGAAATACCAAAATACTTTTCCCTTAAAAAAAACAAACTCTTTATTATTTTTACCGCATCACATTACTTATTGTGTTTTAAGTTTGATTCAATTAAATAAAATACTTGCATTCTAACTAACAATTATATCTTTTTAGAAATGTGCTAAAACCAACACTTTGCTTAAAATAAAGTAAGGTACCAAAGTTAGTATAACTAAACAAATAAAATTTGTACTCAATTGAGATGGGGGAGCAAATTTGGAGTATATATCCAATTTATTCTTTTTTTTTGTGAAATTGATGGAATATCTTGTCAACAAGTACGCCATTAATGTTAAAGATGTTAGTTCACAAGCCTTTAACAAATAAAGTACATCTTGATGGTCACCTTTCATCCTCTTTTATCCATGTCAACCTTCCAATCATCACCCTATCAATCTAATTAATAATTTAATATCACTCTCATCCCTAACAATGTATTCTATTTTATTTAATTAAGGTTTTGAAATTCTAATATTATGTATAGAAAAAAATTTTATTGGGGTAGAGCCGTCATAATTAGGAATGATCATCAAAATACTCATATTTAATGGGTGTCTTAATATTTTATTCTATTGGTCTGGGTATGGATTTCAATACAAAGTCAATGGGTTCGGGAATTGGTAGTAATGATTTGTTTTTATATATAAAAGGTAATATTTTTAAACTTTTTATATAGAGAAAATATATAATGATAATAATAAAAAATGTTAAATATTTGATACATATAAAATTAATTTAATATTATATTTATATTTTAATATTTTTATTTTTTGTGGTTAAAGATGAAAATTTGATAAAAACAAGTTTTATAATAAAAAATGTTAAATATTTGATACATATAAAATTAATTTAATAGTATGTTTATATTTATATTTTAATATTTTTATTTTTTATGGTTAAAGATGAAAATTTGATAAAAATAAGTTTTATATTAATAAATAATAATAATAATTTATTTCAAAATTTAAACGGTATGAGTCCGAGTATGGAGATTCAACTATTCGTAGGGTCTCGAAATGAGAATTGCTTTTGATACCCACTAAATACAGGTCCAATGAATATAATATTCTATCCAAATCTTACCAACGATTATCCCTAATCAAAATATGTAATTTCAATTCTATTTTAATTTGGTCATATTTTATTAGAATTACGTTGGATATAGACCACTTTTTTTTAATTATATTTTTAATTATTAAATAATTTCACTATTTCTTACAAAATCTTTTAAAAAGTAATGTTTATATTCATTTATAATTTTAAAATAATAAGATATATTAATAAAATATAAATTAAAGTAATGAGATAACTTAAAACAAAAGGCAAAATAATTGATACACTTTAAAGTATAGTAAACATCATACAAATAATTTATTGTATAAATACTAAAAATTAAAAAATAATAGAAAAAACCTACCCGACCCGATGTTGGATTTTTTTTTTTTAAATGCCAAAGTTCAAAATTGAATTGACCTGTTTTTAGTTAGGATAAAAAATTCTCCATTCTAACTGGCACTGTCAAAATGGGCCGGAGCCCGCGGGTTAGCCCGGCCCGCCCGCCAAAAAAATAAAAAATAAATATATATTTGTTTAAAATATGTATAAATATATATATTTTAGATAATTTTATGTGTTAAATAATAATTTTATTCTAATAAAGTATATAAATAATTTAAATAATAATTAAAATTAATAAAATATTAATTTAAAGTTAACAAATTACTGATTTTTAAGTAAATATATAATTTTATAATTAAATTTTTAAAAAAATAAAAAAATTAGCCTGCGGGCTAGCCCGCGGGCCATTACGGACAGACTTGGCCATTACTTCTCAAGCCCGCCAAATAAATGGGCCGGCCCGTCACATGCCGGTCCATTTTGACAGTACTAATTCTAACCCTATAAATTGAAGGACCAAACGGGCTAGGCCCTACAAAATAGTTGTCCTTCTATAGGACTTCAACCAATTTTATGTGTCTAGTTGTCTACTGCTTAATTTGTTTATTGAAATTTCATGGGGGATGAGGAAATTCCCTCTTTTGGGAGTTTAAGTCATTTTTATATCTAGTTTCTTTTTTTATTTGGTGTTTAATTTTTTTTAAAAAATCACACTTCTAAATTTACGTATGGAGTAATTAATACTTGACTTAAGTATTTTTTTTCTTCAGTATTCAGTAAAATTGGAAGAAGAGAATATCTAAGACTCTTTTGGCTTAAAAATGTTTTTTAATCCCAGAGGAATGTTGGGAATAGGATTTAAATCAAACATATGTGTTGCTATATGTTAACTAAAGAAGTGTTAAGAAAGAATACCATTACATTTTTTTAATAAAAAAAGCCATATTGATATTCTGATATTAACTTATAAAAATATAATAATGATCATATATTAATTCTAAAGTTAAAAATAATAATAACAACGAATCATATATAAATACTAATGTTTAATAACTACATCACAAATTCAGGCCAAAAAAATTAATTACATCACAAAGAAATCTAGATTCTCAAATTAATCATATTTATGAAATTTTAATTGTTATGAATTTAGTAAAATAAATTTTATGTTTCTTTTTTTGATAAAAAATAAATTTTATGTTTCAAAGTTAAAATATATTAATATTTCAAATTAAGACGCATGGTAATTTATAATATTATTTTTTTATGAACAATTTATAATATTATTTTAAATATATGTGAGAAATTAAATAACTAACTTTATTTTTTTTATATTTATATTATATATTATATAATTTTTTTTTTGGTAGAAACATAAACAAGGGGCAAAAACTAGCCCACCACCCTAACAAGGTCCTCTCTATACCAGGTCATACAAAAGCCAGGAGGGGCATCAAACCTATACAAACCAACCTCGAGATTTTTAGCATATTTAGCCATAGCATCAGCAAGGCGATTGCCTTTCCTATTAATTAAATTAACATTAACAAGCCAATCTCTGGACAACAAGTCCTTGATTTCAATAGCCAAAGCATAAAGCTTATGGTTCTTATCCAAATTCCCTTGAATGAACTGGAAGACCATAGAAGAATCCAGCTCAAGGATAACCTTCGGAAGCTTTAAATCCCAGGCAAGACGAAGCCCAGTGAGACACCCCCAAACTTCAGCTTGGAAAGCATCACCCCTACCGAGCCTTTTGGAGAAACCCGTAACCCAGCTGCCATGACTTCCTCTAATAACGCCACCACAGCTGCTTCCTTCAGAATTATTCCACATGGAACCATCAGTGTTGATTTTGTACCAACCCTCATCCGGATTCTGCCAAGTGACGCATCTATTTTCACTGGTAGTAGCGTGTTGATTAACCAGCTTGTTAATCACCTCAGCTTCCTTATAATTCTCAACTTGATTTCTTATCAAAGGGAGCAAAGAGGACGCATTGGCCTCCTTTTTGTTGAACACACAAGCATTCCTTTGCTTCCAAATCATCCAACAGGTCACAACAAAAACCGAATGCCAGCTCTGATTTGTATCAACGCCAAGCTTCCTGGTCATGTTCATATTGATCCAATCACAGATGTTAGCAGAGAAAAAAATTCCTCCAATACTTCTCATGAACCAATATCTTCCAGATAGGCATCACCCAGCAACAGTCGCGGATGGCATGGCTAGCATCCTCAACATTTCTGCCACATCTTTTGCACCTGTCACAATTAGTAAAACCACGTTTCTTTCTTTGGTTCTCGGTCATGATACTCTCATGACCCAGTTGCCAAAGAAAAAACCGGATCTTTTCAACAGTATCACACCTCCAAATGGTTTTCCAGTTCACATTGTTAGCAGAAACATAATTAACATAGTAACTTGAATAAGCAGATTTAACAGTAAATTCAACATTGTGAGTAAGGTTCCAAAACCAGGAGTCCTCACCCGCATCCCTCTGAGGGGCTTGGATACCTTCAATATTCACTAAACATTCCTTAGGAAGATTGTGGGCAAACCCCTGCCAATCCCAGTCACCCGAATCAGTGGTGAAATCACTCACAGTTTTATTAATCTCATCTTGGGGAATAATGAAGTTAGAGACCGTAGCAAGGCAAGGAAATCCCGGCACCCATTGGTCGAGCCAAAATTTAGTATTCCTACCAATTCTAATTCTCCTAAAAAGATGTTTATCAAAATCCTTCCAAACTTTACACAACCCAGACCAAATATTAGAGGAATTTGTTCTGACCTTAGGGATATATTATATAATTTAGAAGAGAACAAAGATAACATTATTTAAAATTTTTATATAATTAATTTATATTAAAAATAATTAATATCAAATAACATGAGAACATGTGGAATGCTAACATCGTAGTAGGACCTACAAGTCTACCACCTAACATGGTTTTATTGTTGCTCTTACACGCGCGCTCACATGTAATAATAACGTGGTCGAGTCTTAAATAATTAAGTTCAATTTGTCTGAAATTAGTTGAGATTAAACTTTAAAATGAATAAAAATTATGATCAAGTTTAACTCGTTTAATTATCGAATTGTTCACAAATTTAACGAACTGAGTTAAGTAATCATAAATCATCCAAATATACGAGTTTAATTAACAAAAATTGTGATCAAATTAATCTATTAATTTAAAATTATTTTATTCTCAAAAGATATATGAGTTTCTTCTACTATTGAGTTTTTCCCAAGTATGAAACCAAAGAATAATATAATAGAGGTAATTGTACACATTTGTCCTGTATGTGACATCTTGCTTTAAAAAAAAAAAAAATTCTAAGATTTTGGATAAAACTGCTTTCTTATTTTCAACGCAACGCCTACAAAATCAAACAAAAGTAATCAAAACCACAGGAAGAAGAAGAAGAAGAATATTCATTCTGATTAATTTTTTTGGGTAGAGATATTCATTCTGAATTCTAGCATTATATATATATATATTCTTTGTTTTATTAAATTTGAAACTTATTTTGCATTAGGTTCAACTAACATATAAACACATAATTATATAAATCGACGACTGCAACTTCATAAGTTCTCTAAATCTCCCCCAAGATCGAGTCCATGAATACTAGGTGGTGGAAATTTAAACCTTCTCAAATTTCTAAAAAGAATTTGACACTGTTTAATTGTACCTATATTAATATATAGGTATTCTAATTAATTAATAAAATAAAATATTTGATGTAAGAAGAGAGAAGATAAAAAGTTACAACCAATGTTTTAAGACTCGAACTACATCAAAAGGTTCGACAGGTTGGATCAGTAATCATCCAAGTGCCTAGTTAAGTTCGACCAATAGGCATAGATGGCTGGTCGGACTGGGTTGACTTGATCAAAATCTGAAATAAAATTGAGTGATTCAAAATTGATTTGAAAATCGAGATAAAATATAGAGAATTTGCCGAATCAATTCATAAGACAAAATTTCAACTTTTTTCTTCTTATTTTGGGTATGAATGCCCATTTTTAAAAGTCTAATAGACAAACTTTAAACTAAAAAAAAGGTGAAAGAATCAAATCCAATATGATATACCATGAAGATGTTCAGTAGTACGTACAATAATATTGAACTTCAATATATCTCTTCAATAAGTTGGTCTTTAATTCATTTAAGGTGTGTCTTTATTAATGTGAGTTTTTATTAATATTAAAAAAATGGCACTATATAATTAGAGGGATGTACCAAAATTCAGTAATAGCATAATACTAAAGTTTTATCGATTATATACCACTCATTATATTTGATTAAAAAACCAAATCTAATCCAAATTTCTTGTTTGGTGGCTATAATTAAGGTGTTTAACTAATATGAATTGTATTGTTGATTTTAGAATTGGAGTTTTAGGGATAAAATTTCAGTAGTACGATACTAAAATTTCAGTAGTATCGTATTACTGAAATTCAGTACATCCCTCCAATCATTTAAAACTATTTATTAATATTAATATGAATTCACATTAATAAGGACCAACCTTAAATGATTTAGGAACCAAATGATTGGAGAGATGTACTAAAGTTCAGTACTACCGTATTATTGAACATCTATTCGAGTTTTAGGTGTTTGTTGATTAGTATGATTTTAATTATTTTATTTTTATATACATAATTAATAAAATATATAGTATTAATATTAAAAATATTTACTTATTATTTTAATTTTTACATATTCATAACGTCATCCAGTTCAATCGTCAGTAGAACTGATCAGCCCATGACCCGTAAGATTTTTGGGTAGTTGAGAATCAAAATATTATCGAATATTTAATTTATTATTATTTTAAAATATAAAAATTATTATAAAATATTATATACATATATATATATATATATATATATACATGCAAAACCTCTATATATATACATATACATATAAAGTTTTTTTATGAAATTTAAAATATCCAAACTGGAGCAATAAAAATTATAAATCTAAAGTTTTTTAAAAAAATCCTTTTATAATAAAACTATTGAAATTTCCATCAAAAAAAATATTGAAATTGAGTATTTTAGATTTATAAAATAATATAAAATTTTTATTACGGAACACATAAATTATAAAAATCAACAATTATTTGGTAAATTAATTTTTTAGAAGATAGTTTTTTTTTATAACTAAATTTTTAGAAGATAGTTGGATTGAAAAGCTTTTAATTAACTAGAGAGTTGGTGTGGAGTCACCTGTTACCAAATGAGGTGCCTTCTAGCTAGTTATGTGAATATAATATACATTTCCACTTTCATTCACACCCACCCTTACCAGAAATTTATATTTAGTTAGCCAATCATAAAATAGAAAGGGATAGTTTAAATTAAAATATAAAATAATTTATTATTTTACTCTTTAAAGAATTACCTTATTATTAATTTATTCATTCAAATACTTGAGTAGTTTCAATTAATTTAGTTCATATGTTAATGTTGATAATAAGATATTTAATGGAAAACTTAGATGTTCCTATCATCAAGGGGATAAAACTTAAAAAGTTAAGTAATATTGAACTTCGCTACATCCTTTAATTATGTAGTATTATTTGTTAATATTAATAAAGATCCACTTTAAATGGATTATAAACCAATTCATTGAAGATATATATTAAAATTTAATATTATCGTACTACTAAGGATATTCTCTACCGGAGGATATTTGTCATTTGTTAATATATAACAAAAAATTAATCTCTATTCTATTCCTATTATGATAAGATCTCCGTTAAAATTAATAAATAATAGGGTTAAGTATCTTTGATGTCCTCAAATTTTATTACAATGTTCATTCCTGTCTCCAAACTTTTTTTTTATGTCTATCCCCAAACTTTCAGTTTTGTTTATGCCTGTCCTTTTTACTAACACTGTTAACTTGCTTGATGGAATTTGGTGACGTGGACGATGAATGTATATTTCTTTTGCCACGTCATTGTCCACCTCACATTTAACTTTTTAGTTTTATTAAAAAATAATCTAATCCAAATAAAAAAAATATTTTATGGTAAAAGTTTGTTTGTTTTTTTTTTTTTAATTTGGATTAGGTTAATTTTTTTAATAAAACTGAAAAAGTTAAATGTAAGGTAGAAAATGAGGTGGACAATAAGGTAGCAAAAGAGATACACATTCATTATCCACGTCAGCAAATTCCGTCAAGCAAGTTAACGGTGTTAACAAAAAGGGCAGGCATGAACAAAACTGAAAGTTTAAGGGTAGACATGAACCAAAAAAAAGTTTGAAGGCAAGAATAAATATTGCAACAAAGTTTAGGGGCAACAAGAATATATTAATAATTTTGTTTTTTATATATTTTATTAATTAAAGGACATTTGTATACAGATACTTAACAAATTCAAAAATTATATATTATATATATAGATGGAGTCTTCGTTATATATTTAAATATAATATTTATATGTAAAATAGAAAAAAATTAGTTAATTCTTAAAAAAATTGTTTATAAATTATAAGAGCCAAATCTTAAATATTTAAACTTGAATCTTTTAATAAATGAACAAACTTTTATACAAATCAAGCTCGTTTTATTTATACTATTAGGTCATGTTTGGTAGCAATAATCAACTAGGTAATCTTGAAAGTAATCTAACATTTTTTTCAATATTCTTCCTACCAAATAAACCATACTTTTTGCAATTTGATAAACTTATATTTTTGCCATTACTTTTTACCTAATTTTATTTTATTTCCACTTTTATTATAAGGATAAAATGGCCATTTTACTCACTTTTATTCCATTCATATCACATCACATTCCTATTTCCTCTAATATTCCCTTTCTCACTCCAATTCAACCCATAGGAGCACGTATGGTAGGAGGACAATATTTTGGTGGGAAAGGGAAGTGGAAGTGGAATTAGAGAGAGACATGGAATAGGATTTTAAAAAAAGTATGTTTAGTATGCAGGGAAGTGAAATTAGATTATACAAAAGGTAAAAATAGAAATGATAAATTTGCCCTTGAGAAAAGCTACATTTGTTAAGTCACACACTTGAAAATTAGTCCTTTAAGAACAAATGGTCATTTTTATATTTTGTCTGGGGCAAAACAGGCTTTATACATCAATTTTCCTACCTAATACATAACTTCCCTCTTCTTCCTCAAGCAAATAATCTTTCCTATTATGAAGCAAACTATATATTCCTTACCTCAAAACTTCCCTCCTATCAAACAAGCAAGAACATGGAACAAATCTTTTCATTACTACAATTCCATGCTACCAAACATGGCTACGTTTCAAAACGAAAAAAGAGGATGGAATGAGAATGAAAATGTTGGAGGGAATATAAATGTTATGTTAATGTAATGTGATATGAATAAAATAAAAGTGGATAAAATGACCATTTTACTCTTACATTAAATGTGTGAATGGAATAAAAATAAGTACTGTAGAGTAAAATATTGTAGAATAAAAGAAAGTACTGTAGAGAAAAGTTATGAGAGAGATAAAAAAAAAGTATGATAAAAAGTATGTTTGATATATATAAAATATGATATAAATTTTTTAAAAAATGGTAACTATTTAATTTTCTTACCAGAGATACCTAATACTCAAGTATGGAGGAATTGAATTTAAAAGTAGTGTAAACAGAGCAGCCAATGAATGAATCATGGTACAATTCTCTTCCCCAATGACCCAAAATTATTGTCACCATCAAATCAATGTACTTAAACCTTAGCCCCAAATTAGCCCTCACTTTTAGATAAGAAGATAAATAAAAATGAGAAAGGTCTCGGTACTTTAAAAAAAACAAAGGACATTTAATAATTTAAATTTTCAAAATTCAATAAAAACATATAACTTTTATTAGTTAAACATTTTATTAATTAGTCAAAAAATTCTTTTTGATTGGTTAACATAACTTTTAATAATATAAGTTTAAAAAAATTTAAAATTAAAATTTTTAATTGGTTAAATATTATATTAATTCATAAAAAAAGTATTATTTATTTATCAATTAGAATGATAAATACACTATTTTTCCAGCAAGATAGTTTTCTTGGGTTTTCACTTTTATTTTTTTTTATTTTTAGACAGTTTTATTTAAAATATTATTAAGCATTAAACATGAGCATCTATTTACCAAAGAAAAACATGAGCATCTCTTCTACATAATAGAAACTCAATTATTGATTCGATAAAGATTAATTTCTTTCACTATATTCAAATCTATTAATATTTTTTTGGCAAAGTTTGATGTTTGAGTCCATTACATAAAAACAGGAAGACTTTTATTCTAATCAACTCAAGTCAAATTAATTAAAAGACAATCACTATAGATTGACTTTATTGGAAATGATATACTTCGTAATATAATGAATTCAAGTTTAAATTTTTATTGAAAGATGTATTCACATTTAATAATCGATATTGTCTCGAATATAATTATCTCTAATAAGTGAATATTTATGAAAAATCAAATAAATTAATTAGAAGACAATAAATTTTTAAATATTAATAAGAATTTTTCTAACTAATGTCTTAACCAACAAGAATATTTATAAAATTATTTTAAGAAAATAGATCTTTCCAAATCAATAAAAACTCTTAGAAGATTTCATAAGACACTTAATTGTTGAGATGAAAGTTTAGTACTACGATATATATACTACTAAACTTCGGTACATCTCTTCAATCATGTACTGTCATGTATTAATATTAATAAAAACTCACATTAATAAAAATTCACCTTGAATGGATTAGAGACCAATTGATTAAAGAGATGTATAAAGTTTAGTATTATCGCAATATTGAATATCTTTTCTAATTGTTAATAGATAAACTTTAATAATAATTTCAACCAAAATAACAAATAAAAGATTTCATAAACCAATGGATAGAACATTTATTAACAAACAACAAACAAAAATGGGAATTGAGAACAAAAGCAATGGAATTACAGCAGGCCAAAGAAACAGCTTTATCTTCTTTCCTTTTATTTATTTATTTGTTTGTTTGTTTAATTTTTCTGTGACATCGTTTCCAACCCCCTTCTTTTGCAGTAATGATTCTTCAGCTTTCTCTTTCAACCAAAACAAAACGAAAGAAAACAAAACTAAAATCCATAAAAATAAGAAATCCGGGATTTGCACACGAATTGGAAAAATATACACAAATTTAGTTATTTTTAAAAATTATCTATAGAAATATAGAAATTTTATTGTACGCGATCGAAAACGCCCTTAGAGCGTTTTTTCTGAATTTATGACAAGGAAAACACCCTCATTGAGTGATCAAACGTGACTTATTTTCAAAAAAAATGTGGCGTTTATAGGATTGACCTTTGACCTTATAAACGCCCTCAGTGAGGGCGTTTTTCTTGTCAGAAATTCAAGAAATGAGGGTGTTTTTTATCGTGCACAGTAAAAATTGTATATTTCTATAGATACTTTTTAAAGGAGGCTAAATTTGCATATATTTTTTCAAAGGTGTATATTAGTGTGCAAATCCCTAAAAAATTCATTGTATTTGCTACGAAGAAGTATCTATCCATGATAATTGTATATATTAGATTAAATTATACATTATTTTTTATTTGATAAATTATCTATCTATATGAGCTCAAAAATCTATGTTAGACGAGAGCATCATCTTCTCACTTAAATTTTTGCGACTAAAAATAATATTTCTTCTCTCGTATAAAAGAATGTTTCTATGAGTGGCCTTATATTTTTTTCAATTATTTGGCTCTTAAATTATTTAAGATGGCTCCTTATTAGTAATAATCTCTATTAATATTAAAAAATGACACTAAATAATAAAAAAAGTGAAAAAAATGCTAAAAAATTCTTACATAATAATACACAGAAGAGCCAAAAATTAAATACATTAATACTGAATCTGTATCAAAGACACTTTTATTACTTATTTTTACTTTTATTTCTATTTTCACTCTCTACCAAATTACTAAGCTAGTACCAAACTCCACCGTCTCAACTTTCATCCAAATGACACAAAAACCAACACCAACAAGAAGCATATAAATTCGTTTTAAATGCCTTTACGGCTTTACCTCTCATCCCTCTTTCTCTTTCTCCGTGTATCCCAAAAACCTTTGTCAATTCCTAATCAGACGTCGTCGTGCTGCACAAAGTTTCCTGTGTCTCTGATCCCTATACACTGCTCCTCCTCCTCCCCAACCCTCACTATCTTCAAATCCTTTAATTATTTCTCTGCTTCTTCTCTCTTCTTTTTTTATTTCTTCATTTGTTTTTAGCGCCTTCTGCTTCACACTCTGTGGATCGATCCTGGATATATATTGAATCGAATCTAATAATTATTATACATAGATTTGGATTTGGAATTTGGAAATGCAAGAAGCAGCAGGAGGATTGGGGATGATGGGCGGGGGTTTGAGCGGAGAGATGTCGCCGTCCGGCGAGTTCCTCCGGCAGCTTAAGGCGGAGATAGCCACACATCCACTCTGCGACCAGCTTCTGGCGGCTCACGTGAGTTGCCTCCGCGTCGCCACGCCGATCGATCAGCTTCCGCTCATCGACGCTCAGTTATCGCAGTCGTCGCATCATCTTCTACGCTCCTACGCTTCTCTTCACACTCATTCACTCTCGCCTCACGATCGCCAAGAGCTCGACAATTTCCTGGTAGGTTTCGCCTAAAATTTCTTTGATTCGTTCCGGTTTATGCAAAATTTTAATTAATTTCGGTCCTCGTGAAATTCATCTCTGAATCTCAACCGCTTCGTGTTTAATTTCTTCGTTTTATTTCTCTGCGATTCCATCAGAAAATTTTCCCTCGCTGCTCGTAGTTTATTGAGAGACGAAATAATTGAGAAATATATATGTTTTTCTTTTTTTTTTTTAATTTTAGGACTGAATTAATATATTTTCTTGATTTTTGGTTTTTTGTTAAATATAAGTGCAGGCACAATATTTGATAGTGTTGTGTACCTTCAAAGAACAGCTTCAGCAACACGTCAGAGTTCATGCCGTCGAGGCCGTCATGGCCTGCCGTGATATTGAAAATACCTTACAAGCTCTCACAGGTACTATCTACTATCTAGTCTCTACGGCCTCCTCACTTTAATTTCTGTGTATTAACATGTCTTGCCGACTTCTGCTATCCAAGGAAAATCTTCAATTTAGATCAAATAATTAGATAGCACTTCAATTTATGATCTGGATCATTAATCGATTGCAACAATATTGTATTTTAATCAATTAACGGTTCAGATTTTCGGCTGAAGTGCACTTTACATGAAATCACTTTAACCGATTTCGTATGAAATTCTTGTGTTTGATTATTTGATTTTTTTTTTCATATTTCTTTTGAACAAGCGATTATTTCATAATACACTGCTATTAGGGTATGTTTGGTACAAACACCAAACAGTAGAATCGTGGTGTTTCACGATTCCCAAAAAAACTTTACATCATATTTTATACATACCAAACACACTTTTTATCATACTTTTTCTCTTTCCTAATTTTTCTCTCTATCTCTCTCCTCACTTTTCTCTACAGTACTTTCTTTTATTCTACAGTACTTTACTCTACAGTACTTTCTTTACAGTACTTTACATCTGTGCATCTCTACCAAGCGTACCCTTAATACTAATCAAAATTTTTCATAAAGAAAAAATCTAATAATCAAACTGAATACCATAAATAACTAGAACATAAAACTTGTTTTTCTTTTGTTTTTGGTGGGTAACTAGCGGTGTGTTATTATAAGAATTAAGATGGTCTGATGGTCTCTACTCTCTTCTCTTTCATAATTTTATTTCAGGTTCATATAATCTTATATATTTTATTAAGAATTATTATGCATCAAATCAATATAGCTTATAATTAATTTATAGAATATCTGGCTGAATATAAGAAGGTTTGTAATATTTGACTATTATTATTATTATTATTTTAATTTTAGCATTTAAATGGATCATATGGTATTTGATAAAATATATCCAGCTTAATTAATTAATAATTGTCTGATTTGGTATGTCTGAAAGGAAGTAGGGTCTAGTGGTGTTAGTTTCGAAATGTATAGAATGAGATTGTGTGAAGGGCTAGTTTGGTAGAGAGTGATATTCCCACGGCATCCCTAACAACCTCTATTTTTGTTCAACTATAAGCTTTCACATTAATCCCCTATAGTCATCTTTTGATTCTTTCTTTTTTTTTTTGCCATATTTTTTAATACTCTTATAATCTTTTTAAATGCGTAATCCGTTCGGTTCACAATATCTATTTCGTTAGGAGATTTTTTTATTTTAAAATATCTGCTGTTTTATAAAATCAAGAAAGCATTAATTATTCTTTATACAATTTTATCCCTATTCCCTACCTAATATCCAAGAGAAGATTAATGGAGAAAAAATAAGTATGAGTAATTAATTAGTAAGGATAATTTAGTCTTTTTATCTCATATTTTTTAAGTTTAAAGTAAATTAACGATTTTCTTGATCTATGTGTATCTACCCAACGAAACAGATATTATAAACCACGGAGTGAGAATTGGATCCAGTGCTTGGCTCTTCTATACATTAATATGCTAAGCCGACTTTTTTCATAGTTTTCTTCACTTTTTTTTATTTAAACTTGAAAAATTGTAAACTTTTTCTAAAGAATAAGAGTTATAAACACAAAAAAATAAAAAATTCCACACAAATAAGGACCTACCGTGAATGGTTTAGGGACCACTTTTATTAGGGACTAAAAAGTTAGTCCATAATCCACTCATAGTAAAGCTCGATTTATGTGAAGTTTTTAATTTTTTTTGCATCTATATCTTTCATACTTTAGATATTCCTTAGAAAAAGTTTATAATTTTTCAAGTTTAAATAAAAAAAAGTGAAGAAAACTATGAAAAAAAATCGGCTTAGCATACTAATGCATAGAAGAGCCAAGCACTGAATCCATTCTCCTAATACATGTCAAGAGTTTACAAATGGAGTGATTTACAATTATATACATAAGTACATAACAATAACAATAAGATATACAAATTTAATAATATATAGAGCAATTGTTCAGGATTAGGTGAAAGTCGTTGGAATATATGAAGTTGTGAGTAGGGTGTCTTGTTTTGGCTGCAAAGAAACTATGAAGCTGTTTTGAAAGTTGTCCTGGGTTTTTATTCTTTTAAATCGATTTTTTAAAACTAGTTCTAACAATTCATATATTTATATATGTGCTATTAATAAAGAAAAGCTTTGTTTTCTATTTTCATTGTTTTAAAAAATTGAACTTCATGACAGTTTTTAATTGTTTTATATTTTCCATTTTCAAAACACACATTCTATTTTTTTTTTTCAATCGAAATCAATAATTCAAACATTTTTTTTCTTGTTTTCAGGCCGAAAAGAACATTTTTTTGTTTTGTTTTTCTGTTTTAAAAAATCGGAACAGTTTTAAAAATTTTGCATTCAAACATACCTATATTCTGAAAAGATATTCTTGAAATTTAATTACATTTTTCGTGTTCATCAACAATAATAGCAATAACCAATCAGCATCGAGGCATTAGCTCTGGTATAGGAGGACATGTGCGACTTTACATTCAGTGATAATATAGTAATATTTCTACCCACCAACCCTTTCCTTGCTCTGCAGGTCATTATATATATTGGTGAATAAAAACAAGTGTCATTATAGGATTTGGGCAATATGCCACTAAAAGGTATTAGATAAGAAGAGATTTTCCATGCTTTTTTGGTCAATTTGTTTTTTTATATATTAACGGCCATGTCGATATCCTGTTTTGCCTCAAACTTTGCATAATTTAGATTAAATATAAATGCAATGTATTCTGTCATCAATTAGTTGCTAATAGATGGTCTGCAACTGTTTTTTTAATAAACCTTTTAAATATATATGGTCTGCAACATATTTAAAATAAACCTTTGAGAGAGGGGGGGCTGCTGTAGAAGGTTATGATAGGGCAGTACTACAGTTTTCATTTTAGATTATATTGCTTTCGAGTTTCGAGTTCTTCTATCTGTATCTTGTTTGATATCTAAAGTTTTGAATTGCATATATATATATATATATATAATATATGTTCCATTTCAATTTTGCAATAAGTTTGATAAAATGGGAATTTTGTATTTCTTGATAATATATATACATTTGCATGCCCCAGGAAGTTTTACTATCTAAAGTTCTTATTAAACAAAACTGAAGTTTAAAAAAATTTTCAGTCACCAATTTTGTATTTTAATCAGCATGGTTTGGTACCATGCAAATTTATAATGATTTTTTCCGTGTGCATCTCATGGAAATTGTTGTTACTAAGGATTTTGTCCCTAAAGTTTTGAATTTTGTCTCAAGTTTTAACATCTAATATCGTTCAAATTAGTAACGGTAAATGATAACATAATATTAATGTTAAATCATCACTCAAAATAACGATATTTTAAAATGATGTCATTTTTTTATATTAAAAAAATATAAAAATAATTAAATAATGCGGTTTTGAGTGATGAGATTCGTAACATTCTCATATATATGATGATCAGGAGTAAGTTTGGGAGAAGGAAGTGGGGCAACAATGTCAGATGATGAAGATGATTTGGCGATGGATTTCTCAATGGATCAATCTGGGGTTGAAGGTCATGACATGATGGGTTTTGGTCCATTACTTCCTACAGAATCTGAAAGGTCATTGATGGAACGAGTTCGTCAAGAACTGAAGATTGAGCTGAAGCAGGTCATTTTTAATTTAAACTAATTCATGTTGCTTGTTCATTATTTGATTGTTTGAATTACTTATTCTTTTGAAATTAACAAGACATATATATATATATATATATATATATATATATATATATATATATCTGCTGCAGGGTTTCAAGTCAAGAATCGAAGATGTGAGGGAGGAGATTCTAAGGAAACGAAGAGCTGGGAAATTACCAGGTGACACAACTTCGGTGCTAAAGAACTGGTGGCAACAACATGCCAAGTGGCCCTATCCAACTGTGAGTGACCACTTGCTTCATCAAAATATATTCATTTTCATCAAAATATTCTCTTGAACAAAGCAAGAATATTCATCATCATTTTTTTGATCGAAACACCCATGTTCAAAAACTCATTGGGTTCTGACTAATTTGACTTGACTAACTCGAGTCTCATAGTAAGAATAAAGCTCACCCAACAGGATTCATAATAAGATTATCATCATGTGACTACCTATATGGTTGGCAATTGGCATATGTTAATATTGCTAGAGTATATACATCTGTTGCTTTGTTCTAGCTCTCTGATCGTGCAATGATACAAATACAATATATATATATATATATATATATATATATATATATATATATATATATATATATATATATACTTTCAGGAAGATGACAAGGCAAAACTTGTGGAGGAGACGGGGTTGCAGCTGAAGCAAATTAATAATTGGTTCATCAACCAAAGGAAACGTAACTGGCACAGCACCTCTCAGTCCGTCACCTCTTTGAAGTCCAAGCGCAAGAGGTAGAACATGATCTTCTTCCTAAATATATGTATATAGGGAGGGACTTACTTCATGCTGATCATATATATGCATATAGAGTTAGTCCCACTAAGGATTCCAGCCAGATCGATGCAGAAGATATATATATATATATATATATATATATATATATATATAGATGCTGTAAGATAGCTCAAGAAATTAAGGTCGTCTGAGTTTTTATGGATTACTATAAACATTGTGCTTTACATGTGATTGCCTCTCTTCTTATTTTTATTAGTGAGGAAAGTGCGTGGTTTTAATTTTAACTGTCTATGTAAATGGTTTCCTACGTTTCTGACCGGCTGAATAACAAGTATTGTATATGTATATATAGTACTTTAATTTGCTTGAAGGAATCCCAAGTTTATTTGAAGGTTTTTTTGTTGGGCACAGTGATATACATTTTAGCCTTTACGAATTGTTTTGTTTTGTTTTGAACAGATCATTGGAAGGAAGATGCTTTTAACTTTTTATAAATGCAATGCAAGAAGCAATGATAATAAAGATCACGGTATATATACGTGGGCTAATGACTACAGAGTCACATTTTCAAGGCGCTTGAGAGTGGGTCAGTTCTTATTTTGGTTTCAGAAATGATAAATTTCTTTAAAATAAAAGAGAGATAAACACAAAAAAATAAAAAAATTTGAGTAATGTTCTTTGATATAATGGGGAGAAGATGGAAAAATGAAAAATAAAAGTGTGAAATGTCATTTTTATTCTTACTTTTGTTATCTGTCATGTATATAAACACTTTTTACAGGGATAATTTGGTCCATAAAAATTTCTTCATAGCAACTTTTCTAACTCCCATACGTCCTCACATGGTACCTTACTTATCTCTCTAGAAGAAGCTTCTTATCTCTTAAACTCACCTCACTATACTAGCATACAACCACAAACCTCAACTTATCTCTTAAACTCACCCTATATTCGAAATATCCGAAAAAAATAACGGATATAGGATACTGGATATCATATAGTCAACTAAATTATCCGATATTCATTACCCAATATCCATCCACTAAATAAATTACTATAAAAAAGTTAAATTTTCTAAAAAATAAAGATAAATTTTATAAATTAAAATTAATAATACTAGTGTTATTAATGGAACCATAAAATTTTATTTAATAAAATATATTTTATTTAATATTTAATATTATAATTAATATATATATATATATAATATTATATTTAATTAATATATTATAAAAAACGATATCGGATATCGGATATCGGATACCCTATCCGCCCATTCATCACTCACACTATTACCCACCACCACCATGTACCACCACCACTCACCATTCCCCACGCACTATCACCCACCACCACTTACCACCCACCACCGCCACCACACCCACCACTAACCGCCGACCGACCACCACTGCCACCAACACCCACCACACACCATGAATGTGCATGAATTTTCTTGCTCCCAAAACATTTACGTAAGTATATTTTGAACTTCTATAAATATTTATTTTCTGTTATTTTATTAATATAAAAAACTAAAGATATAAAACAGAACACAAAAAATAAAAAATAAAACACAAAAAAATAGACAACAGATTTTAGTTTTTAAAAAACAAAAATCTAAAAACTGGTAGTAATATCAAACACCCCTTAAATTTTGTATTTTCAAAGCCAAAAACTTTCTCCAAAATTGTTGATTGTGGACCGAGAAGAATATAGAGCAATGTGGGCCTTTTTGCAAATATTGGGCTTTTGTCTTAGATAAAATGATTTTATGACAATCAGCCGAAATAAGCATTATTTTGACATTATCAAATATATTTTAAAGTGAAATATCTCCATCACAACTCTTCTAATTTGATTCATTCATAATACTGATTACGAAGCGCCTAGATCACTTGATCCATTTTCGATTAGGAAACCATTAATCAATGGTGATTTTTCATAGATGAAAAAAATCCCATGGCAATGTTTGCAAGGAAAAGAATAATATAAATCATATAAAAAGTGGCATTGCTAGTTGAAAGGATGAATAAGAGAACAATGACTGTGTTTGGTAGAAATGCACGGATAAAAAGAGAAGGTATATAAAGTTATGTTTTGTAGAGTAAAGGAAAGTGTAATTCCATAATATTATCTTCTATATGTATGCTGCACAAGATTTCTAGAAGCGCAACCAAACTTTGGATTAGTGACACGTGGTATCATTCGATGGCTTCGTACGTGTCCCATACCGACGATTCTCCCAAACTCTCTCGTAAGAGACACGTGGGGGGGGGGGATCACGAACATGGGACGATCACATTTCTCCCCTCACCAAGTATAAATATCCCTCACTTGGGGGACTCAAACAAGTCTAATCGACGATATTCAGAATTCACTTAGTCTCTTATTCTGTTACTATTTAGAGACCCATGTTTTCTCACTCATCACTCACAATATACCTCCAACAGGCGACGCGTCCGCCCGGAGCAACATACACGTTCTAGTCGCACACGATGACCACATGTAACCTTCCTGCCTAACGGCTCCTATGGATGTTTTTTCTTCGAACTACGTGGACTTTGATCCCTTAACACGGGTACGTAGGCACCTAGCTAGGTCATCATTTAAGGACAAGTCCCCCAAGGTTTCGACCCCTTGCGGTCCTTATTTTTAATTATGAATTATCTGAACAAAAAATGACAGTTACATCGGCGCCCACCGTGGTCCTTCTCAGACCACAAAGCCTTGCGCATTCTGCTACTAAACGTCATTTCTTTTTTCGGGTAGTAAAAGTATATACCTAACATTCAGAAACTCATTTTTTTCATTTGAATCCCTCAACATGTAACTCCCACAAATGGCTGACATAAACATTCCCACTGCCACAGTTGACACAAGTGTTCCGAGAATTAAACATATATATTTATACATATTTTAAACAAATATATATTATTTTTTTAATTTTTCGCGGGCCGGCCCGCGGGGCCCATGGGCTTAAACGGGCCTAATTTACAATGTCCAAGCCCGCCATTTAGCGGGCGGGCCGGGCTAGCCCGCGGGCCAAAGCCCATTTTGACAGTACTAACCACAACGGAGACAGGAACTTCGACCTCAAGACTAGTACTGTCAAAACGGGCCCGAGCCCGCAGGCTAGTCTAGCCCGCCCGTTAAATGGGCGGGCTTGGGCATTGAAAAATAAGCCCGTTTAAGCCCACGGGCCGGCCCGTTAAAAATTAAAAAAAAGAAAATAAAAAATTAATATTTATTTGTTTAAAATATGTATAAATATATATGTTTTATGTAATTTTATGTGTTAAATAATAATTTTATTCTAATAATGTGTATAAATAATATAAATAATAATTAAAATTAATAAAATATTAATTTAAAATAATAAAAATACTAATTTTTAAGTAAATATATAATTTTATAATTTTTTTTTAAAAAAAATATATTTTTAAAAAATATAAAAAGTGGCTAGTGGGCTAGCCCGTTTAGCCCGCGGGTCAATACGGGCGGGCTTGGGCATCACTTTGCAAGCCCGCCAAGTAAACGGGTCGGCCCGCCCCGCCCCGTTTAATGCTAGCCCATCACGGGCCGGTGCGGGCCAGGCTAGGCCGACCCATTTTGCCACTACTACTCAAGACAGCCACAAAACGCCATAGCGTCCCAACTCCCAAGTGACTACTGCAGAAAATGTTTCCCAAACACCAGTAACCAAGGAAAAAATATACTCTCAACATCCTTACGACATGTGACAAGTCCCATGCCCGCCTGGTAGCAGCCAAGGACCAGTGAACCCAACAAGAACAACCGCTCGTGAAAACGAAATAGCACGACTGGAAGCCGAGATAGCATGGATGCATCAATGCGAACGAGAAATGTACGGAGGACCCCCTCAAGCGGGACAAGCCCAAGCAAACGCAAAGGTCTAGATGCCAACAACATTGAACGGCACACCAACCCTTGTAGGTCCACCGAACGTACTAACACAAGGAACAACCTATCCGCCACCAGCGACCCCCAAACAATTCGACACTCTACCAACGGAGTTCGCCCGGTTATCGCTCACCGCACTGCCTCCATCGCCAATTATCCAGCTAGGACCAACACTGGTCGCTGGACAAACAGCTTGCCCACCTATTGACTATCCACGGCCGCTAGTCACAAACTATTTGCCAGGCTCTTACTTGCACATGTCATGGGCAAGCGCTTAAACCCATATGCATCCTACGGTGCATCTGCGGTCTACCTAGGTCAATATCGCTGGCCTGGATTCAATTTCCAAGGGAGAGGGTGACACCCCTTCACCCAGCAAGTCATGAATGAGCATGTCCCCATGGGATTCAAGATGTCCTTCCACATAGAACTCTATGGTGGAGTTGAAAGGGCTTGGGTGGTGATGGTGGTGGAGTTGAATGGATGGTGATGGTGGAGGGTTTAGGGTAAAAGGAAAGAAAGAGAGAAGAAGAAGAAGATGATGAGGATGACGACGACGACATGGCGATGGTTGTGACGTGGAGATAATGTGGCATGACGTGGAGTGCCACATCACATTAAGTAGACACATAGGAGAGAGAGTGTGTCCACATAAACATGCCATGTAAGCAACTAATGGAGACAACATACGGAGTAAACCAAAATAAAAACATAGAGGACTTAAAAAACTTTTTGAAACATAAGAAACCAAAAATAAACTTCGGTGAAACATAAAAGATCAAAATAATAATTTAGCTTTTTTTAAAAAAAATTAATTAAATACTTATCAATTATAAAATAAGGAGTAAATTAATAATTCCTGGTAAGATATTACACTATTACCTTTCTCCTCCTCTTCTATTCTTTTTCCTTTTTCTTCTTCGTCTTCTTTCAAAGAAAAGTCTACGGAGTACGAGGAAAGATATTTTTCTTTTTCTTTTTTTTCGGTGGAAGAAAGGTATTTTTCTGAACCAGTCCAATCTTAATCATTGGTATTGATTAGACCAGTTTTCCAAAAAACCAAAAGACCTTGACCCAAAAATAAAATAAATTAATTGTTTTTTAAAATTTCTGATCTACGATGAAAAAAAATATCGAGAAAATGCCCAAAGCTGATTTTAGTAGTTAACCGTAAACTATGATTGGTTCTTCCATTTTACATTAGGACCAATCAATTGGCTCCAAATTTTTAATGAATAATCAAGAGTTTCAACTTGAAAAATTAAAAAAAAAATTAAGTAAAATTTATTATATATTTGTTATAAAATTCTTTGAATTATATATTTTATTAAGTTTATCTTAAAGTTTTTTTTAATTAGTTGAAATGAAATTAATTTTTTTAAGTTAATGAAAAGTCAACAAACATAATTTTTTAAACTCTCTTATTGATTGATTGAAGGAAACCTTACTCTATATAGTGGGCATTTTTTATATCTATTTCTTTAAGTTTGCCTGTGATATGTGTCATTTTATTTATGTGAGCATTTTTTTAACTCTATTAATGTGATGTTAAAGAAAAAACTTACATATGTCATGTTTTGATAAGTAAACTTGAGAAAATAGATAGAAAGAAATAGATGTAAATTTTTTCCTTTTATTTATAGTATCATATAAAAAACGGTCTTCTATATTCTCTTCTCATTCACACACTTTTTATTACGTGTTATATTTATATTAAAAAAATCTTATAACAAAAATATAACCAACTCTATTAAGTTAGTCCAAACAAAATTGAGATTTAGATTCCTCAAAAAACAAAAAAAAGAGATTTAGCATAATTTCAATATTCTAAACAAAATTAGATCCCCCAAAAAAAAATACCCGCCAAATCCCAAAAGTATGATCTCAATTCTTAAAGTTGGCGGACGCCGATGGCTATCACTCACATTAATTAATCAATTTTAGAATGCATTTAAGTATTTAACACATGAGTCTGCACTCGCCGGATAAAAGTATTACTATAATATTATTAAATGTTAGTGCATTTTTTTAATTACGTTGTACCATTTATTAATATTAATAAAAACTCATATTTATTAGAAGTGACTTTGAATGGATTAGGGTTTAACGAGTAGATGTTTAGTGGTATGGTAGTACTAAACTTCAGTACATCCCTCAAATTAGTTGGTTCTTAAAACATTCAAGGTGGATTCTTATTAATGCAAATTTATATTAATATTAACAAATGACTCTACATGATTGAAGGATGTACTGAACTTCAATGATATGATACTATTGAACTTTTATCTAAGTCCAACTAATTAAAAAAAATGTACTGAAGTTGAATATAATCTACTTATAAATTATTATCCACTTGCACAAATTTATTAATTCTTCTAATAAATTCCATATCATAGCTGCCTCTATCTTCCTCTTCCTAGCTTCATTACTATTGGACGATTGACTTTGATTTCCACAATGAAATTTGAATTTGATTCCTCAACTTCTTCTTCCCATCTCCACCACTTGCTATTATCATCTATTTCCTCGCACTTCACTTTCTTTTACTCGGTCATATCTCAGAAGAATCACATTGTGTCTGTCTGCTTCCTATTATATTACCAGATCGCGAAGGAAGAAGCTAGCTCACACCACATAGGTCACATTCCGTTGGGGGTTTGTTTTTCCGTATTGTGTGATTGATACCACAAATTCATTGATATTTTGAACTTCCTATAAGGTTCTTGAATCTTGTGTAGTTCTTTTACATGGCTAAGTTTGGATTTCGTGAAATGCTATCTTTTGGAGGCTCCAGCCATGGACAGGGCAACTCAGTTGTTCCCTTTGCGACCTCTACGAGTTCCTTAAGGTACCTTCTCCTACATGGAAACCTAGATATATGTGTGAAAGAGGCCAAAAACCTACCGAACATGGATTTGGTTCATCAGAAGATGGGGGATATGTTATCCAGATTACCTGGGAAACTTGGCCAAAAGATTGAAGGGCATATGTCCAATACAATTGTTACTAGTGATCCATATGTGACTGTGTCTGTGGCGGGTGCTGTGATTGCGAGGACATTCGTAATCAGTAACGATGAGAATCCTGTTTGGATGCAGCATTTCAATGTTCCAGTAGCACATTATGCTGCAGAAGTACACTTTGTGGTGAAGGATAGTGATACTGTGGGCTCACAGATCATAGGTGCAGTGGGAATTCCAGTGGAACAGTTATATAGTTGCACAAAAGTTGAGGGGTCCTTTCCCATCCTTAATTTTACAGGGAAACCTTGCAAGGTTGGATCAATCTTGAGTTTATCAATTCAGTACACCCCTCTTGATAAGATGGCCCTTTATCGCGATGGAGTAGGGGTAGGTCCTAATTATGTAGGGGTGCCTGGAACTTACTTTCCCCTTAGGAAGGGTGGTCAAGTTAGGCTTTATCAAGATGCTCATGGTCATGGAGGTTGCCTTCCAGATTTGAAGATGGAAGGTAATGTGAATTTTGAGCATCGCAGTTGTTGGAATGAAATCTTTGATGCAGTAAGTCAAGCTCGTCGGTTAATATACATTGTGGGGTGGTCTGTGTACTACAATGTTAGACTGATTCGGGATGCTAGTGATGCAAAAGCTTGCACGTTAGGTGAACTTCTCAAAATTAAATCACAGGAAGGTGTGAGAGTGCTGCTGCTTGTATGGGATGATCCTACTTCTAATAGCATGCTTGGATATAAAACGGTAAAGAACTTTGAGTTTGTTTTTCAATTTATTTTCTGGCATTTTGTACTTTAAGTTATATTATGTTTAGGTTGAATATCATGCCTGGCCATTTTTCCAAAAATACCAGGTAGTGGAATTTTTACAGTCAGAAATTTATCTTCCACCACTAGAAAAAAAGAAGTAGCAGCATTCATACTAATAGATAGGTTCAAATAAAGTCATCATATAAGAAGCCATAGATTAGTGGTCATGAGCATGAGAAATTGTTTCATTTTCAATTATTTCTTGTTCTAAAAGCTTCTGTTCAACTTATTCTTTTACTAACTATTACTCTGTAAATAATCATATTTTTTCTTAGTTTGGTCTCATGTACTATATGATCTTTTCTTGCTCCTGTAATCCAAGGCATTTGTTGTATTTCTCAGTAGCTATATTCAGTTTCATCAATTTGTGATGCTCATTAATGTATTTTTAAACTCTTAAGCTACTTTTTGACACGTTAGATTAAGGAGTTTCCTTGTTGGCTGTTGTTGTATTTGTCTTGATTGGTTTTGTATTCCTAGTTCAATAGCTTGATGAGAGAGAAAGCAGAGCACAATCTGAACCTTACTGTAGATAACTCTTTTAAGACCTCACAACAAGAGTAGTTTTATATTTTGTTTTTCTTTTGTGGCAATATCTGCTTCTTGTTCAGAATGGGCTGTCTGCTGTATTTGGTTACTATGTGCTTAAGATGATACTTTGATTAGTTGCTTACCTACCTCAATCTTTGATACGTAGAATGGACTTATGGACACTCATGATGAGGAGACTCGCCAGTTTTTCAAGAACTCTTCAGTACAAGTTCTACTTTGCCCACGATCAGGTGGAAAAGGACATAGTTGGATCAAAGAAAAGGTCAGATAGAAATTATCATATTTTCTAGTTATATGTTTAACTTCATGCTATCGATCCATAAGGACACAGTTGATGTTGCCATCTATCTTACTGCTTCACTGTTGTTTGCTTTTATTCAAATGGTCAAAGTAAAATTGCCACTTTCTTTTTTTTTAAAAAAAAAATTTCTTTTGCTTAATTCCGCCATCCCACACCTTTATGTTCATGATTCTGCTCCAGCATATACAGATATCTCATCAGTGTGATCTTGATATTAGTATGCAGTGTTTAAACATTAACAGTTTAGTAATTTCTTATTGATGCTTTTTAGGAAGCTGGAACCATCTATACTCATCATCAGAAAACAGTCATCGTGGATGCTGATGCAGGTCAGAATAAAAGGAAGATTAAAGCTTTCATTGGAGGTCTTGATTTATGTGATGGCCGATATGACACACCAGAGCATTCTCTCTTCAGGACTTTGCAGACAACACACAAAGATGACTATCGTAACCCTAACTTTGTGGTAAATCATCTACTCTTGTTTTTCATCAGTTTTATATATAGTGAGTTTTTATTAGAGAAGGTTGCCACAACAGTTAAGCAGTTGCTTGGTCAGTTGCGTATAGCATGATATGAAAGATATGGGAAGCATAGCCAGTGTTGTTCTATTTCTAGAGAATATTCAGTTGAGACTAAGCATAATACAGCAACAACAACAAAACAAAAAAAAATCTTTTTCTCTGGAGTCAGCTATATAGATTTAGCGATGCTAACATGTTATATCTATGCTCATTTTATTCTGAGCATAATGAATCAATCAATATGAGATCTTGATTATTTTTTTCTGTCCTGAATATTATAATTTTTATATATATATTTTTTTGTATACTAAATGAACAGGGGCCTGTCGATGGCTGTCCTAGACAACCATGGCATGATTTACACTCACAAATTGATGGGCCGGCTGCATATGACATTCTCACCAATTTTGAGGAGCGTTGGCTAAAGGCCTCAAAAAGGCATGGGATTAAAAAGGTGAAAAGTTCATATGACGATTCATTACTGAAAATTGATAGAGTCGCTGATATTGTTGGCATTGCTGATGTTCCTAGCCTGGATAAAGATAACCCGGAGGCTTGGCATGTTCAGGTATGATAGATTGAAAAAACAATTCTTACTACCTTTGAGAAACTTAATATCTATCTAGGTATTTCTAATTAATCATTATATTCTTCAAACTGAAGGTCTTCCGTTCAATTGATTCCAATTCTGTCAAAGGATTTCCCAAGGATCCCAAAGAAGCTTTAAAAAGGGTAGGGAATTTTGGCTAGCAGCTTTCTTGTCTATTGAAAATTTAGCTTTGTTTTTGTGTTCTCTACTGATGAATCTGCTAACTTTTTGTTACTTTGCAACAGAACTTGGTTTGTGGAAAGAATGTAATGATAGACATGAGCATACATTCTGCATATGTCAAGGCAATCCGTGCAGCCCAAAAGTTCATCTATATTGAGAACCAATACTTTCTTGGCTCTTCATATAATTGGGATTCTCACAAAGATTTAGGTAATTTCTTTTTTTCTTAACTTTGACAGAATAAGTTAAAAAGAAGTACCCTCTTCATGCTAATGCATTGATGGAAAGAAAAACTAAAATAATTATAGAATAAAAGAGCTCACAGCAAAGTGTAAGTTTAAATCCTTTGGATTTTGTACCATACTTTATACCAGTAAAAGTGTTAATATACAATATTTTAGCATGTCCTGTTAACTGCTGTTGGAAGTGACAAAGCAAGTTGCAATAGGCAGATGCTATTAAAAAACAGTAGCTGTTAGCCTGTTATATTGTAATTTTCCATAAGCATTATGGCATCTAATTATCATTTTTATTTTTTCTGTACAGGTGCAAACAACTTAATTCCAATGGAAATAGCACTCAAAATAGCTGCAAAAATCAAACAACACGAGAGGTTCTCTGCCTATATTGTCATTCCTATGTGGCCTGAAGGTGTACCCACAAGTAAAGCTACTCAGAGGATTCTCTATTGGCAGGTAGACTTCATCTACCATAAGTCATAAAACATCTATGGGTTGAGTCCTACATTTCTTTCAATAACACTTGTTGATTTCTGCAGTTTAAAACAATGCAAATGATGTACGAAACGGTTTACCAGGCCTTACAGGAGGCTGGACTAGACAATAAGTATGAACCACAGGATTACTTGAATTTCTTTTGCCTGGGCAATCGTGAGGCTCCAGAATCAGATAACCAAATCATTTCAAAGGCTATAAATCCAACTCCAGCAAATACTCCCCAACCTCAGGTATAAGTGAAGTTCATGTTTCCAACTACTCTCTCTCTATATATCTGTATGTATCAAGGCTCTTGAATCTTTATCAAGTTCATGTTTATACATTCGGTAATGTAGGCACTCACTCAAAAGAACCGGCGATTCATGGTTTATGTTCACTCAAAAGGAATGATTGTGGATGATGAATATGTGATACTGGGATCTGCAAACATTAACCAACGATCTATGGAAGGCACAAGAGACACAGAGATAGCAATGGGTGCATATCAGCCTCATCATACTTGGGCAAGCAAGCATTCTAGACCTCATGGACAGGTAACTAAGATTCATAAACTTATAAGAATTACTTTCTAAAAGAAAAAGAAAATATGGTTTTGATTGTGACATGCAATTGAAGTTGTGATCTATGTGTGAGATTCAGGTGTATGGATATAGAATGTCACTATGGGGTGAGCATATAGGAAGTGTGGAAGAATGTTTCAAGGAACCAGAGAAGGTTGAATGTGTGAGACGTATAAGGTCCTTGAGTGAGATGAACTGGAGACAGTATTTAGCTGATGAGGTGACTGAAATGAAAGGTCATTTATTGAAATACCCACTTGAAGTTGATTCACAAGGGAAGGTAAGACCTCTTCCTGGCTGTGAGACATTTCCTGATGTAGGTGGAAATATTAAGGGCACTTTTACTCTCATTCAAGAAAATCTTACCATCTGATTTTCCTTCCTCTCCAATTCTCCCTACCACTATCTCCCTTGTTGATTTCTATGTTTTCTATTATTTGGAAGTAAGCTTTTTCTTAAAGAAAAAGTTTGCTAATTAGTCATTTCTTTACCATTTGTAAATTGTAAAGTTAATTAATGTGTTTTGCTTACTCATAATATTTGGGATTCATGCATGTCATCACAATAAATCTTCCTTGTAAATTGTAAATCTTCTTACTAAATAAAAGGAAAAAACATCATTCTAATTTCTAACTTGTTCTTTTCAAATTTTTCTTATGTACAGTATAGTGTATATACAATAGTACACAATAGACGGTTGAGATGAAATCCTTATAGTGGGGTTCATAGTAAGGATTCAATTTCAACCCTCCACTATCTTTTATTCTATGTTAATGTAAACTGGGTGTACACAAGAATTGCTCTTTCTTTTCAAAGTAGACTTCTAGGTGTATATTAGGTTTGGTATGAAGGGAATGGGATGTGATGTGAATGGAATAAAAGTGAGTAAAAAATTAAGACACAAACATAATTTCATCACATTACAAAAAATAAGATATATTTAGTATGAAGAATGTTGAAGGGAACCTCTAACATTATGCAAAACAAACATGAGAGAGTTCATTTCTTTTGTTCCTTTTCCTTTTCCTTTTTCTTTTTCTTTTCTAAATTAATGACAGATGCAGTGAGAGCAGTAACAACTGCTTATGACAAGAAATATCAGGTTTTTTTTAATAATTTTACAAATTATTAGTTAAATTGTTGGTTAGATATTGTTTTATTAATCTTTATATTTAAAAGGATATTGATAGTGTGGACATTTTAATTTGGGGGAAGTTTTATTTGATAATTTTGTTAAAAAAGTGGTAGATGATTTCATCAAGTTTGGAGTTATGGGGCCGTTATCCATAGCAAAAGTATCCCTGATCCTATAAAGTATACATTGTTGTTTAGAATATTGAACGAAAGATATAGACTAAGTCAAGTTTGACTAATATTTAACTTTAAATGGTGCTAAGGTTTCAACTCCAAGGTAAATAATATAATACGTTTAATTAATTTTTTTTTCTTTTTCTATTTCTGATATATAAAAATGATATTGATAAGAAATGTGAATATCTAAAATTAAGGTGGAAGAATTGCTGAAAAAGTAATGGGAATGTATGCACATTTATTGAACTATAGTAATTTCATCACGAAGATCACTCGGTATGAAATCACAAGGATAGTGAAAACTTTAATAATTTTTTTTTCTTTCTATTCCTCCCTACCCATAGAATTATAGAAATGGCGAAGAGGAATAACTTTAATAAATAGTTATAACCATTTATCAATTTAAATAACTTTAATAAAAAAAGGAAACATGTATATAATTTGATAGTGAAAACTGAAAAGCATTTTTTGTGTTAAAATTACCTAAACATAAACTGTTTCTTAATTATTGATAAAAGTGATTTTCATTTAAAGCTTTTAAACAACTTTTCCTTCGCAATATCTTTTTGGCAAACTTATTCTTTTGGCCTTTAACGTTTGCACGAAGTTTAATATTGGTCCTCAACGTTTCAAAAAGTTATTGGCAAAAGTAACTTTCCTAACCTCAACGTTTGGGGGTCCTGTCAGTTTCGCCCCTAACGTTTTTTCGCTGTCAATTGTACCCCTAACATTTTACGTTTCTGCCAATATCACCCTTTTCACTAACACCGTCAAATATTTAACATTTTTTTGCTGACGTGGCATCCTATGTGGCAAAACGTTTCTTTTTTCTGTCAATTGTAACCCTAACGTTTTACATTTCTGCCAATATCACCCTTTTCACTAACACCATCAAATATTTAATAATTTTTGTTTACGTGGCATCTTATATGACAAAAATATCTGACTTGACATATTTTTTTCCACACAAGATTTTTTACTCATTTTTTCCCATCAAAACCGTGTCGTTTTAGCCTCATCATATTCATTTTAAAATATAACTCAAACGTACATGCCATTTTGCAGACAAAAACATTGGAGACGTTATCCATTCTCTACTTTGTTGGAGACGTTACCCATTCTCTACTTTGTCGAAGACGTTACCCTAAAATAGAGAATGAATAACGTCTTCGATGTTTTTATGAGCAAAATAGCGCGTGCGTTTGAGTTATATTTTAGAAGGAATAGGCCGAGGTCAAAACAACACAACTTTGACGGGGAAAAGATGAGTAGGAAATCTGATGTGGAAAAAAAATATACCAAGTCAGATATTTTTGCTACATAGGATGCCACGTAAGCAAAAATTATTAAATATTTGATTGTGTTAGTGAAAAGGGTGACATTGGCAGAAATGTAAAACGTTAGGGTTACAATTGACAGAAAAAAGAAACATTTTGCCACATAGGATGCCACGTCAGCAAAAAATATTAAATATTTGACGGTGTTAGTGAAAAGGGTGACATTGGCAGAAACGTAAAACGTTAGGGGTACAATTGACAGCAAAAAAACGTTAGGGGCGAAACTGACAGGACCCCTAAACGTTGGGGTTAGGAAAGGTACTTTTGCCAAAGTTATTTTAAGTCCTCAATGCTTTTTTTTGTCAAAATTGGTCATCTAGCGTAACATCCATCTGGTTTTGTCATTAAATGCTGACGTAGAAGGCTTATGTGGTACACTCTCTCTCATACGTGTTTAAATGACATAGCACCCTCTCTCACTTCAATTTAGCAAAACGACGCCGTTTTGATTCATTTAAATGACCAAAACGGCGTCGTTTTGCTGAGTTTGAGTGAGAGAGGGTGTCATATCATTTAAATATGATATGTAGGAGAGAGGATGTGCCACACAAACCTTCCACGTCAGCATTTAATGGCAAAACCAGACAGATGTTATGCTAGAGGACCAATTTTGACAAAAAAAAATGTTGAGGACCTAAAATAACATTTTAAAACGTTGATGATCAATATTAAACTTTATGCAAACGTTGAAGACCAAAAAGAGTAATTTGGCCTATCTTTTTTCAACCTTCATTGAAAAAATAATTTTAAAATATGGGCCCTGAGAAAGTAATTACATTTACAGATTTACAATATTGTTTTGCTTATAGTGACCATTACACCCACACATCTGCCTTAGCCAAACTGCACTTATGATGTCAATAGGGTTGTGGCTCATCTACATCTAGTCACCTTCAGCCATAATAATCATGTGGTTTGAGTTCGATTTTTAGTAATCTTTTATTTGGTTAGTTATCAGTTAAGAATTTTTGTAAATGTTTTTTAAGCAGACATAACTCTGGAATAAACCATCATTTTCTCACTTAAGGGTATGTTTGATAAGGATACCAAATAGTATAATTATGGTGTTTTACGATTCTCAAAAAAACTTTATATCATATTTTATACATACTAAATATACTTTTTATCATAATTTTTTTCTTTCCTAATTTTTCTCTACAGTACTTTCTTTTATTCTACAGTACTTTACTTTACAATACTTTCTTTACAGTACTTTACATCCGTGCATTTATACCAAACATACCTTAAATTTTTCTCTTATGAACCAAAAAAGAAAAAAACTGCATTAATGGTGAGCACTTGAATCTTGTGAGAGGAGCCAGTAGGTAGCTAGCTAGCATCACTCTCTGAAAAAGAGAAGCTTCCTAATGGCAAATTGGCGACATAATTTTTTCCCTTCTAACAAAACTTGTCCTAAGCACACTTCTTTCCATTTCATTATAAAGAAAGGAATTTGATCTCCACTGCCATTGCCAATCACTCTCTTTTGATCAAACTTCCTCATCCCTTCATCAAACTCATGCCTCATATTCCTCAACATGTACTTATTTATATCTCAAAAGATTACACTCTACTCCATTAAAAATATGTCAAAACACCATTTTGTCCTCTATGTTTTATCCAAGTTTCGTTTTGGTCCTCTATGTTTCAAAAGTTCAAAATCAGTCTTCATGTTTTCAAATTGGTCGTTAAATGTAGACTTTGAATGTTGACTTGGACTTGGAATGGTGACGAGAGTTTTTGTCCATGTCAACATTCTGGGTCAGCATTTAACGGAAGAGGCTAACAGTGTGAGGCAAAAGAATCATTTTGGACAAACTTGAAAATATAGAGGACTGATCTTGAACTTTTGAAACATAGAGGACCAAAACGAAACTTGAGTGAAACATAGAGGACCAAAATGGTGTTTTAACCTTAAAAATATTAAGAGTTTATCTAACAAGTGTACTAGGATATTTGTTAGAGTTTTTTGTGATTGGTTCAGAGAAAATTTATTTTGTTTGAAATTAGTGAAAAGTCAACAAGAATGATTTTTAAAATTTTTTAATTGATTGAAAAGAAACCTTAAGGTACTAGTTAGTAAAACCCAAATAGTAATAATAATAATAATATAATAATAATAATAATAATAATAATAATAATAAGAGGGAATTATTAATTTGATTCCTGAAAGATATATATTATTTCAATTTAGTCCCTGAGAAATTAAAATGTCTAATTTAATCCTTAAAAGTTACTTTTTTTGTCTCAATTTAGTCATTTTAAATATTTTTTTCATTAGTGTATGTGTGCCTTCTTTTAGGCACTAAAATGACCAAATTAGGACAAAAAACATCTTTTATTGACTAAATTAGGTATTTTCATCTTTCAGGGACTAAATTGATAATTCTCTCTAATAATAATAAGCTAAACAATTTCGGTATTAAACTAATTTACTAACCAGAAAATCGCAACAATTATGGTCTATAGAACTTAGAAGAAAGAAGAGCAACCCAAAATAAAGAATAGTGGGTCCACACTACACAGTAACTATGTTTTGGACCTTATTTATGTGCGTGGATCCTCTACTATAGAGGTGTTGTGCGGTTCATTTAGCCACGGTTCTAAATGAACTGCACAACACCTCAACGATAGAGGATCCCTTCTCCTCTATTTAAATATGTAATGTCCCTTTAGCTACACCTGTAAGTAACCTAACGTTTCTGCCCTCCTTCTACCTTACTTATTACATGCCCTGCCATTGCCAAAGCTTCTCACAAATCAAATGCCAAATGGAATGCAAACCACTTCAAGTTACATAGTAGAACAAGTTACTACAATAACCATTCTCATAGGATTACGATCCTCTGCCATGATCTTTAGAGTGTGAGAGAGAGAGAGTAAGACTCATATATGAGTATCATACTTATAAATCCTACTCATTCTCTTTTTTGCACTCCTAAGGATCTTCTGTGTAATCAACTGAGAATCTCATGAGACCTACTTAGGATATTTATATATGGAAAAGGGGGTGTGACGCTAGCAAAAGAAACATTTAGTTATGATATATGTCGGAGTGTTCAAACAACGTCTAATAGGCATGCATCACTTATAAATGTTGATTGGTGACCAACTTAATGAGGTAGGACACTCGATTATATGTCAACGAAAAAGTACCCAGAATCCAATTAGTATTATTGATTGGATACAATATTACATATAAATTAAAAATTACCTTAATTCAAACCTAAATTACGAAATTATAATTAGAGGTAAAAATTAATTAGATGAGACAAAGACTATTGTGTAGTTGTACTTTGGTCATTTTCTGGATTGTCCTTTTCCTATCCCAGATATATCTGGTTAGGTATGTAGAGGAGCCAGGAAGTCTCACACAAATCAAAATATAATGATAAAGCAATGAAAAAGATAAATTGGAATGGTGGGGTAACCAGATATTGCCAAAGCAGAGTCAGAGTGTGAGGATTTGATAATCTCTTTGTATGGATTTTGTTCTCAATTTAGTGATCAATTAGGATAGGTGAGAAGCCAGCATGGGAGAAAGAGTCACAGAATCCACCAGCATTGGACCCACACCATCCACATTCCATTACCATACCAATACCATTCATTAGCTTTGGCTTTCTTTACCCGATGAAGGCAACATCCTCTGCATTAAGTTGTGAAGTATACAGTAAAATAAAGAGAAAAAAATTAAGAGAAAGAAACTTTAATAAGATGAGATTCAAAATTTTTTCTCGATCCAATTTTACAACATAGTATGCAAGTGACATGACGACTCGCCAACAATTTTGTTCCTCTAAGTATTAGTCAATAATATATAATTAATTAATGATAAGGATTGATTTAAGTGATAAATATTTCATTTATTTTAAACAAAATCTTAAAGTCGAATAAAAAATCTCTCTTAAAAAATTTTTATCTTAGATTGATATTAAGTATTTTGAGTCAAATTAGTTTTGAATAAAGGTGATATCCATAAAAAATAATAGGCTAAAATGTCTAGAACCCCTCTGAACTATAGGGTATGCACATAACTTCTCTGAACTTCAAAAAGTTGCATAGCACCTCCTTAAACTTTTCAACTTTTGCACATAAAGGATTTTGTTAACTTTTACATCCAATTTTTAACACTCAATGCCACATCAGCTTTCACATCACATTTTAATTTCATGTCAGCTGGACAAATAAGTAATTACTCTACCATTAATTAATTAATTAATTAATTTTATAAAAAAAAATTAATTATTTTTATGAAAAAAATAATTAATTAATTAAAATATAGACTGTAGAGAAATTAATTTTCATAAAAAGAATTAATTTTTTTCATAAAAATAATTAATTTTTTTTATAAAAATAATTAATTAATTAATGGTAGAGAAATTACTTATTTGCCCAGATAACATAGAATTAAAATGTGATGTGGAAGCTGATGTGGCATTGAGTGTTAAAAATTGGATGGAAAAGTTAACAAAATCCTTTATGTGCAAAAGTTGAAAAGTTTAAGGAGGTGCTATGCAACTTTTTGAAGTTCGGGGAGCTTATGTGCAAACACTCTATAGTTCAGAGATGTTCTCTGCATTTTAGCCAAAATAATAATATATAATTATTTCAACCAATCCTTGATTCATTGCCCGTGCTCTTCTTCCTCCATAATATACTCAAGATTCGTATTAACTGAAGTGGACCGTTGATCTCGATCAGCATAATCACATCTTTCCAAATCAATAATCTAGATCAAAAGCTGAAGTACATTTCAACTAACCCAAATTTATTCTGGGCATGTTCTTTTGCAAGAAATGTCCATAGAAATAAAGATGGTGGGGCTTACCGGACCTCATTTACTTTTTTACTTTTTCATTTTTATTAATTTAAAAAAAAATACATAATATCTATTATACCCCTCTGACTTGACACAATTATAACCTTCTTTTCTTTTTATTATTTTAATATAAGGGGTAAAATAGTCATTTTAATACATTCCCTTTCCATTTCCATTACCAAACTTTTACAACTAAACACATCAAATATATTCGGTTTCTATTTCTATTTCTATTTCTACCTAATGAATGTGCCATCTATTTCATAGAAAAATAATTATATGCATGTGTTATATTAAGTCACGTTTTTTTATTTTATTTATCACGTAGACCCTTTATTAAAAAAAAGTAAAAACTAGATAAATAGTATTAGTTAATTCACAAATATCATGATATAATTCATGATCATATTATTTTTGCAACGTTACATTTTCTTGTTATGATATACGAAGTTAGTTAATAACTAATCTAATAAGGGGAAAAAAAATGTTCAAAATGCATAGTACAGCCACCATTGCCTCCTGTATTGATTGCTAAATTCAAACACAAATAGAACGCAAATATGCATTACTCGGATAATTACTGCTCATTCAATTTCAAAATTCAACTTAATTACAAACCCGAATTGGCTTTTCCAACCACTTCAATTCTTTTTCTACGAATTTCCCTTCCTCATGAACTCTAATTCTTGCTTATTGTAAATCTCCAATGAAAAATCCCTCAACATCTGAGCCTTCCCACCACTATCACTACCACCCGGCGCCATCGTCGAGGACTTTGCCGCCTTCGGCCCCGCCGTGCTTGTAATCGCCGCCGAGTTAGACCTACCGGTACAACCCGCCGGCAAAACTTCTACGCCGGTCGGGATATTTGTCATTAAGAAAGGTGATATGGGTCTCACCGACATGTTGATTACCGGCGTCACTGCCGGAGAAAAAGCCCATATCTGAGATTGCTGACTGGACGGAGTCGCCGCCGCCGCCGCATACGGCGGCGCCGGCGGGATCATCCAGAAGGCGTTTGCCGGAACCATCATATTGGTATTTCCCAGTGCCCACACTGGGACTAGACCTTGTGGTACGACGGGTTGAATTGGGGCCAATCTGGAGGACTGCGAAACGGCGTCGTTTCTATTGACGAACTCGCTATTAGACGGCCGTTTCCGTTTCTTGGCAGTTTCGGTGTCCGACGTCGTCGAAGATGTGGGGATTTTCAGCGTTCCCCCGACGGAGACAGCGATGGCCGGAACGGTGCCGGTGCCGGTGGCCTCGATGATGGCCTGCTCGGCGTGTTCGAGAAGCCACCGTACAGTTTCGCCGTCGGATTTGTGACCTAATTCCCGCGTGAGCTGGAAGATCCGAGCTGCACACGTGGCGGGTATTCGGATCCTCCGTCCCCTGCCTTCCACCTTCGTGTGTCGGTCCTTGGTGGACGACCGTCGAGTCGTCGCCGCCGCCGCCGCCGTCGTCGTCGCCGGCACGTGCATTGGCATGTGCATACGCATGGCCACCGGAAGAACCCCAATCGAAGAAGGCGCATCAGTACTCTTGTGGTCCGATTCCGAGTCGTCAATTGGTTCTTCCTTCAACGGCAACGCCTGAAACGTCGTCGTATGACTGGTGGTGGTCGGAGGGTCTCGTTCTGGGTCGCCGGAAATGTTGCTGACGTCGGACGCTCCTCCATCGTCAACGTCTTGATCCTTCTCATGCTCCTCCCGATACGACGCCATTGAAGCAATATAGTACAGAAAACAGAGAAGAAAGAAAGAGCAGCGAGAATCAAGTGTGAAAGAAAAACAGAAATTTCAGTGAAGTTCGTTATTAGTTTGGTGGGGATAACTTTTTGATGCAGTGAAATTGAAGGACAAGAGGAAAGAGTTGGGAAATTGGAGTGACGAGAACAGATGAGAAAAGAAAGTGCAATATAACATGAATGAATAAGTTGAGAATGATTGAAATAAAAGTAAGTAAATGATTATTTTATCTTTATATTAAAATGAAAATAGAATAAAAGTAAGAGCAAAAATATAATTTTATCACATCGTGAAAAGTAAGATATATTTAATAAGATTAATATTAAAAAAAATGTTTCATTATATCACATATTACTACGCCTTTTCTAATAACAAATGACCCCTAAATTATGGGTAGCATTATAAAAAATAATTTCTCATTTGAATTCCTAAAATATATAATTTATTTTTTAAATATTATTAAGATAAATTATATTTTTTAAGAACTAAATTTAATATTTTTAACTTTAAAAATTAAATTGAATAATTTATCTTTAACATATTTTATCTTTCACTAAAATCTAAAATAATAATTTCATCTATGATAAATAATGTACAGTTTGTGCAAAAGAGGGAGGAGAATTGGGTTTAAAAATATTACTTTTATATATAAAAATAAATAATTACTATTACGGGTAGAGTAATTCTTTATCCAGACTCAAACCCACATGATAAAATTTCAGGGTACCCATTGAATATGAGTATTTTAATCATCCCTAGAGGAGAGACTAGTTTTTTTTTAAAAAAAAAAAATTTAAACTGCTCTATATTCAATGCCGTGAATCAAACACACGATATTTAGTTAAGAATAGATGAGTTTATTTCACTCAACTACATCTTCTTGAGTTTTCTACCCCTTATTTTTTTTTTTGATAAATATCTACCCCTTATTTAAATACTCTAAATTGAAGTATTTAAAAACTATAAAGAATAAAGTCATAAAATATATAAAAAATTAGCAATTAATTCTTCATTATCTCCTATTTAAATTTTTAATTTTTCAAACAAAACAAATAGCTATTCTCCTTCTCTTTATTTTTTATTTCCTTATGCCTCGTTTGTTAGGATGAAAGTTAGGAGAGGTGAATATCCATTCATGAACTTATTTGCTACACAGTGAGGATTATTCCATGAGGAGCCAAGTTCCATCATAGGAGGGGAAGTAAGTGCCATGGGCGAGGAGAGGAAAGTTGTGGTGAGGTTAAAAGACTAAAATGCCCTTAAAAGATTTGTGACTTTTAAAAAAGTAAGGGCAAGAACGGTATTTCATATTTTTATCTTCTATTTCCCTATCTTCTTCCCACCATACCAAACAAAATTACTTTTATATTCCACTTCTATTTCCTTTCATACCAAGCATACTTTTTATTACTTACTTCCACTTCCACTTTTACTTTCATTTTCACTTCCACTTCCTATTAAAATACTCATTAAATACCAAATGGTGAATCTAAACTTAACCATAAGCTAAGGTGAGACTTGGTGGCCTTCCCCATTTGTCATGTATCTACAATGGGTGTGGACCACAGGGTGAGGGACAGGTGGTCACTATTCTTTACCAATAAAGGCAGAGGGGTCAGGGGTGATGTTAGGGGGGGCCTGAAAAGTTTGGCCTTTCTGGCTTCATAAATGGTATTCATTGGTAGGCACCACCAATTTATGGTGGTCCATACACCATCAGAAAAAAGGAAAAGTAGAAACATTTTTCAAAAGATGTTCCACTGTTTTGTTTTTTTCTGCAAAGCATGCAGTACAGAACAAATGGGAAGGAAGGAATAGTTTTCTTTTTAATTTCTCGTACCTACCGTGAAAACTCGTTTAAGTGGCTCGCGGTTAGATGGGTTGGCCCGTAATCCACCTAACTTTAAAAAATATATATATATTAAAATCAAACTTAATTCTTATCATGACTTTCTTCTAGTTGCCTTTAGTTTGTTTGTCTCTAAATTTTATGGTTGCTAGTTCTTTTCTTTGTATTTTAATTTGGGATGTAATATTTAATCATGTTTCTTTCTTTTTGTGATATTTTCATGATATTTGCAAGGAGCCAGGAGGAAAAGAAATGAGGAATGTTGTGATATTTTGACCATGTTTCATACTTTCATTGTTTTATTTTTAACTATTTGTGAGTGACATGATGAATGATAATCTTTTCTTTTATTTTATCATATTAAATTTCTTAATTCATGAAAAAAAGTTAAAAAAATATAGATTATTTTTTAAAAAAAGTTCAAATTAAAAAAATTTCAAAAAAAAAAAGTGGGTTAGGTGGGTTGGCTCGACCCACCACCTTGGTGAGTCGGACTGAGATTTTCAGCTCGTTTAATGTGGCTAACCCGAGTGGGCCAACCTATCACGGGTTCAATCCGTGGTGAGTCAACCCGTGTGGACCAAGTTGGTCCACTTTGGCCCTCTATTCCAGAAGATATAGATAGATGGGAACATTTCTACTTTTATACTAAGTATGGTTTTTTAAATCATATTTTTCATCCCCAACACACCAATATAGGAATTGTTATATTAGCATAACGTTAATTTAATTATATTATTATACCATTAAATCTGAAAATTAAGAACGATGTATCAAAGTATATTATGAATCACACTCTTAAAAATGTAGGCTACCACCAAGGAAAAAGCTCGAGAACAGAACTTTTGAATTGCTTTTTCTGGTCAAATGTATAGAATTACATTTTACATAATAATATCCTCAGCGTTTCAAAAAGTTATTTTAGATCCTCAACGTTCTTTACAAAATTGGCACATCAAAGAATTCGTCCTAATTCATTCCTCTTAAGAACATCTTTGAAATTGGAATTTGTTAGAGGAGAGAGAGGGGAATCTTAAAAAGGTTATACCTAGAAATTCTGCTCAAAACTTTTAGAAACAGTATCGAAGCACTGTGATATATCTTATGGTAGGATAAAATTTTAATAAGAGAGTATTAAATTTTTAGTACATTCTTTTATTTATTTATTAATATTAATAAAATTTTTTAAATAAATTAAAAGTTAAATTATTATTTATTTGTACTATGGAATATCATCTTCACATGTCTTCAATACCTTTCACAACTGTTTAGTTTGGGCTAATTTAGATTTATATGGGCTTTGAATATTTCTAGGCCCAAACCATATCTTCAGGATCCATTTTTCATTATTAAATAAGCAGTAATTGGAGTCCATTGCAAAAAAACATACAGAAAAAGATGAGAAATGACTCCCATAATGTAATCAGCCATTATATATACATTATTGGAAGGGAAAAGCTTAGGTCCATTTTCTTATGTTCATTTCATCTAATTTCACCAATCATATATTGTATTTACTATTTACACTCTCTTTCTTCTATGATTTGTCATATAAAAGGTGGTCTTCTATATTCTTTCTCTACTGTGATTGGTCATTTAAACACTTTTTACCACGTGTCATAATTATATTGGGGAATTGAATGAAATGGACATAAGTAAATGGACCTAAGTTTTTCCTTATTGGAATAGGACATTAGTAGTGAGGATTGGAAACTAATTCATTATCTGAGTTTAAGGTAGTCCTTGCATAGAATCTCCTATACATGGAATCAACTTGGGTAAGATAGAATGTTCCTTCACATAAAAAGCTACAAATCCTTGCTTGTCACAAAGTCCTTAGCACCATATCTGTGCTCCATTAGCTTCATGGTTTCAACAAACTTCTCTGGAGGAAACTGCATTAAAAACTAAGGGTGTATTTGATAGGTGAAATGAGTGAGGGAATAAAAATATTGGAGGGAATGACAATGTTATGTCCATGTGATGTGGTGTGAATAGAATAAAAATTGGTAAAATGACTATTTTATCCTTACATTAAAAGTGAGAATAGAATAAAAGTGAGTAAAAAAAGTAAGAGCAAAAGTATAATTTCATCACATTACAAGAAGTAAGGTTTGTTCAGTAAAAAAAAATATAGGATGTAATATTGAATTCTCCACTCTACTAACCAAACACAAACCAAGTACTTACCAATAGAAAAAGACACATTACACAATTATAATGCATGTCTCTTAGGAATGTGTTTGATGAAATTAAACTATTGTTAAATCAAAAGCTTTTTCAGGCTTTTAAATGACTAAAACCTATTTTGGCCCCTCACGTATGTCCATTTTCTCAAATTCGGTCCCTCACGAAAGAAATCGTTATCAATTTGCTAAAATATTTTTTTTCTCTATTTTCATTCAAAATGCTACATTTTTTTTGGTTGAATTATAATGCACCATTTTGCTGATTTGAAATAAAAATAAGGAAAATTTTATTTTAGTAGACTTTAAATATTCCTCAATCAGTATCAAATAATGGTCCACCTCTTCAAATCTATTAATTATTTAAGCAGCAACCAAACAAAGAGATCAAATTGACAATCATTTGTTTTGTGAGGGACTAAATTGAGAATACGAATCTATGAGAGACCAAATTGAAAGTGCAATAAATATGTGAAGGACCACATTGAAAAAAATATGAATATATATGGACCAAAATGAAGTTTTAGTCACTTTAAAAATATTCAAAGATCAATACCTCTAGCCTTGACTTCAATTTTCCAGCAACATTCATCACTGTAGCAATGTTTGACAAACTAAATGGATGTTGACCATCACGTAGTTGCAAAGAAAACAATGTGCCAGTAAAACCCACTTCCATAAGAGAATAGTATTACCCTCTTACTTGCCTGAAAATTGCAAAATGTAAATCTTTTTCAGAAGCCATAAACTTTTTAACATCAAGACGCCTCATATTCAACTCTGTTAAATAGTTAGAACATTTACCGAAGTGCCAAAGTGGGTTGGCATAAATGGTCAAGGATCTGGACGAAAGCTTTCGCCTCACCCATGGGCGAGGGTTTGAATCCCCTTGAAGCCATCCAAAATCCTGTTTTGGTAAGCATCCCTCCTTAGGGAGATCCCCTGGCACCCAAGGGCTAGTTGAGTAGCTACGAGCAGGTAAAATTGCTTGCGGTTTAGACCTGTGCAGTAATCCTTTGGGTTGGGCCTCTGTTGGTCTCCCCAACATATGCCACTGATGCTCTGCCTGATAGTACTCGAGAGTTGGGAGTGCCTTCCCTTACTACCATTTTTCTAAAAAAAAAAAAGAACATTCACCAAAGTGCTATGCTTGTTGTGAATAAGGGAGATAGAGTATACATGTTGCCAACTTGTTTTGGTATCAAGGTGGTTGGTTCCACTTTTGCATCATATAGAGGTTTTGCAACCTGCGGGCATACCTGCAAATTAAGGATACTGCACATTATCAGCAAAAATTTGTGTCCATATTATCAAGGCAAAGTAACTTTTTGGTCCTCAAACTATAGGGTGTGTGTTAATTTTGCTCTTAAACTTTTTTTTTTTTTGGTTAATTGCATCTCTAAACTTTCAATGTGCAAGCAAATTTGCACTTCACCAAAAAAAAAAGAAAGCGGCCCAATGCACAAGGTTCTCATTAGGCGGGGTTTGAAGAGGGTCAAATGTATTGTACATTATCTTACCCTTACAATCAAAGAGGCTGTTTCTAGTATTTAAACCCATAATCTTAAGGTCGCATGAAAGCAATTTTACCGTTGTTCAAAAGCTTACCCTTTGCCCTTCATCTTAATTGTGTCTAAATAATTAATGGTAGATGCAAACGTGGTTGACCGCGTGGCCTCTAATGATGATTGTGATGCCAAGTCATATTTTTAGCTATAGAGTTTTGCTAATTTAGGCACAGTTACCATTGTAGCACTACAAAACAAAGGACGTTATTGTGGCCAAATTGACAAGTAGCTAATTATATGACTTGGTATCACATTTAGCAGTGTAAAACCATAGTTGCATCTATTGATAATAATTTAGACAGAGTTGGAGTGAATAACAAAATTGCTTGTAAATTGAAAGTTTAGGGACATATTTATGGAACCAATTGACAGAGACCCTATAGTATTAGAACAAAAAAGATACTTTTAAGTTTGGCCTATTATTAAAAAATTATATGAATCTGAATTCACAACTTCTCCCTCCAACCCTTACGTAACAAGAAAATAAATGTAAGTAGCTAAAAGAATCAGAATTAAATTGTTGTCTTTAGTTCCCAAAATATTTTGAGAGCTCTGATTTTAGACCTTTTCAAGATCTTTGCTTTGGTAGCTTTCATCACCGGATAAGTTAGAAAATGGCCTCAGCTTTTCTCTAGCAACCTCATTCACAGAGCTGCAATTGTAAGAGGGATTTTATAGAAACGACTAAGAGGGATTTAGCTGTAAATAACCTAACCATAGAAATGTGCAAAGATAAAACATGTTGGCGTCGCTTGATCCATATAGCCGACCCAACTAGTGAAAAAAGCCTTTGATTGCTGTTGTATTTAATTGTCATACTCATAATGGTTAAGTATTTTGAGCTTGAGCTCCTCATAATTTAACCTGCCTTGTTATATGGAGAGTGAAAGATAAAGTAATCAGCATCAGAAATTAAAAACTGTTTTCACTCAAGTTTCTTATATCTGCAAAAAGGAGTACTTCTGATAATATTAAAATGTTAGTAAGGGTATTTTTGTCCTAAAATAATTAAATTTAAGCTTTTGCTTTTGGTTAGTAGCAGAAGCTTTAATTTCTAGCTTCTGCTTAAAGCTGAAAAATTGCTTCTGCTACAACTCAGAAGCACTTCTGACTAATTTGCTAAACACCTCATTTTAAGAAAATAAACATTTTTAAAGAAAATAAGCGCTTTTGGGCCAATTTTAAGCTTGGCCAAACATGCTCTAAAAGAAAGAAAAAAAAATAGGTAAAGTTCCTTATATCTTTGCCATAAGGTTACTCCAATCATATGCTTCATTTACACACTCTCTCTTCTATGATTGGTCATGTAAAATGTGATTTTCTATATTTTTTCTCTACCGTGATTGATCATTTAAACACTTTTTGTCACGTATTTTATTTATATTAAAGAACTAGAGATATAAATAACCTTACCTAAGTTTAATCCTAAAATAAACCTTTGTATTTGCTAGAGATATTAAAAAAAAAATCTGCAGTAATAGTAAAAACATACTTGTGATTTAATAGATTAAAGCAAGAATCGAGGGCCATAATATAACAAGTTTGGGAAAGCTTCCCATCAACAACCTACACAACAAAAATTAAGTGGATTTACGAGTCAAAAGAAAGTAAGGAATGCATTAAATTTGTCACTATTAAAGGTATTCTTCTAAATGAATACAAGCCAACTTATAACTCGGCTTATGTTAAGTTTTGGTTTTTATATCCGTTCTCAAATCTAGATAAAAGAGGACGATTGCATTAAATAATCAATAGACAGCATAAAATTTTGTCGAATTTTTATGAATATGGATCAACAATATGAATATAAGAAATGACATGAATGTCGCTTGATTCATAAATATAATCGACTCCACCAGGTGGGAAAAGACTTTGTTTATTGTTATAGAAATACTAAATCCAACTCAAATATGAATTAAATTTAAAATTCCTAGGCCCAAACATTTTATTTAAAATTCTTAATTATTGATAATTAAAACCTGAATTATCCCAACTATCCAAGTTGAAAACTCCATCTTCTAATGACAGTTACATCACGAACAATGCTTTTATATATCTTCTCACACTGCATTATTTTTTCAAAAACGGAAGCAAATGATGTCATTTTTAAAACTACTTGGTCACAAATTGTAAAGGGACTAGCAAGATGCCAAGATTAGGGTTGTAAAAATCATAGGCATGAGACATGTGACTTCCTCTCACTTTGCTTTCAAAAGCAATGGGTGCATGCCTACCCCCAAATTTTTAATTTTGTTCATGCCTACCCTCAAATTTTCAATTTTGTTCATGCCTGTCCTTTTTTGCTAACACCGTTAACTTGCTTGACGGAATTTGCTGACGTGGACAATGAATGTGCATCTCTTTTGCCACATCATTGTCCACCTCATATTTAACTTTTTACTTTTATTTAAAAAAACCTAATCTAAATAAAACAAACAAACCAAACTTTTATCCTAAAATGTTTTTTTTATTTGGATTAGGTTAATTTTTTTTAATAAAAGTAAAAAGTTAAATGTGAGGTGGACAATGACGTGACAAAAGAAATACACAATCATCGTTCACGTCAACAAATTCCGTCAAACAAGTTAACGGTGTTAACAAAAAGGGTAGGCATGAACAAAATTGGAAGTTTGGGGGTAGGCATGAACCAAAAAAAAAAGTTTGGGGGCAGGAATGAACATTGCAGTAAAATTTGGGGGCAGCAATAATAGTTTACCCTTAGGGTATGTTTGGATTGGGGATTAAGGAGGAGAAGGGAAGGGAAGAGGAGACTTTCAAGATATTTTCTCCTTGTTTGGGAAGATGAAAATTGGAGGAGAAGATAATGAAAGATCAAACCTTAATCCCCCATTATCCTTCTCCTTCACAAATTTAAGATACCCCAAATTGGAGTATTTTGGAGGAGGTATCAATACCCAAACAAGGGGAGGACATATGGAAGGTTAACCTTCCCTTCCCCTCCCCTCCTTTCTCCTCTAATCTCTCCCCTTTCCTTCCCATCTTAATTCCCAAACAAACCCTTAAAGAAAATAGAAATAGGAATTGATCATACTGGACTGTCAGTACAGACAACTCTTCCATATCGTCCATCCCATGAGTTGCTCTCTACCCAATTGACGCAATTGAACAAGGCAGCAGTTCCTCCATAGCATGCATTAGTTGAGTCAACACCTTCAATATCATTATTTCCATATTTCTGCTTGTTTCAGACAAGTAAAATGTTCAAGTTTATTAGAAAACTATGGAATTAAGATTAGTTAACAATGAAGTAAAACTGCAAAAAAGTCAGTTTGATTCATAATAATTTAGATATACTTGTAACAATATCTGAAACAACATCAAAACTAGGTATGAAGAGTGACGACATTACAAATTAAGGGCTACGGAATTTTGAAGAGAGTGGAGCGGGTGAGGTGGTTATTAATGGAGTGGAGTGAGGTGGAATGCGTTAAACAAATCATTTTATTAATTGGGAGTTTTAAGAAAATGAAGAGGATGGTTGAGTTGAAAATTTTAATATTATCCCCTTATAATGAATGAACAAAAAAAAATGGTCAAGAATGGAATTAAATTTATAAATTATGCAAATTATCCTAACCCCTTAATTTGGAGGGGTTTGAAAATTCTCAACTGTTTGGTCATCTTCTTTTTGTGCAGTTGAGATTAGCCACGTTTATATATATATATATACTAGAAACTTCGCATGCACCTACGTGCATACATGCAATTTGTTCTTAAATTTTTTAAAAATATAATATAAAATAGTTATTATATTTTAAAAACATTAAAAATTAAAAATTTTTAAATTTTTAAATAAAATTTTTATCATAATTTAAAATAAAAAAATTAAAAAAATGAGAAGTTAGTCACTTCTCCATTTTATTAGTAACCATCTAAACATATTTGTTTTCTCTAACCCATATCTTCCAATCATATTATTTTTTTGCATTTTTTAATTATAAAATATAGCTATTTTATTAGAAGTTGGTTATTTATTGGGAAGTTGGGGAAGTTATTTTTTTGGTGTCACACTTTGCTTGTGTGACACCAAAAACTCCAAAGCCATATATATATACTAGAGACTTCGCATGCACGTACCGTGCATGTAATTGTTTTTTAAAATATATAATATAAAATTATTATTATGATTTAAAATAATAAAATATTAAACATTTGATAGTATTTTATCTTTTAAAATATAATATAATAATTATATTTTAAATAATGTATTAAATTATAGGAAGTTATTTATTGAGAAGTTATTCATGAGAAGTTATTTATTGATTAGTTGTTTTTAGTGGGAAAGTTATTTTTTTGGTATCACACTTTGCTTGTGTGACACCAACAACTCCAAAGTCATATATATATACTAGAGGCTTCGCATGCACCTACGTGCATACATGTAATTTATTCTTAAAATTTTTAAAAATATAATATAAAAGAGTTATTATATTTTAAAATCATTAAAAATTAAAAATTTTTAAATAGAATTGTTATCATAATTTAAAATAAAAAAAAATTAAAAAAGAGAAGTTATGTACTTCTTTATTTTATTAGTAACCACCTATCATACTTGTTTTCTCTCTCTCACATCCTCTAATCATATTATTTTTTTGTATTTTTTAATTATAAAATATAGCTATTTTGTGAGAAGTTAGTTATTTATTAGGAAGTTGAGGAGGAAGTTATTTTTTTGGTATCACACTTTGGTTGTGTGACACCAAAAAGTCCAAAGCCATATATATATATATATATACTAGAGGCTTCGCATGCACCTACGTGCATACATGTAATTTATTCTTAAATTTTTTAAAAATATAATATAAAATAGTTATTATATTTTAAAATCATTAAAAATTAAATATTTTAAAATTTTTAAATAGAATTTTTATCATAATTTAAAATTAAAAAAAAGTTATGCACTTCTCCATTTTATTAGTAACTGCTCATCATACTTGTTTTCTCTCTCCCACATCCTCCAATCATATTTTTTTTGTATTTTTTAATTATAAAAATATAGCTATTTTGTGAGAAGTTGGTTATTTATTAGGAAGTTGAGGGGGAAATTATTTTTTGGTGTCACACTTTGCTTTTGTGACACCAAAAACTCCAAAACCATATATATATATATATTGTATGGATCCAAACAGGAAGGACTTAACGGCAGAAGATTAGATTTATGTAAAGCTTTTTACATTTTTATTACAAAGTTTTAAAAAATATATATAAAAGACTATATATATTATTTGACTAATTATGTGATGATAAGAGAGATTGAGAGAGGGGATGTTGGTAAAATAAGAGATAAAAATAATAATTATATATCCATAATATATTGAAACTGGCTCTCTTGTTTTATTATTTTAATTTCATCAACTTTACGATTTTGGATCTAGTGCAATTTCTTTTGCAATTCTTATAAAATACACATTTTTATATTATTATTGAAGTACTAATACGAATTTATTCTAACAATAACCCACTATGAATGGATTAGGAATGAAATTATTATCAATTTTGACAAATAACATCACTAAATAGCCTCGTGAGACTATTTTTTAATATTAATAACAATTTGGTCCCTAATCCATTTAAGGTGATGATATTTGTCAATATTGATATTAATTTGGTCTCTAATCTATTCATAGTGGATTATTATTAGTGTGAGTCCGTATTAGTACTTCAAAAATGATATAAAAATGTGTATTTTATAGGAATTGCACCGGAATTGCACGGAAAAGAATTGCACTGGATCCAATTTCCAACTTTACCTCTTTCTTAACCGTAGTCTTTCTATAAATTTAAATGGATGGATTACTAAAAATTTGGCAACTCCTCCATATTTTTTTTTTGTTATCATTTCATAAAATTAAAACATTATCTTAAATCAATCATATGATGAATTGATGATCCTATGAGAGTAATGTAAGGTTTAAAATAATGTTTTAATATTAACTGATTAATTTAATATAAATAATATATATTCAATATTTAAGTATTATATATATATTAATGTTGAGAGTCCCAATTTTTTTGGGTAAACTGATGGGGCCGAAGCCCAAAATACAAACACATTGTGATCTCTGTGCAACGCTGGCAGCGAAGACTCCAAAACTTCCATAGCATTATTAATGTCCTTCACAGACTTACAGTACCAGTTTGTATCCTCTAAAATTAAAAATTTTAACTTTTTGAGTTCCAATTTGTTAATAGCATTGGCGAATTGGAACGGGCTTCTTTGACCCATAATTTGCTATTAGCAATGACAAATTTTTCACTAATTCGTCATTCAAAATGGTGAATCAGTGCGTGCACAATAAAAATGATATAATTCTATCATTCATTCAGAATAAAGCGCTAGAACTGTTAATAAAAAAACAAGATATAACATTACAAAAACCATTATATTTAATTGTAATGGCATGCCAATTTTTTTTTTTTTTTTTTGGGACCTTATATTATATTTTATGAGTTTATCTAACAAATATAACAGAACACTCATTAAATTTTTTATGTTTTTTTTAATTTATGATAATTATATATTTAATATTTCTCATTAAATATTACTCATATTATTTATTATATTTTATTAATTAAAAAACTAAAAAGCAAACATAAATTCAAATCTGAGTTAACTTCACCTTTGGGTTCAAAAAAGAGGAGGACTGGAGGAGGGTGAAGGCAAGCTTGATTTAATTTAGGAAAAAACTTAGGTTCATTTCCTTATGTCCATTACATCCAATTCCACCAATCATATATTGTATTTACACTCTCTCTCTTCTATTATTGGTTATATAAAAGGTGATCTTCTATATTCTCTCTCTACTGTGATTGGTCATTTAAACACTTTTTGCCACATGTCATATTTATATTGGAAAATTGGATGTAATGGATATAAGGAAATGGACCTAAGTTTTTTCCTTTAATTTATGGCACAAAAAAGGCTGATTTAGATTTAGGTTTATTTTTTCTTTATAAAAAAAGCTTGTTTCTTCAATTTATAACAACTAGTATTTCTACCCGTGCCCTGCACGGAATATGTTTACAGTTATGTCAAATATAAATAAGAATAATATAAGAGTAAAACATCATTTTGGTCCTTTTTAGATAGTATATTTCTCAATTTGGTCCTTTTTAAATGACCTTTCTCAATTTAGTCCTTTTTAGATTAGTCCATTATCAATTTGGTCCTTACCGTTAAAATTACTAACGGAGTTAGCTGAAGTGGATAATTTGGGGTAAATTTATAATTTTTAAATAATAGTAGGGCTTTTTAATGTAATTATTTTGGGACAATTTTGTAATTTTCACAAATTGAAAAAGAAACATGGTACCATTTTCAATTTGTGAAAATTATAAAATTTCCCAAAATAATTACATTAAAAAACCCTCTTAATATTTAAAAATTATAAAGTTACCCCAAATTTTCCACCTCAGCTAACTCCGTTAGTAATTTTAACGGTAAGGACCAAATTGATAACTGATTAATCTAAAAAGGACTAAATTGAGAAAGGCCATCTAAGAAGGACCAAATTGAGAAAAATGCTATCTAAAAAGGACTAAAATAATATTTTACTCATTAATATAATAATTTCTTAATAGCATAGATTTATGTTAGATTGTTTTTCAATTGCATCAATTTTAATTTGAAAGTGATATAATAGCACTGACCTTTGTTAATCATATGTTCAATAAACATGCCACTGGCGCTTTGTCCAATATTCAAAAGTGTAGTAATTACGTGATTACAAATTTTTTTTATTTCTGATTATACTTTACTTCAAATGTTTTTGAATGGAGCTCCACTAATCAAGGGATCACATCATTATTTGAATGGTGCATTTAAGAAACCGAAAATCTTGTTTTGCAAGGGTTGCATGATATCTCAGCGAATTTCCATGTTATTGGCCAGGTTGGACATGTGTTGGCGCCTAGTAGGACACACATGGCAGGAGAGGGATATGCTAAAAATGCTGATGTGGCTTTAAGAAGTTTCATGCCTCTTACTTTATATAATAGAAGAAGAAGAAGATAATAGATAGAATAGGTATAAATTTCATAGAATATTTTTTTAAAAAAACCCCATTTTTCACCCATTACTCCATCTCTACAAATAACTACCTCTTTACATTTTTGGGAACAAAATAATGCCATACTACTTTTAAAAAATAAAACTACGATTATTTAGTTAATTAATTATTTAAGCAAGAGGTCACACATATTCACTCCATTCCCCAATTTTTTAAAAAAACATCTCATTTTTTCAGCTACTACTTAATTTCTACAAATAACTAACCTATTTATTTTCTTAAAAAAATTGAAACTATTCCATTATTTTAGTCATTGCTTATTCTCTAAAATTAACCACCATCAAATTTTATTTATCATTTATCATTTTTACCCATTATTTTTTTTTTAAAAAATACCCCATGTTTTCATAGATAAAAGTCGTGATACTGAAATGCCAATTGTTACCCACTAAAGCCTCTATTTCATTTTAGTATTGAATAAAAGAATAAAAAAAATATTTACATTTTAAAATTTTAAAATTTCAATATAATTCTACATTTAATAACATGTTATTTAAAAATTTTAAATTTAATAAAAATAAATATTTCGGTGCATCCACATGATTTAAGGGATATTTGATTTATTGGAATTAATTGAAACAAATATTTGAATTCAAATATTTGATTGAGATTTTGTGGAATGTAAAGTAGTTGCAGGATGAGTCATCAGCTCACGAATTATGTGGCGTACAGTCAGCGTCATGTGTCAGAATTTCTCTTTATAAAATTGCCATTAATTTAAATGAAAAAAATTATACAAAAAAGGAATTAATAGTTTGATTGTTACAATTTTAAGAATAATAATATGAAGGATGCAATGGAATTTAAATAGGAGATAAGCAAAATCAATTTAAAATTTGACTTTTGCCAAAAAGATTTGGACGGACGAATATGAAGGGGGATTCAATTAAATTCAAAAGCAACATCATCTTATTATATATTATATATATAGTATATATTACTATATATATATATAATATAATATATACTAATGGTGGGTAGGTATATATATATATATATATATATATTATAATTTATACTAACGGTGGGTAGGTACAAATATTGTTTGAAAAAAATAATTTATTAGTTTACAAATGAATTTAAAAAGTTGTTATTTATAATATATATATGCAGATTATTATAAAGGGATAATTTATATTGAATTTAGATTTGAATTATTAAAATTCAATATAAATGCAAGCATCAAAGGGTTCTGAGTAGATTGAAACAAAAAAGATTTGATTTAGATTTGAATTATTAAAATTCAATATAAATGCAAGCATCAAGGGATTCTTTGAAAATTGAAACAAAAAAGATTTGATAATCAGATTCGATTTAACTAACACACATCAACAGCCAGCCAGACGTCAAGGTGGCGACCAGTCAGCACTACATGCTTGAGAAATAGATGTTTAAAATGCTTATGTGGCATGATGAGACTTCATACCTCTTCTTTTATTATATTATATGGATATAATATTTTTTTATGAAAAAATACTAAAAATATAATCATTATAAGTTTGGAATTATAATGAAAAAATACTAAAAATATAATCATGATGAGACTGCATAATCATTTTTTCATTGACCTCTGTTAATTTTCTCAAGATATTATTGTGCCCTACTGGATAATACTGGGGAGTGGTATCTTCCCCTTACTATCACTTATTCACTTTGTTGGATAAAAAAAAATTGATCTAAACAAGCATATTCCTTTTCATGAATAAAAACATAAATAAATAAAAATCGGCAAACATCATAAGAATCAAAATTTTTAAAATATGTGATGATCGATTATAACTTTTAAAATTACCTACATGGAATCACAAAAAAGAACTGATAACGAAAGTAAAAAATACTATAAAATTTGTCACCATACAATAATTAATTCCCCTAAACCATAAAACAGAAACAGAAGCAATAGAGAAAATTTAATCAAATTAATAATCAATCTCATGGCGACAAAGAGGACAAGTATTCTGCTTCTCGAGCCACTTGAGAATACAATTTTGATGATAAACATGAAAGCATGGCTTGGGAATTCGAACCACTTCATCTTCTTCTTTTGATGATAACAACGATGACGAATTAATCTCTTTCAAACATATTGAACACACAATAGATTCTTCAATATTCTTCACTTTTTCTAGAGATTTTATTAATTTTTCACTAATTGCATTGCTCGCTAATAATACCTCTCTATTACCATCATCGTTATCGTGGTCGTGGTCGTGGTCATTAGCATGTTCTTCTACATTGACTTCGGGCGACGTCGTCTCCATCTCATGGCCGCGACGATTCAAGCCCGCATCTCCTCGAACATCCGTATTTTCACTAATTGTATTATTCACTAATACCTCTCTATTATAATTATAATCATAATTATAATCATAATTAGCATATTCTCCAACGTAGACTCCAAGCAACGTCGTCTCCATCATCTCATGGCCGTGATGATTCAAGCACACAACTCCTCGAACATCCATATTTTCACTAATACCTCTCTATTATAATTATAATCATAATTATGATTATAATCATAATAGTTATTGTAGTCAATAGTATATTCTTCAACGTAGACTCCAAGCAATGTCGACTCCATCTCATGGCCGTGACGATTTAAATCCATAACACCTTGAACATCCATATTTTCCGTAATTGTATTACTCACTAATAATGCCTCTCTATTATAATTATAGTCATAATTATAATAGTTGCCGTAGTCAATTGCAGATTCTACTACGTAGACTGCAAACGGCGTCGTCTCCGTCTCATGCCCGGGATGAATCAAACCCATAACACTTGGAACATTCGTGTTTTCACTAATTGTATTACCCACTAATACCTCTCTATTATAATTATAATCATAATTATAATTATAGTTGTGGCAGAATTCATAGGGTCTAATCCTATCTTCCAACGTAAAAAACATTGGTGTAGCCATCTCACATTGAACAGGAATGGTTTCACTCCGAACATCCATAATAGTCTCACTATTAATTTCTTGAATTCCACTTTTTTTTTTTTTTTAATGAGAAAAGAATGGGAGTGAATTTATGATTTATAATTTTATATAGATATGGAAGTAAGGTAACGGCTAATTAGGATTTAGGAGTTTCTTAATCCTAAACAAATTATAAGGGTACGAACAATTAATATATATTATTCGTAAACAAATATTTTTTTTTTAAAAATTTGAACTGAAGTTTTAAAATAATTAGATTTGGTTAGATAACTGATAATTAATTAATCATTATCACTTCCTCTTTGGCCGCAGGAAAAAGTTTCAAATTTAATTAATTACCCGATTTTTTTGTACAAAATATACAGCGGCGGTATCCCCTAGCTATAAATTGGGGAAATATATTTTTAATTTTTTTAATTTTAAAATGATATAATTAATATCGTTATTAAATCTTTAAAGATAATTGTTTAAATTACTATTTGTCTTTTTCATAAAAAAAATTATAATTTGTCTTCGAATATTATAGATAAACAATTTATTATTAAGACTGATTAAATTCTTTAACTATTAATTATCTCAAATTTGTTATAGAAAAATCATCTCAAATTTATTAGTTCAAATAGAATAATTTTCTCAAATTGTATTATAAAAATAATTTGAAAATAATTAAAGGGTGTGTTTGAAAAACAATCATTGCTGAATTGTAGGCACTTCGAAGGACCAACAGATCCAAAAATTTAAAATTATTTCATACCTAAGATCAAGGATCAAACCCCTAACTCTTCCGTTTTTTTCCTTTGTTTTGTGGTCGTTTCTTTCTTCTTTTTTTATCTTCTTTCTTTGCTTTTAGTTTAAAAATAAGTTTGATCTTTTTGGTTTAGACCAAGGTATCTACCGTCGAGCACCGTGACTAGTTCCTTCACTGAATTGGAGCTATCTAGTTTAGTATAAATGCGTCATACTTTTTTTTTTGAAAAAACTAAGGTAAAGTTAGTTAGGTACTTGCTATGAAGTTCTATCAATTATATGCTTTATTTATATTCTCTTTCTTCAATGATTGGTTATTATAATTTAATCTTCTATATTCTCTCTCTCCCTATGGTTGGTTATATAAGTACTTTTTACCATATGTCTTATTTTTATTGGAAGACTTCATAGCAAGCACCTAACTAACTTTCTTAGTTTAGTTTTTTTTTTTTAAGTTGGGAGGTTTATTGCCTTTAAAAAACATAAAGAATAAAATGAAGAAAAAATATATTAAAAAAACTTTTTGTGAAATATAAACAGTGTGAAATATATTAGGAAAAATTGAGATATTTCAAAAACATAAAGCATAAAATTGAGATATTTTATAAACATAAAAATATTTTTTTTTTGGCCAAATTTCAAAGATCATTACAGACTTTTAATGATTCTTGAGTAAACTATAATTTAAAATTCAACCCAGAATTATACAAAGATATCGGCAAATAACAATATATCAAATTATTCAAAAATATGTGATCCGAACTATATATAACTTTTAAACTAATTACCAATGACATGGGATCATAAAAAAGAACATATAATAAACATAAAAAATAATATAAAATTTGTCACCCTACATTAATTCCCCTAACCTAAAGCAGTAGATCATAAAACTAATAACACCCAAATTAATTAATCAATCGGAAGCCAACAAAGAGGATACGTATTGTGCTTCTCGAGCCACTTGAGAATACACTTTTGATGATAAACATGAAAGCATGGCTTTGGAATTCGAACTACTTCATCGTCTTCTTTCGATGACGATGATGATAAATCAATCTCTTTCGAACATATTGTGCATAGAATTGATCTTTTATTATTCTTCTTCACTTTCTCTGGAGATTCTATCGAACCTTCACTAATAATTGCACTGCTCACTAATAATATCTCCACTTCGTCACCATCATCATCGTTATTGTCGTGGTGGTCGTTAGTCGTAGTCATTAGCATTTTCTTCTACGTGGACTCCAAGCGACGTCGTCTCCTTCTCATGGCTGTGACTATTGAAACCCATATCTCCTAAAACATCCATATTTTCACTAATTATATAAATGTACTATTAAATTACTTTAATATCTAATACGCAGAGTCCAGACGGACCCCCTTGACCTTGATGGATCAATCCCATAACACCTCGAACATTCATATTTTCACTAATTGTATTGCTCACTACTTTCTTGAATTTCAAGTTCTTGGGGAGATATTCTTGGACTCGACGTCTTTTTATTTTTATGAGAAAAGAATGTAAGTGAATCTGTAATTTATAGATATGAAAGTAAGATATCAAGATAAGGAGTTTCCTAATCCTAAACAAAACAGAAAAACAATTTTAGTATATATTTATCCTAAACAAATTAAATCCTTTTTTTAAAAAAGAAATGAATTGAAATTTTTAAGGATGTGTTTGGTATTGTTGCGATTTTCGGTTTTCTGTTTTATTTTCGAAAAAAAAAACTGAAAATTTGTTTGGCAAAATGAGTTTTATTTTCACTTTTAGGCCCAATATGAAAACATAAAACACTAAATAGGAAACCACAAAAATGTGGTTTTCAAAAATCTAATTTCAATTTTTTTTTTCAATTACTACCCACTGCTACGACCACCTACCACACCACCACCAACCACGTCTACCACTCACCACCACCACTCGCCACCACCACCACCCACCACCATGACCACCTACCACCACCACTCACCACCACCATCAATCACCACCCACCACTACGACCACCCACCACCACCACCAACCACGTCCACCACCACCACCAACCACCACCCACCACCACCACTCACCACCACCCACCACCACCACGACCACCCACCACCTGCCACCACGTCCACCACCACCACTCGCCACCACCACTCACCACCACCATCAACCACCAACCACGTCCACCACCACCACGATTAATTAACAGAGAGGACAATTTTGTCCTTCAAATCTCACAACTAAGACATTGAGTCATTTATTTCCCACCGCTGTGACAAGTTACTGTGTATGTTAGACTCGCAGATATCAAATGCGAGTGAATAAAAAAGACTCGCAGTTATTACCTGCGATCCAAGTTAGACTCGCAGATATCAAATGCGAGTCAAATGTCTGGACTCGTAAATGTGAAAAGCAAGTCATTTACATCAGCTTGCAGCTTACAAATGCGAGTTAAATATGCACAGTAACTTGTCACGGCGGCGGGAAATAAAGGACTTAATATCCTGATGTGCAGATTTGCATTTCTAAATGTCACCCTCTAGTCAAGAACCCCCACCACCACCCACCACTCACCACCACCATCAACCACCACCCACCACCACCAACCACGTCCACCACCACCACTCGCCACCACCACCACCAACATAACCATCTACCACCACCCACCACCTGTCACCACCACCGACCAACCACCACCGCGTACCATCACCATCGACCCACTCACCACCACCATCAACTGCCGACCAACCACCACCGCATACCACCATCGCCACCAACACCCACCACCCACCATGAATGTACATGAATCTTCTTACTTCCAAAACATCCACGTAAGTATATTTTGAACTTCTATAAATATTTATTTTTTGTTATTTTATTATATAAAAAACTGAAGATATAAAACAAAAAACAGAAAATAGAAAACAGAACACAGAAAAACAGATCACAAAAAAACAGATCACAGATTTCAGTTTTCAAAAAACAGAAATCTAAAAACTGACAGTAATACCAAACACCCCCTAAGTAATTAAATTTGATTAGATAATTAATAATTAATCATTATCACTTTCTTTTTGGCCGCAGGAAAAAGTTTCAAATTTAATTACCCGAATTATTATTTTTTTTTACGCAAAATATATAGCCCCCTTACTTGGATAGGACACAAGAATATTAAAGGGAGAAGTACTTTTAGTACAACCAATATTGTTCCCTAATGTGTTTTGGCTATTAATAATACCTCTATTATTTTATTTTTTTACTAATATTGTCCTTTTTACTAACGCCCTCAATATGGTTAACAGTTTTTGCTTATGTGAGATCACATGTGTCAAATAAGTTGACTGAGCTTAATATATATTTAATTTGTCAAGTCATATTTCTCTCTATCCTAGTTAATTAATACTACGTCGTTCAATTTAGTCCTTAATAAATAGACATAATAAATTTATTCCCTAAAAAAATTTAATTTATCTCAATTTAGTCCCTAATAGATGGAAATAAAAAAAATTAGTCTCAAAAAACACAATTTTTCACAATTTAGTCCTTGATAGATGAAAATGACAAATTTAGTCTCTAAAATTTAGTCCTTGAGATAGATGGAAATGAAAAATTTAGTCTAAATAAAAAAATAATTTCTTTCAATTTAGCCAATGATTGATGAAAATTACAAATTTAATCTCTAAAAATATAATTGTTTCAATTTAATTCTTGATATTCGTAAAAAAAATTAATTCTTGAGAGGTGAAAATAACAAATATAGTCCCAAAAAAATATAAATTGTCTCAATTTAATTTATGACTGATGAAAATTACAAATTCAGTTTATTGTCGAATACGAGAGTGTTCTCGAAATTTTATTTGATTAAGATGTATCAATCAAGAATGAACAAATTTCAGCGTGAAATTAAAGAGGATCAATGACACATGATACAATCAAACATCGTTGAAGAATTTTGCTCACAACTTTCCTTTTTTTTAAATTAGGGTATTCACCGTCGAGTACAGTGACTAATCCCCTCGCTGAATTATAGGCACCTCGAAGGGTGAGACAGCTGGCTCAAAGATTTAAAGCTGCTCCATACCCAAGACAAAAATCGAACCCCTGACACTTAGTTAAAGATAAATGAATTCTTTCCACTCAACCACACCCTTGAATTACCTTTCCTTTTCAAGTATGGAAGAAGAATCAAACTCAGAAAAGACAGAGAGACTCCAAACAGCTGAGATCAGAAAAAGAAAAAAATTACATGGCACTTCCCCAATAATATGAAGAGGTCCATCCAAATCTGCACAACAGTTCAACGCCAGCCCAAGATTGTTGATGAATCAATTTAGGGATTATATTTGTCATTTTTATCTATCAAGAATTAAATTGAGATAAATTATATTTTTTTAGACTAACATTTTTCATTTTCATTTATTAGGGACTAAATTGGAATGATGTCGTATTATTTGACTAGAATAGAGATAAATATAACTATGGATGATCAAAATACCCATATCCAATGGGTACCCTGAAATTTAATCCTGTAGGTCTAGGTATGGACTCGAGTACAAAGTTAACGAGTTTGGATAAGGAGATACCCTACCTGCAATAGTAATGATTTATTTTTATATATAAAAAGTAATATTTTTAAATTTTTTGTGTTGAGAAAATATATAATTCTAAGAAAAAACGTTAAATATTTTATAGATATTAAAGTAATTTAATAGTACATTTATATTTATGATTTACTTTTTTTATTTTTTGCGATTATAGATGAAAAAAATAGATAAAAATAAATTTTATATTAATAAAATAATAATTTATTTAAAATTTTTATGGGTTTGGATCTGAGTATGGGATTGACTATTTGTAAGGTTCGGGGATGGGGATTAATTTTGATATCCGCTCAAGTTTAGGTCCGAGTCCGGAGAATATAGTACCCTACCTAAACCTACACATGATCATCCTTAAATATAACTTAGCAAATATTAACCCAGACAATTTTTGCCACATGTGATGTCACGTAAGCAAAAACCTTTAACTATTTAATTAACGTTAGTGAAAAGGTCAACCTAGGTAGAAAATTAAAACATTGGGAGTACAATTAATAGCAAAAAAATATTGGAGGCATAATTAATAGTGACCTCAAATATTAGGAATACCAAAAATATTTTTTTTCAAAATTAAAAGCGTCGAAGCCAACAAAAATAAAAATTTAAAAGTGTCTAATACAAACTATTGAAATTTGAATACAATAATACTCCGTGGTCTAGCTAGATTGGGGAAATATATGTTTTAATTATTTAATTTTTAAAAATTTTAAAATGATATAGTTAGAAGTCATTTGATTACGTGGATATGATTGTAATATAAATGAAAATGAGAATGAGAATACATTTATTTATAATATTATTTGGTAGGACAAAATGGAAGTCAAAATGAAAGTGAGAAAGCAATTAAAATATTAAAAAAAATCATTCACCCACAATTTGTCACTCTTCACACAGCGACTTTGAAGAAAAAGCATGGGTTGATAGAGGAGAAGCGAGAGGGAGAGCGGAGAACGTGCGAAGATGCAGATGTCGTTGCGACCTTGGACCAATGTCATACTTCGATGTCGATGTCGCTGAGATGCTGATGTCGCTAAAATTAAATTTTCAAACATTGAGATACCGATGTCAATAACCTCCGACCAACACCGTACTTCGATGTCGATGTTGCTGAGACCGATGTCATTGAAATTTTTGAACATTGAGAAGCCGATGTAACTGACCTCCGACCAACGCCACGCTCCAGTTACAATCATTGGGCTATGACTTGATGCGGTGAGAAGAAAGTGCTTGGGCTGCGAACTCGTGAACGGAAGGAATGGAGATCTGATGAATGGTAGAGTGTTTATTGTCACGTGTAGAAGTAGGGGCAAACCGGTAAAAGCTCTAAATAATCCTCTTTCCCACCATAGCCATACCCACAAATGTGAGAATGTTGGATTGCAACGCATGTAATACTGAATTCTTGAAAGTCTTTCCTTCATTTTTTTTTTCTCTTTAATCTCCAATTCAAACATACCCTTAGGATTTGTTTGGGAATTAAGAGGGGAAGGGATGAGAAGTGATTAGAGGAGAAGAGAGGAGAGGGATTGGGGAAGGTTAACCTTCCATATGTCTTTTCCTTGTTTGGGTGATGATACGTCATCCAAAATACTCCAATTTGGGTATCTTGAATTTATGAAAGAAAAAGAAAATGGAGGATTAACGATTGATCTTTCATTATCTTCCCTTTCAATTTTCATCTTTCCAAACAAGAGAAAGATATCTTGATCATCTCCTCTCCCCTTCCTTTTTCTCCTTAATGCTCAATCCAAAGTCCAAACATACCTTGAGTAACTAGCTTGTTTAGATACACATCAAGTGTTTACAATGTATGAAACTTTGAATTTAACCCACTAGAGCTTCTCAGGGAGGTCAGTTATATATGCAATGTCCCTCATTCCTCACTCCTCAGTTTCACCATCCCATCCTTCGAAGCAATATAGTATAGAGAGCTTCTTTAGAGTGAGAGTGAGGAGTATTCTCCTAGAGAGAGAGAGTTAGAGAGTTGTTCTCTCCTTATATCTACATAGAAGTTGTAATTATTAGGGGGTTCTTGTATGTGGTTTTTCCCTCATCATTAGGGGGTTTTCACGTTAAATATTGTGTATCAATTCTTACTTTTCTCACATCAAAGTTTAGTTGAGTGATACAAAATTACTTCTCTATTTTTTCTAATAGTGGTACTAGAGCCTTAGTTTAGTGGAGGGAAATTCTTAGGGCGTGTTCATTAACCCATGGAAAAGTTGGAAAAAAAAACATGTAAGTCCCACATGTTACCCACTTTTTTTATTTCCATCTTGAAAAGTGGGTATAATTAAAGAAAGAAAAAGAAAATACAAAATATCTATTATACCAAGGGCGCGTTCTTTACGCAGAAACGAAAACGGAAAGGAAAAAGGAAAGGAAAAGGGAATGCATTTATTGTGTTTGTTAGTAAAAGTTGAGAATGGAAATGGAATGTGAATGTATTAAAATTAGAGTAAATTACACTGCCCTCCCCTGAGAAATGCTGAAATTACACTGCCCTCCTCTCTCGTTTGCAAAATTACACTGCCCTCCCTTGAGAGATCAAAAGTCATTACACTTTGATCCAAAACACCATTCTCCAATAAAAAAAAAGTCTAAAAGGTCAAATTTTTTCAACTTCCAATACAATAAATATTCATGACTAAATTACCCCTCACAAAAGAATAAAACTCTATAAAATGTGACCAATACATACTTTCATCCTCTTATAATAACATTGTTTCATTTTTTTATTGTCTTTTATTATTTTATTAGTATTTATAGTAATTATTATTGTTAACAAAATAAAATTCTAAAAAAAAAGTCTGTAACTTAAAATAGTTTATAGATTTTTATATTAATAATGTAATGTAATATAAAACATCTATTATTTCACTTAATTTTCGATAATTAAGTTTAATATATATATATATATATATATATATATATATATATATTAATATATAATAATAAAATATATCAAAAAAATTTTGTTAGGTGTACTAGAATTCAGTTTTATAAATTCTTTTGGTAAAGATTCAGTTTTATAAATTTCGATGAAGCATAACGTTAAATATTTTTTATCTTGTGTGAGGGTCAATTTAGTCATGAATATTTATTAGTCATTAATATTTCTTATATTTACTTTTTAAACCTTTTTTTAGTGGGAGAATAGTGTTTTGGATCAAAGTGTAATGACTTTTGATCTCTCAAGGGAGGGCAGTGTAATTTTGCAAACGAGAGGGGAGGGCAGTGTAATTTCAGCATCTCTCAGGGGAGGGCAGTGTAATTTGCTCTAATTTTAATACATTCACATTCCATTTCCATTCTCAACTTTTACTAACAAACACAATAAATGCATTCCCTTTTCCTTTCCTTTTTCCTTTCCGTTTTCGTTTCTGCGTAAAGAACGTGCCCTTAGTATGCTTTGTGGTTGCAGTTTTATATGATATTCCACATCAGAAAAGGATTATCCTAACTCTAGTATAATAGAGAAAGTATTCTTGATTAAACATGGCAACAAAATATGAGATTGAGAAGTTTAATGGGAAGAATTTTTCTCTATGAAAATTGAAGATATAAAGGCAATCTTGAGGAAGGACAATTGCCTATCAGCAATGGAAGACAAACCCGATACGATCGCTTATGACAAGTGGAAAGAGATGGACAACAATGCAGTTGCCAATCTGCATTGAGCATTAGCAGATTCAGTATTGTCAAGTGTTCTTGAGAAGAAAACGGCAAAAGAAATCTGGGATGCTCTTATGAAATTGTACGAGATCAAATCACTTCACACCAGAATATTCCTGAAGAGGAAGTTGTATACACTTTGGATGAGTGAGTCCACATCAGTAACGGATTATATCAACAATATGAACACGTTATTCTCACAGCTTACAGCTTCAGATTACAAAATAGTGGAGAATGAACGTGCTGAGCTTCTACTTCAAAGTCTACCCGACTCATATGATCAACTCATTATCAACATCACCAATAATAATATTGCTGATCATCTAACCTTTGATGATGTCGTCGATGCCATTCTTGAAGAAGAATCTAGGCGCAAGAACAAGGAAGATAGATAAGAAAGCTCAAAGCAAGCAGAGGCTTTAACGGTGACAAGAGGTAGATCAATGGAATGTGACTCCAGTGGGAGCCATGGTCAGGGTAGATTGAAATTGCGAAGAAGGAAGAATGTGTCTAGTGCTACAACTGTGGCAAGAGAGGACACTTGAAGAAAGATTGTTGGAATATTAAGAAGAATACAAAAAAAAGTCCAGAAGTGAAATCCTCTCAAGAATGTGTTGCAAGTACATCAGATGATGGAGAAATCCTAGCAGCAATTGGTTCTGAAGGCGGAAAACAACTCACTGATGTTCGGATCAATGACACATGGCACCACTCGGTGGCTTTATACATGGCCTTCACCCACACTTCCCCCATACTCTTCCCAATAGAGACGTGGGGGGAGTTCAAAGAACATTGGTCGATCACCATTCATGAGAACATGGGTCGACCACGTTCTTCTCTACATCAAGTATAAATACCCCTCGCTTGGGGGATTCAACGAAATCTAATCGACAGATAACGGAGTTCACTTACTTTCTCACCCGAATTACTATTCAGAGATTCCCCTTCTCTTACCCTTTACTTATGATATACCTCCAATAGGTGGCTCGCCCACCCGGAGCAAGACGCACATGTCTTAGCCTCATACGGCGACCACATGTAACCTTCCTGCCCAACGGTTCCTAAAGATGTTTCCCCTTCAAACTACGTGGACTTTGATCCATTACCAAGGGTACGTAGGCACCTAGATTATCATCTAAGGACAAGTCCTCAAAGGTTATAACCCCTTGCGGTCCTTATTTTCAATTACGAATTGTCTGAACAAAAAATAACCATTACAAATTATAAAAAGTTTATTGAGTAAAACACTGTTTTGGTCCTCCACAGATGTCTCCTTTGTCAATTTGGTCCCCCACAGATCAGTGTAGCCAATTTGGTCCTTCCCTTAATTAACTTGATGACATGTCAAGTTAAGTTATGACTCACCAATCTTTTTATCTGATTTGGCATAATTTTTTTTAGCTTTTCTGACTAAGCATAAATTAATTAATTTTTTATTTAAAAAAATCTTTGAAATAATTTTCTATCTAACGCAAGATTCTTTGAAATAATTTTTTTATTTAAAATGAGGTATGTCAAAGGTTTTTTTTTTGTTTTACTTTTTTTTAAATAAAAAATAAATTATTCTAAATTAATTAATGCCTAGTCAGATAAAAAAATTGTTGAGTCACAACTTAATCTGACATGTCATCAAGTTAATTAATGGAATGACCACATTGCTAACAGTTTGATCTGTGGGGGACCAAATTGATAACACCAATCTGTGGAGGACCAACTTGACAAAAAAAACATCTGTGGAGGACCAAAATAGTGTTTTACTCAAAGTTTATTATTTTCTTGGTTAAAGAAACATTAGGAAGGCTATTTCCTGTTGGACAATTTTACACTTACTATGAAATTGTAAAATAAAATAAATTTAATTTAGAAATTAAACATGGTTAAAATCAATGTTTTAAAACCTGAATGAGTCGGTTGGACCGGAACCAGGTAAGTATCTAGTCTGGTTGTAGCTAAAAATATGTTTTTTGGTCGGATCAGTTTGGATCGGTCAAAATAGGTTAAAATCGATAACTCGAAAAATAATCGGGATTTGGACCGAATTTCGCTGACACTTTTTTTTTGTTGGGCTTGAAATTTGGATCAAGTTTGACTATATACATATTTTTTTGGTGATAAAGACTATGTATTGTATGTGTATCTTACAATTTTAAATTTTATATGATTATGAAACAACTAATATAGCATGTAAATTATATAAATGCTTTAGTTATTATTATTTAGGCCTATTATTATTTTTATATATAGTTGAATCATATAAATTACTTATTATATTTAAAATTCATGTATAAAAATATAATTTTTATTATATATATATATATATATATATTGTAACTACGGAATATTCTGCCTAGGGACACGTGGCACTAACTAAGCTTCCAGAAGCCTAGCGGCAGCATACGATAGGGACACGTGGCACTACTCACCTACCACTTACGTGGCCCTTGCCCGCATCTTTCCATAAGGGCTCCCATCCAGGAGATGTGGAGACTCCCTGAGCATCATGGGACGACCCACGTCCCACGATAACGTGGGTCGAGCACGTCCTCCCCACACTTAGTATAAAAGGACCCTCACCCGGGGGACTTAAGGATCAGATCCAAGACACTAGAAGAATTGTGCCTACAGTCACTTAAGCAAACGCTCTGAGTACCTTCAGACACCCTTTTTGCCAGACCCGCTTCACGCATCCCGAGCTCTGCCCTCAGCACCGTCAGGTCTCACTGTCGGCAGACGCATCTCCGTCCCGCAGGTACCCCACCTACATAGCTCCCAATAGCTCTCAGAGACTCAAGCTCTCACACGCTAATGCAACCTCCCACGAGCGCTTCGTCTACCCGGAGTACCTTACGCACGTCTTAGCCGCACACGGCCCGATACAGGTAAACCACCTAGCCTAACGACCCCTATAGACGTCATCATGACGAACTACGTGGACTTTGATCCCTGCCCAAGGGTACGTAGGCACTTAGGTTCCTCACCTAAGGACAAGTCCCCCATGATTAAGACCCCTTGCGATTCTTAATTGCAAATTACAATTGTCTGAACCAAAAACGACAATTACATATATTAATATAAAATATATTCAAACATTATTATTTTTATATTTACGACGTTATTCTATCTTTCAAATAATCTTACTTGAAATTTCCATATTGCTCATTTGGTAAATAGGTAAACTCTGGAGGACAGAGTTAATCAAAATAAGTCTACCTGCTTTGTGAAATTACTCTAGCCTTCCATCAAGATAACTTTGCCTCCATCTTAGCCAGTAACTTATTGGCCATTCTTTTAGCTTTCTTGTTTGGTATAAGTTGATTATTGGTGAGGTGAGGTTTGTGATTGTTTGGTAGGTAGTGAGGTAAGTTGGAGAAGTTGTTAGGAAGCAACTTTTATGGACCAAAGTACCCTTATAAAAAGTGTTTATTTACTTGATAGATAATTAAAGTAAGGGAAAAATGATATTTTACACATTTAACTTCCGCTTCCCTATCTCATTCTTATCATATCAAATAATTTTAATTTTTATTTCCATTTTCCTTTCCCTACATACCAAACGCACATAAAATCTTCCACTTCTATTTCCACTTTCCTTTCCACTTCTACTTCCCACTAAAATACTCATCGGATACCAAATGTCACCTAAGTATTCCATCCACATAAGTGCCAAGGTATATTTTGCTAAGGTTAAACTGAAATACATTCCCATTTTATTTTGGAACCACTTCTTCAAACTTGAAGCAGCATTAGGACTAAATACAAAATGAGATTTGGTTTTGTTAATTTTCTGACCAGCAAGGGAGCAATATTTAGCCAGGCCAAAAAAAAAAAGGGAGCAATATTTAGCTAAGATGGCTAATGTGAGTTGGGAATCTCATTCTCGTAAGGACAGCTTCAACGAGGTCCCCTATCACATGGTTAGTCCTATCAACTATCCACTTTTTGTGATGGGCTAACTTCCTTTTTGACCAAAATCAATTTAAAGTTATGTATTTTTTTTTTTTACTTGTAAAGTATTTAGCCCAATTTATAAACATAACTAAGCTATATACTTTTGATTTTTGAATGATTCTTTCGATGTAAAAAATAATAAAATGTGAAACTTCTATATATGCAAAAGCAGAAGCAAAAGTAAGGAATTATTCTTTTAAAATTAGTTGATAAAATTATTTTTGTGATCCATCTAATTTCTTCTCAATTTTTGATTGGATTTATATGTATAGTTTAAAAACTTGTAATTTATATATTTTTTAATTTAACTACTACTGTTAAATTTTGTTAGAATTATATTAAATTTATTAACCTCTCTATGTGTATATATATATATATATATATATCTAATTATTGGTGTTATAAAATAGTTATTTTTAATTAAAAAAGTACAAACAAAATATATCATAAGAGGATGTGGGAGAGCGAAAATAAATATGATGATAATTGTTACTTATTAGATAAGTTGAGAAGTAAATAATTTTCTATTATTAAATTTAATATTTTGTGGCATTTAATTTACTATTTTAAAAATTTTAAACTACCAAATATCAAATTTTTTATTATTTTCAAATTTAATTATTATATGTGAAGCCTCTAGTCTATATTATATGACTGTATGATCTTCTGATCATTGGTGTTACAAAATACATATTAAATCATTTAAAAAATAAAAATACATTATGTGAGAAAATAATGTGAGAGAAAAAAATAAGGACAATAATAATAATAATTTATTTTTATTTTAAAAGAGAGATAATAATAATTATGGAAAAAAATAATTTCTTAATTTTTAATTATTATTTTAAAAATTAATAATAATAATAATAATACTAATAATATTTTGTATTAAAAAATGATTTTTACACACAAAAAAAAAAACAACAAACAAAATTGTTCAAAGCTCAAGAGTTTCCTGATTGAGAGCCATGTACCTCCATCTCTCTTTCTCCACAAAATCCGCATCCAGAAACCTCGAAACAAATGACCACAACTTATAAACATCTTCAAAATTATTCAAGAAATTCAACTTAGCTGTCAATACACACATCCCATCACAATCATCATCATCATCATGATCACCCTCACCATCACCATCCTCTTTCTTCCCCATCTTCTTCACATTCTGCAAAATCCCACAGCTCAGAGACACATTATTCCTATCCGCAAGCTTCTGCACAATCACAGGATCGATCTTCTCCCCTTTCCAATCGAACACATTGAACGCTATAGCACACCCGCGATGCGAATTCACCTTAGGCCCATAAATCCGAATCAGAGAAACCCCTTTATTAATCTCCCTGTGTGGATGTTCAAGCCTCGTTAATGCGTGAACCACCCAGTTCACCAAATACCTCCCTCTACTACTAATCCCCACTAGCCCCACTTCCTCCGCATTCTCCAACCCCTTGCACTCCAATGTCTTACACTTACTAGTCTTACTACCGTCACAAATCTCCGGTTCCGACGACGACGACGGGACGAGCCTCACGATCCCCGTGTTATTCCGTGAATCCTTTAAAGCCGAAACGCTCGATTTCTTCACGAACAAGCAACCGAAACCCGACGGGTTATCTCCGAAGACTTTGTAAAACGAACATATTAAATAATCGGGCTTGAAAAATGACAATCCCAGAGTGTCCATTTCCTTGGGCGCTAACGCGCACGCGTCGAGCAACACGCGCCATCCGTTCTCTTGGGCCAGGGACATCCACATGTACGAATAAGGCGAACCGGTGACCCGGGAGTGAACCGGGAAAACAAATAAACCGCGTTTCTTCCGTATCGTCTTGCTCAGTTTCTTCCCCTGGATTTGAAGCCCAGGCCAAGAAAACTCCGCCGACGCGACACGTGTCCCTTGATTCTTGCAAATCTTGATCATCTCGTGGAGGGACTCGTTGTGATGATCGTACACTGTGAGGAGATTCCCTCCGTTGGGGGAAAATTGGAAGGAATCCGCGAGGATTTTGAATGCCGAAATCTGATTGGCCGTGAAGACTAGGGCGTACTCATCCGCAGAGAAACTCATAAACCTCATTATCTTTTCCCTAATTTTGGACTCTATCTCCGATGGTTCTTCCCCTCCGTAGGCAATTTGGGAATACAAATTCACGGAACTGTAGGAAATTTCAAAGAAAGGAGTCTCCAATGGAGGCGGCGGAGGAGGATGAGATGAAGAAGAAGAAGAAGCAATATGCAAACAGGATCGTTCTCGGTGAAGTTGCGCGTAAGAGAAAAGGCCAAATCCAGAGTAATCAAAACAGAGGTTGCAGAAATTGTTGTTCAAGTGATAATACTCTTGGGCTCGGATTTGATCGGCCTTGAGAGTGTTCGAGAAGAGAGGGTACGCTTTCGTGAAATCCGAATACGAGTCTTGAAGAGAAGGGAGGGACTCGTGGTTGGTGAATTCTGCGTTCGGGTGGAGAGTGGATGACGTGGCTTTCAGGAAATCGTAGGCGGTGTTGGATCTGGTTTTGGTGGAGTTGGAAGTTGTGGATTCCGACGAAGCGAGGAAAGAAGAAGAAGGGAAGCAGCCATTAAAGCATGGTGGTGAAGGTTCGGATGATGGGCCGCAAGGTGAGGGCATTTTCTTTTCTTGGGCCTTTGTGATGTTTCCATCATCCGTAGCATTTCATCCCTCTCTGTATGTGCTGCTTCTTCTACAGAGCGACGAAACTATGTTAGTTAGTGACAATTTGCGTACGGCATTATTGTATTTGAGTGTAGTGTTCTTACAGTGAAGGCATCTCGTGTAAATAGTTAAGCTGTTAAAATTAAAAATAATATGATTTAATAAGTAGTTAAATATAATTTAGGACACATCTCACGATTGTCAAAAAAAATTTTACATCATATTTTATACATGTCAAACACACTTTTTATCATACTTTTTCTCTCTCTTAATTTTTCTCTCTATCTCTCTCCTCACTTTTCCCTACGGTACTTTTCTTTATTCTACAGCAGTTTATTCTACAGTACTTTCTTTGTAGTACTTTACATCTGTGCATTTATATACCAAGCGTGCCCTTACTTTTCCGGTATCCATTTCTTTATATCAATTTCCTTAAGTTTGCTTATCAAAACATGACATGTGTCGTTTTACTTATGTGAGCCTTTTTTTTTAAACTCTATCAACTTGCTGTTAAGGAAAAAACTTATACATGTTATATTTTCATAGACAAAATTAAGTAAATGGATCTAAGTTTTTTTCCTTTCAGTAACCGTGACTGTACTCACTTTTTTTTTTTACTAAATATAATTTATAAGAAATTGATTTTACAAGAACATCACTCTTTTTTTTTAAAAAAAAAGTTGGAGTATGAAAATTTGGATTCAATTTAACAATATGGTATGTAAATATTCATAAAAAGTTATGGTATATAAATTTTGGGCTGATTGTCTATAAATATTCATAAAAAAATATAGTACGTAAATAATATAAATGTTTAAATTATTATAATTTAAGTATTTTTTTTTTGGAAAAAACTTAGTCCATTTCATTCAATTCCTCAATATAATTATGACACGTGGCAAAAGTATTTAAATGACCAATCACAGTAGAGAGAGAATATAGAAGACCACCTTTTATATGACGAACCATAGAAGAAAGAGAATGTAAATACAATATATGATTGGTGGAATTGGATGAAATGGACATAAGGAAATGGACCTAAATTTTTTCTTTTTTTTTTCCTGTATACAGTTAAATAATATAAATTACATATTGTATTTAAAAATCATAAGCCAAAATATAATTTTGATAATATAAAATATATTTTTTATATTAAAATTATTTCATTAATTTTTTATTTTTAAAATTTTATTCGGCTTGATCAAAAATCAGATTAATTGAATCGATCAACATATTATATACTAGAGGTTTCGCATGCACCAAGGTTCATGCAATCTTTTTTTTTAGTTTTTAAAATTTAATATAAAAGTATTATTAGTATTATATTTTAAAATAATAAATAATTTAATAACTACCTATTATTTCTAACTCCTCCCTCATTATTTTTTAAACTATCTTATCCTTGATCTCATTTTCTCTCACACTTTTTATTTCATATTTTTTAATTATAAAATATAACTATTTTGTGAGTCATAATTAAAAAACCTAACAACCATAAGATTTTTTTTAATCGAATTATTGGTCTAATATGTGTACGGAAAGTTGTGCTGCCTGATTTAGCCACTATTATATTTTTTAAAATTATAATCATAACTAAATTAGATAACAGAGGATCCGAACTCGTCTAATTTTTGAAGTACGTTTTAATTCACCACCTATAAAGTTGAGAAATAGGTGACAAATTTATGGCTGAATGAAGAAAGTGACATGGATTTAATGAGGTCAAGAATAGATCCGTTGAAAATAAGTGTCCTTCTCCATGTGGGCGATTTTATCCACCAGAAAGATCATAATTTTAAGTGGTTGTGGTTGTACGTAACGTGAGAGGGATAAAATGGGTATATTGCATTTTTTGCTTTTAAGTTTTTAGTCCAAATAAAATATGCTTGTTTAGAAGACAACAAGAAGCAAAGAGCCAAAAAGCTTATTTTCATACTTGCTGCATTGTTGTGTACGTATGTATGTTGAACTAAATTAGTAGCAAAAGATGATAAAAAATCTGTGTTCTCATAATTATCGTTTTTCAAGTTCAAATTTTAGAGAGATAGGAATGAAATGATATTTGTTGAGAAAATCGTCTTCAATAATAGATCTAATAGTACCTAATTATTAGTCGTTAGTCATTAGGTCTGCTCTGATGAATATATGACAAGACTAAAAAAAATTCCCCTGTTTGAAGTTAATAGGAATTGACTCCAATACTAATTGATTGTTCAATAATGAAAAACTTTATACTATTTGTAAAGTGTAACGTTTTGTGAACGCACTTTGAAAAAAACGACACTTTTCCAATGAGTGGCTTACGGACAGAGTGGTCGTTTCGTTTGTTTTTGCTTGCATCTTTGTCGCTTGGCTCCACCATCTTGTTAGTGGAAGACTCTACTACTTGGGTCAATCAATATTTAAGTAATTTAATAATTCATGGTCCTGTGATATATATATATACAGCATTGTTTTTCCACCAAGGTTGTTAATTTGTTTGTTATATCTCTTCTGACGTGTACATCGATTCAGTTCTTCAATATTTATGTAAATCTACGGCAAAAAAATATTGTTAAAGATATATTAGTTGTTAAAACACAAGGATCATTCTTTCTTTCTTTTTTTTGATTGGTAGGATCATTCGTTTTGGAAATGATTCATTTCATAGATGATGGAGGCTTGACCTGCAACCGGCCACCACCACCACTTATTTTTAATACAATACTTTTTATTTTTAAAATATAATATTAAAGGCATTTCGATCTTTTGAAGGATTTATATTAAAAATTTTATTATTCTATTACATACCAAACATCTTATTTATCTTTACAATTACATTATATAATTTTTTTTAACATTCATTTTCTTTATATCACTTCTTTTTACATACCGTTTTGTATACAAAGGAAACCATAATTTCTTGAAATTTGTATAATTACATTGTAATTTCCTTATCTAAGCCATACCTAGCACTGTCAAAACGGGCCAGCCCGTTTATTTGGCGGGCTTGGAAAGTAATGTCCAAGCCCGTCCGTAATGGCCCGCGGGCCAATTTTTTTTATTTTTTTTAAATATATTTTTTAAAAAATTTAATTATAAAATTATATATTTACTTAAAAATTAATAACTTTTTAACTTTAAATTAATATTTTATTAATTTTAATTATTATTTACATTATTTATAACTTTATTAGAATAAAATTATTATTTAACACATAAAATTATCTAAAATATATATTTGTACATATTATAAACAAATATATATTAATTTTTTTTTTTAATTTTTTGGCGGGCCGGCCCGCGGGCTTAAACGGGCCAACCCGTTTAGGCCCGTTTTTAAACGGGCCTATTTTTGCTAACCCAAGCCCGACCATTTAGTGGGCGGGCCGGACTAGCCCGCGGGCTCCTGCCCGTTTTGACAGTGCTAGCCATACCCAACTAGCACTGTCAAATAGGCCAACTCGGCCCGGCCCGCACCGGCCCGTCATGGGCTCCTTGCTAAACGGGCCGGGGTAGGCTAGCCCTTTTATAAACGGGCCACATTTTACTAGCCCAAACCCGCCCATGTTGGCCCGCGGGCTAAACGGGCCGGCCCGCGGGCCAACACTTTATTTTTTTAAAAAAATTGTTTTTTATATTAAATAATATATATATTACAAAAAATAAAGATAAAAATAAATTATGAGTAATATTATAATTTTAATATGTATAGTTATGGTAATTATGTTATTATTTTATATTTTAACATAAAAATATATATAAAATTATTTTTTTGTTCTTAAAATTAAATTATTTTATACTTTAAAATAAAAAATATTATAAAAAATAATATATTAATAACAACAAACAACAAATATATACAAAATATATACTAATATTCTTTAAAATAATTAATAAAATTAATAAAAATAATAATCTAAATTTAAACGGGCCGGCCCACGCGCTAACGGGCGTAATTTAGCCTCCCCAAGCCCGCCCAATTAGCGGGCGGACCAGGCCAGCCCACGGGCTTTGGCCCGTTTTGACACTGCTATACCTAACATATCCTAAAGCTTTATTGGTTGGAATACATGGTATGTATGGTACATGTCACTTTTTTTTGTATAAAAAAAATGTCACTTTTTTTTAATGGCTTCGAAAAGAAACTTGCATATCTTCACTTTCTAGCTACTTAGATGCTAACGTATAATCACTAAAAAAAAGGATTTTCAATGACAATTTTTAGTGGCGATCCAAGAAAGTTGTTACTGAAAGTTACCATTCAGCGACGACATTTTCATCTTGCCATCAAAGATCTTCAATGGCAACATTTTAGTCGTTGCCGAAGGTTTTTGATGACGACTACGATTATGTCGCCACCAAAAGCTCTTTAGTGGCAACAATATTGTCGCCACAAATTATACTTCAGTGGCGAAATTTGAAATGTCCCCACCATAGGGTTTTCAGTGGCGAAATTTAAAAAGTTGTCACCAAAGGGTTTTCAGTGGCGACTATTCTTCTCGCCACTAAAAATCATCAGTGGCGAAATTTTAAAATTTGCAACCGAAGGGTTTTTAGTGGCGACTTTTGAAAAGTCGCCATCGAAGGTAAAAAAACTTAATAAATTATAATTTCAAGTTTAAAAATAGTCAGTGTTTTTGTGGCGACTTTCCTTCAATGGTGAAAAACAAAGTCGCCACTAAACCTTCAATGGCGAACTTTAAAATTTCGCTATCGAAGGTAGAAAACTTAATAAATTATAATTTCAAGTTTAAAAATAGTTAGGGTTTTTGTGGTGACTTTTGTAAATTCGCCACCGAACCTTCGGTGGCGAAAAATAAAGTCGCCATTAAAAACCTTCAATAGCGAATTTTAAAATTTTTCCATCGAAGGTAGAAAACTTAATAAATTATAATTTCAAGTTTAAAAATAGTTAGGGTTTTTGTTGCCACCAAAGACCCTTTGCTGGCTAAAAACAACGTTGCCACTGAAATCCTTCAGTGGTGAACTTTAAAATTTCGCCACCGAAGATAGAAAACTTAATACAATATATTAGAATGACATTATATAATAAAAGGTGATATATGCCTTAGTGGTTGCTGCAAACATTACGATGCATCATGTTCCGACTTCGAATCTGTCTATGCGCCATTTTTCAAAAATATAAGGTGGTGTTGAAAGTCGTTGCCGGCTGGCGAAGGTCTGTCACCAGTTTTCAGTGGCGACCAAAACTTCCCACTGAAGGTCCTTTCAGTGGCGACAAAAAGTCGTCACCAAAAACTCTAACTCTTATTGCTATTTTAGTGGCGAAAATTAACCTTCTTTGGTGGCAACTTTTGTCGCTACTGAAAGGACCTTCAGTGGTGACCCCTTTTTATCACCACCAAAGGTCTACAGTTGTGGAACATTGCATGGCAACAACTATGTCGCCACTAAAAACCTTCAGTGGAGACTTTCGAACTTTCAGCGGGGACTTTTGTCACCACCTAAACCTTGATTTGTGGTAATGAATATACTTAAAACTTTTTGTATATTAAGCCATTATAAATCATAACATACATAACATATCTTATTTTATTTCTACATTTTCACTAATTGTATTGGTCACTAAAGTTGAGAAATTCATGATAACGCAATTTGTTATCCTATATAATACTTTCCTCTTGCACAAGGCTATGTTTGGTAAGCATTGGTTCGTGTAAAGGAATATAATGTAGGGCCCATTTGGTATAATCAATGTTTTAAAAATTGGACCGGTCAGTGAACCGAAAAATCTTCTGAGTTACGGGCTAACCGATTTAACTATTGGTCGAATCAGATGATGTTATAAATATAAAAATAATAATAATTTACTAATATTAATTTCAATATTATATTTTATATTATGAATAATATATTTTTTGTCCATAACTTTTAAATATAATGAGTAATTTATATGATTTAACTATATATATGAAAAAGTAAACTCAAATAATAATAATTAAAGCATTTATATATTTCTATGCATTATATTAGTTGCTCCATAATCATAAAAGATTTGAAATTATAAAATACATAATGCATATATTCAAATATAAGTCATAATGTTATGATCAATCATTTTAAAAAAAAAGTTAAAAAAAAGGGTCAACCTCAAAAATCGGTTCGGTTCCCGGTTAAACACCGGGTGAACCCCCTTTTGGGTTTTCACCCTAACCGGACCGGACCATTGAACGGGTCCCGATGCGACCGTCCCGTCCGATTTTTAAAACATTGTGTATAATATTTGGGCCGTAAAGTAAAGAGCTTGTCGTGAGAATATTAGGAGGGAAAGGAAAAAGGTTTGCAATGTAAAGGAGGGAATATGTTTAGTGTGAAAAAAATGGAAGGAAAGTAAAGTAAGTAAAATAAGATAAAATACTAAAATGCCCTCAAATGCTTCTTCACCCTGCTTCTTCACCGTCAGACCTTGGTTGCCATCATCAGACCTCGGCGATGGGGACGATCTGATGGAAGGAGAAGGATGACTTCGGGGATAGAGGAAGGAGAAAGACAACGATGAGTGTCGGCTGGTGGCTATCGGCGAGCGTGGTCTGGTGGCTGGAGAAGAAAGGAGAAGCAGAGCCTTTAGGGTTGATGAATGAGATTTCACTCAACTTTCCTTCAGTAAACATAAATTGCAGAGCTTTTTGATGTAAAAGTTATGCTACTATTCAATGTAATCTCATTTACAATGGAATGCTATTTAGATACTTGATTTCTCACTACCAAACAATTTTAATTTATTGGGGAATGTGCCACTTTACATGGAAAGGCCTGATTGTAACCTACCAAAGAGAGCCGTAATGTAATTAGATATAAAAGAATGTAATGGAATGGAATTTTAGGGTAAAAAAATATGTTTGATATACAAAGGAATAGAATGTAAGAGTTATGAAGTAAATTAAGTTTAAAGTCTAAAATATCCTTATATTTAAAGTGGGGGTTGGTGGTTGGTGGTGGCGACAATAGTGATGGTAGGTGGTGGGTTGAAAAATGGGAGGGTAGTTTTATCAAAAAAAATTTAATTACATAAATAAAAATACTTTACCTAATAATTTTGATGTAATCCAAATGTATACATATGATATAAAATATGATTACATTGCAATTACAAATACAATATTTTACTTAATACTAAACAATGGTAGCGTGTAGTACCTAGCAAAGTTATCTATGTAAAGTAAATGTCACAATCTACGAGATGGATTAATGTCTTTGGTAGCAAAATTGGCTATGTAAAGTAGCTTTACATGTAAAGTGATTTTGCAGCAAAATTTTACATAAAAAAAACTAGTGTAAAGTAACTTTATCTACGTAAAGTCAAGAAAAAAAATCCATTTACCCTTCCTACTATCGCACCTCCCACCACCACCACCATCGTCAGCCATCACTGTCGGCCACTATCGACCACCCACCACCACCACTATCGGCCACCACCTCCCACCACCATCCACCACTTTTAAATATAAAAGTATTTTATTTTTAAAATATAATAATAAGGGAAATTTGGTCTTTTGACAAATTTTACGTTGCAAGCTTTTCCTCCTATTTTATTTTATGCCAACATATTTTTTATCTTTACATTACATCTCTTTACATTGCTTTCCTTTATATACCCAATTTAGATACCAAACAGACCCAATATAATTTCTTGAAATATGTATAACTACACGGTCTGTAGCACTGTCAAAACGGGCCGGAGCCCGTGGACTAGCCCGGCCCACCCGCTAAATGGGCGGGCTTGGGCAAGCAAAAATAGTCCCGTTTAAAAACGGGCCTAAACGGGTTGGCCCGTTTAAGCCAGCGGGCCGGCCCGCCAAAAAATTAAAAAAAATAAAATAAAAAATTAATATATATTTATTTAAAATATGTATAAATATATATATTTTAGATAATTTTATGTGTTAAATAATAATTTTATTCTGATAAAATATATAAATAATTTAAATAATAATTAAAATTAATAAAATTTAAAGTAAAAAATTACTAATTTTTAAGTAAATATATAATTTTAAAATTAATTTTTAAAAAACATATATTTTAAAAAAATAAAAAAAAATGGCCCGCGAGCTAGCCTGTTTAGCCCACGGGCCATTACGGGCAAGCTTGGGCATTACTTCCCAAGCCCGCCAAATAAACGGGTCTAGCCGGGCCGTTTAACGCCGGCCCGTTTTGACAGTGCTACGGTCTGGTACATGTCTCTTTTTTTTATGGCTTTGAACAAAAAACTTATGACACGTTTGATTACGTGAATGTTGGATGTAATGGGAATGAGAATGTTGGAGGGTACAGAAATAGTAATGTGAAAGTGATCGATGTGATGTAATATAAATGGAATAAAAGTAAAGTGGGTAAAATGACAATTTTACCCTTATATTAAAAGTGGGAAAGGAATAAAAGTGAGTAAAAAAGTAAGCAAAAACATAATTTCATCACATTACAATAAATAAAGTATGTTTGGTATGAAGAATCTTAGAGAAAATGTTGATTTCAAGAAGGATTACATTGTTTATAACAACCAACCAAACGTGCCCTTACATATCTTCACTTGTTGGCTAGTTAAATGCTCGCCTATAACATACTTATAAGATCTTATTTTATTTCCATATTTGAGAAAATTATTAATTTGGTTCTTAAAAGATATAGATCGTTATAACTTATAATTTAGTCTCTCTGAAAGATAAAAATATTTAATTAGTCCCTGAAAGATATTCTTTGTTTCAATTTGGTTCTTTTAATTCTTTTCGTCAATGTATGTGACTTCTTTCAGGGACAAAAAGACCTAAATTGGAATGAAATTTTTTTTTTGACTAAATTAAGTTATTTCATCTTTCAAAGATTAAATTAGAACAATTTATATCAGGACTAAATTGGTAATTCTCTCTTTATTATTCCAAGACGCAAACTATGCCTCAAGTGATTTAGAGCAGAAAAAAAAACTAAATCATTCATTCACTGTCCGTACTCCGTAGTGCAAGCAAAAGAATGTTAAATATGTTATTTTCTGATTGTAACAATATAATTAAAGACACCTTATATTTTTCTTAAGAATCTCACAAGAAATTGCTCACTTCACTAGCTTTGGGGACGAACTAATTAAGTCCTTTAATATTGCACTTCAAACTGAAAGAAGCAAATGAATCATACATATATCTTATTGCTGGGTTTCACCATATTCACCAAGTCTCTCTTTCAGCATTTTCATTCCCATGTACCTGCACCACAAGGTAACAAAACCCAAGTAAATTATATTAGTAATTAATAAATTGGAAATAATTATTTAAATTAAATACCTTCCAAGCATCATAACGGTGGCTTGAGGATTGGTTCCAGGAGAATTATTAAATGTAGAACCATCAATAACACGCAGTGCGTCCACACCGAGAACCCTATAATCATGATCCACCACAGTGCCAACCTGGCATCCCCCATGGTAGTGCCATATGGTCATCACCGTATCCTTGCAAAACTGCTCCAACGACGACGACGTATTGGCATGTCTAGGCAATAAGTTCACGGGGGCACTCGCTGTCATGTTCAATAGCACCGGCACTGGTAAATTCGGGTATCTGAATGGCGCGAAAGCCTTGGACTCTATTATTTTCCCTATGGTGCTTATGCCTTCCACACATCTCTCCAAGTCCTTTGGGTCCTTAAAGTAGTTGAAAGTCACTATTGGGTTCTCGTTCGGGTCTCGATTTCGGAGCTCCAAATGCCCTCTTGATATTGGACCCGTTATCTTTTCCAAGAGGAATCCGCCTTGGAACGCTGCCCCGTCAAGGCCGTCCATAAGTTCTATTGCCCTTGTGAGGGCCTCTGGGGTCCTCTGCTTCGGTGGCAATTTCGAAAGTTGACCAATCTGTAAGGGTTTGCAAATGAAATAGACCCTTTGAGTTAGGACTCGTTTAACATGTCTTTAAAAATTGTTTATTATTCAATGGAATTTAAAAATAAAAATTTCGTGAAAGTTAGAGGAGCATTTTTTATTTGAAAATTTTGTATAAAAAAATGTTTTTGATTGTAAAATTAATACAATCAAATAGGTAAATAAGTATTTGACCAAAAAAAAATATAGGTAAATAAGTACAAAAATTTATTACTGTTAATTATTATTAAATAAATATAACATATTAATTATTTTAATAAATATTGATTGAATAAATTATTAATTTTATTAATGAATTTTTTATGGGTGATTATTATTTTTATTAATTAAATATTATTAAATAGATTAATGATAAGGTTTTAAAAAAATAAATAAGAATACAAAGAGAAATTATATGATTTTAACAAGAGTATTTTTTTAAATAATTAAATTATAATTTCTACTCTTGACTAAAAACAAAGACTCCATCTTTTTTTTAACTTATACTTTAAAATTTAAAAATTATTTTTACCTCAACTCAAAAACCACTCATTAGTTCTTATCCAAAAAAGAAATTTTGCCCCTATTCCTTGGCCCAAATAAGAAGGGAATAGTAAAAGGGTTTATTTAAGAAATGTATTAGGGTATGAAAAAAAAAAGTGTTCTAAGACATTTGTTAAGGTTTATTTTAATTGGTGAAAAAGAAATTAATTTTTTTAAAGTTGATGAAAAATTAACCAACATATGTTTTAAGACCCTCTCATTAATTGAAGGAAAACCTTTAAAAATAAAGCACTTGTTAGCAAAACTCATAGTAAAATTGAACGACGCCATGAGTACCTTGGGGGAAAACATTCCATAATCTTTTGGAGAGCCACCTGCGAAGTTTTCACCGCTAGCGGCTTCAATGTAGGCACCGAAGCTTGTGATACCCACTACCTGAATGAGGGATACCTCTACGGGGACCGGAGATGGAATAAACACCGCATTCATGGGGTTATCTGCCATTTCCTGTCCCACCATGGGCTGGTCCAATACCACACTTATGTTATGGGCCTTTAAGTGCTCAGCAGGCCCAACTCCACTTAACATCAAAAGTTGTGGGCTTCCAAGGGCCCCAGCTGATACTATTATCTCATTTCCCGGCCCATGCTTCAGATAAGCCTTGTGTTTTATCCCCTGTGAGTCCCTGAAGATAACTCCATGGGCCACTGGCTTTGATGATGCCCCTGTTCAGTTTCCTAAATCAATAGACTATTTTGTGCAGAAAAGAAAAGGAAAATGTTTTATGGATTCGACTCGTTCTCTGAGTTCGAATTCTCTGCTGTCTGAAGTTATGCTGTCCGATTTAGCTGCGATTTTTTGACCGGTTAGCCACAGTTATAACCATAGCTCAATCGGACAGCAGAACTTCGGGCAACAGAGGATCCACGCACCCGTTCTCTATGTAATTTCGCTACATGTTAACTGTAAAGCGGCTAAAAGTAAAATCAACCCTTAACTATGACCGCATGCACAATTTTTTTTCTCTTTTTCTCAACTAAAGTGAAAAGTATTAGAGATGTAGTGGAGAGTACAAACCTTTGGATCTAAACAAGATCCTATGGACAGTGGCATGCAAGAGCACCGAAATACGAGAGGGATGAGCGTGCTGTAAAAGATCCGCTGCGGTGTGTCTGTGACCGTCACGATCGAAGATGGTACCACCAACTTTGGTCCCATTAATGTGATCATAAGTGAAGCCATTGTATGGAACCACCCCACTCTGCAATAGCCCATCCCGCACCGCACATTGCCATGGCCGCATCACCGGCTCGAACGCCACCACCTGCTCCACCCACTCGTACGACTCGTTCACTACCTTCCCCTCCCATCCTACTTCCCTATATATATATATATACCAATTCATTCAATATTATTACAATTTTGTAAGCTAAGTCATAAGTGTACGTGATTAAGTATATATATTATTAGAGCTTAAATTTCGTTTGTTATTAATTGTGTTTTAAAAATTTTTAATTTATAAGTACTTTTATCTTTAATCCAAATTATATTTTAATAATTAAGGATAGATGTAAATGTAATTGTCCTCGTGACCTATGTTGCTGACTGTGATGTCAAATCATATATTTAGTTACAATTTTTTATTTATTTAGTCATAGTAATACTATTTATTTTCTATACAGGTAATTGAGGCTAATTAAGTTAATGAAATAACATTGCTAAATGTATGATTTGACATTATAGTTAACATTGAAAGCTAGGACAAAATTGGACGAAATTTAGGTAATGGACAAAATTAGTAGCAAATTAAAAGTTTAAGAGCACAATTAACAACAAATAAAATTGAAGGACAAAATTGACACAATACTTATAATTTAGGGACAAAAATATAGTTTTGCATAATATAATTATTAAATGAGTAAATTATACTCCTTCTCTGAGAGATCTTTCAATTATACTCATGTCTTTTTTGTTTTGAAAAAATACACTCCCATCCCTAAAGAAATAAGAAAACCTAAAATTTCACTCATTTTGACAAAAATACCCTTATATTTATTATTTACATAATTAAGTATGTATTATATTAATATAATAAATTATTTTTTGATAACTAAATAATTTTTTTAATAAATTATAGTTATTTACAAATTAATTATGTTATTTAGAGTATTTTAGTCAAAATAAATAAAATTAGAGGTTTTTCAATTTTAAGAGATAGAATAGTATATTTTCAAAATAGAAGAGCGATAGTGTAATTTAAAATTTTTTGAGGACTATTATAATTTACTCTTATTAAATTCATGAATTGATTAGTGATTACTTGACGTATTGAGGGCTAGCGCGTGTGTAGAAACCGGCGTTCAAGCAGGATCCGCCACCGAGTACTCGAGCTCTTGAGTTGATGACACCGTCTTCGGAGATGAAGCGCTGAGAAGGAGACGTCGGAGAAGTGTCGGAGAGGGCGGCGCCAAAGGCGGTTACATTGGTGATATTGGGGTTGCCGTAAGGGGAGCCGCCGCGTTCAAGCACCAAAACGCTGTAGTTTTGGGAGAGTGTGGCGGCTAAGGGACACCCCGCGGTTCCTCCGCCGATGACGATGTAGTCGTAGTGTGAAATATTCGGGGCTGAGGTTGCATTCTTCATGAAACTATAGTCATTATTCCCAGCAGTACCTAATTATGTATCAATACAAACAATTTATCAATAATCACATGCTTAGGATCAAAAGCTCACCATTTATTATTACTAATTTTGTTGAGGATGTTCGGTAGTATGGATATTGAAATTGCGATACTTCTTATATTCGTTAATTATTTGTCAATATTAATAAAAATTTAATCTTCAATCTATTTAGTGAGATACGTAATGCGAGCCTTCGCAATTATTTGTGGCTACATTTTTCTTTTGTGGAGAAAAATAGTAGTAAGGGAAGGCACTTCCAAATACTATCGGGCAGGGCGTCAAACCTAAACCGCAAACAATTTTACCCACTCGTACTCGTAATTACTCAACTGACTCTTAGATACTAAAAGATCTTCTTAAAATGAGATACCCACCAAAACAGAATTTTAATGACTTGAGTGACCCACATAATTAGTAAAGGGTAGGCACAAACACACCTATCCTTGGGAGGCGCATTTATGGTGAGAACAATACTGATTGAGACTCTCTTTCTTCTTGTGGTCCATATTATATACAGCTGTAATTACGTTAATTAACATCCATTTTCATTAATTCAGTTTACCTTTTCCATTTTCTTAATTTTTTCCTAGGTCAAAGTAGAGAAAATTAAGAGAAATAAAGCCCAAGTTTATACATTATACACAGAGTAATCCTAATTATTATATATACTCGTAATTAAGTGAAACAAAGAGTGAGAGCGTGTGAGTTTATTTTTTTTATGTCAAAAAATGATCATAATAAAAGTACTTTTAAATATTATCGGACAGAGTGTCAATCATATATTAGGGAGATCAATAGAAACTCAATTTAAAGAATTATTGCACAAATTTTAACTACAAGTAATTTTATCCCGTTATAACTACTTAACTAATTCTTAGGTGCCACGCAGCCAATGAATCTCTCCAACGAGATGCCTACATTGGCGACGACATGTGAGTTTTAGTTAAGGAAATCCTTTAAATATATACAATAGTCCTTGCTTCTTTGGACCACCAAAAAGTTAGCGAACACTGAACTGAACATTCGATCTTGGAAGGATAACTAATTTTTAGAAAGATAAAAAAAAACTTACATGTAATATATATATATATATATATATATATATATATATACATACGAAAAAAACATAATTTAGAGAAGAAATTTAATAGAAATAAAGAATTATAAGTACGAACCGTTGAGCTGAGGCTGAGAGGCACAACGCTGAGGCGAGAAGAGAATGGAAGAAAGTAGAGCAAGAATGATCCTCCACCACCACACAGCCATATATTAATTAATTAATTGATATAATTATATATGTCTGATGAATTCAGCTTAAACTTGAATATATATATCTTGTGGATGGGTATATATATATATATATAAATAGAATAGAATGGGGGAATGGGGATTTTCTACTTGAAGTCTCACCAACCATTAAAGCTTCCAAAATAATTGAGACAAAGCCGAGAAAAAGCCCAACAGTCTATTCGGCTACGAGTTTCAGCAATATAAACATCACTTACTGCTTGCTAGCTGTTCTATTATATATATATATATATATATATATATATATTTTTTGTCTACGGAGCAAATCCCACAAAGAACGATTTTCAAGATAATGCAAAAGTGTTTGCGTGGCACCCTTTGGGTGCTTGCCTTTCCCAATTTATAATTATTTTGTTGTTTTTTTTTTGGGAAAACAAGATGGTATGAAAGGACGACGCTCTAAAGTAGTATGGGATAGGATATTAGTGGAATGTTTGAGAAATTAACAGGATTCAACTCAAAAGATTATTGTATATGTTTAAATTGTAAGTAATTTTATTTTATTGGAGTTATTTAAATAGTCGTTGGATATCAAGGGATTTTCCTGGTGAGAGATATTCATCAAGTGGGATTTTAGATAGTCTTTGAGAGATTTAAACTCTCGTCCATGAATAAAAAATCTCTAAATTCTTGACTATTTGTATCAAGGAAAAAACTAAGGTAAAGTTGCTTAGGTGCTTGCTATAAAGTTCACCAATCATAAACCTTATTTATATTCTCTCTCCAATTTGATTGGTTATGTAATTTATTGCTTTTCATTTTCTCTCTCTACCATGATTGGTTATACAAAAAATTTTTGTCATGTGTTTCAATTATATTGGTGAACTTTATAGCAAGCACCTAAGTAACTTTACCTAGTTTAGTTCTTGTATCAATTCACGTTGACCCAACTTATAATTAATTAACAGTACAGTTTTGATTTTTGAAGCAAAACATGTAATTAAGTTGAAGCATGCGCCCTTCAAATAATTATTACTTAACAGTGATATAGGAAGATGTTCAAGATTATGGTAGTACTAAATTTTAGTACATTTTTTTAATCAATTTGTCCTTAATTCATTTAATATGGATCTTTATTAATGTGAATTTCGATTAATATTAACAAATGACATTATAAATGTAAGAAGAATGTATCGAAGTTTAGTAGTACCGTAGTACTGAACTTTTATTCGTGATATATATATATATTATAGTATGTTTGAATTAGTGATTAAGGAGAAAAAGGGAGGGAAGGGAAGATAATTAAGATATCTTTTCCTTGTTTGAATAGACGAAAATTGAAGGAGAAGATAATAGAAGATCAATCATTAATCCTCCATTATCCTTGTCCTTCACAAATTCAATATATCCAAATTGGGGTATTTTGGAGGAAGTATGAATATCTAAACAAGAGGAGGACATATAGAATGTTAATCTTCCATTTCCCTCCCTTCTCCTCTAATCACTTCCCTTCTCCTCCCTTCTCCTCTAATCACTTTCTTCCTCTTCCCCTCTTAATTACCAAATAAACCCTCAATCTCTTCTCTTCCCTCCCATTAATTGCCAAATTGGGAATTAAGGGAGAAGGTGAGTGGGAAAGTGAATGTGTTGTATGTTTGGTATAAAGATAGAATGTGAGAGGGAAGGTTGAGAGAAGGTGAGAGGGAAGGTGAGGTTGAGGGAAGGAAGTAGTTTTGAAAGTACTATTTTGCCCTTCCCTTCTCATGTGAGGGCATAATCTTAAAGGGTAAAATAGTCTTTTACACTTTTTAACTTCCACTTCCCTACCTCATTCCTATCATACCAAACAATTTTATTCTTATTTCTATTTTACTTTCCTTACATACCAAACACACATAAATCTTTCACTTCTACATCCACTTTCCACTAAACACTCACCGAATACCAAGTGTTTTGAACTTAATGAAAAATCAATAACAATAATAATTTTTAAGACTTCAAAAAAATTTCATTGATTTATACCTTGAAGAATGCTGAGCACTAGTTAACAATATATTTCGATGCATTTTTTTGGTTGTTGGCTAAATGCCATTAATTATATGTATTGAATCTAAAAGAAATTATACAAGTTAGAGCAAAGCTCAAACTCATAGGAGATTCCTAAAGTTTTTTTTTTTTGTTTTGGCAAAATTACATTTTATCATCTTAAAATTTACACAATTTTTTAATTTCGTGCTTAAACCTATTTAGGTCAATTTCGGATTTTATTTGAACCCTTGCACTATGTTTGAATGAGGTAAATTTTGGGGGAAATTAATTTTATAAGGTGTTTTAACTATTTTCTAATAAAATAGCTTATTTAGCTTAAAATGGCTTATGATTTTCTTTTTATACTCAGAAAAAGAGAATGCCTTACAAGTTACAAATTTAAAATGCTTTGGTAATTTGAGATGAAAGCTTCATGTAATATTTGAAATTCCAACTCAAGACTTGGATTTTCACAAATGATCCATATGTGATATCAAATTTAAAAATAAATCTTGGAATGTTTAGAAAATGTTGAGATGAAACATCACATAAACAGAACAATCGAAAATCTTGGAATGTTTATGCCCATATATGATATCAAATTTAAAAATAAATATAACAATAAAAATAAAATTTAAAATAATTAATTATATGAGATATTGAACAGTTGTAAAAGAATTAATTTGTTATATTTCTATTAAATATATATATATTCATATATTTATATATATAATTAAACACGTTAAATCTCTACTTAACTTTTATCCATATTTTTAATAGGAAGTTTTTAAATTTTTATTTGTAACTAATTATTAATTATAACATATCTGTATATATGTTATGTATTTCTTATTTTCTTTAGCCTTATTGAAACAGGAGTTGTTACGTTGGATTTACTTTTATAAAGTCAAATATATATTTAATATTTAAAGGACTAAATTCAAAGTTATAAATTAATTAAGTATGACTTTTAAATATTTGCTCTATTTATCTTTTTCAAATACTATAAGAATTTGATTTGAAGTATTTTAAATTATTTATTCTATTTAAACAAGATATTTCAAATGTTAAAAATTTGAGTTACCTTCTAGTAATTCTAATTCATTGTATTTCAAATTACATGAAATTCAAAAATGCTAATATCCAAACACATATATGATATCATCCAAATTAAAAATTACTAAAAAAAGTAATAATTAATATGGCATCACACATATAATATTAATGGTTCAATATCACTCACATCACATAATCTTCAAGACACGTCGACGTTAATGTTTTAACTTATGGATTGGTATTAATATATATGAAAAAATAATAATATAATGTCATTTTGAGTGATTGATGGGTAACATTAATATTATATGTGTGATACTATATTATCATTTTTTGTAAGTAATTTGGACAATATTAAGAATTAGGACAAAATTCAAAACTATTGGGACAAAGTTGATTGTAATTTAAAACTTTTAAAACACAATATATTGATCGCAAAAATAATTTAGAGATAAAATTAAAATTTAGTGTAATTAAAGTTTAGAAACATAAAATCTACTTTTAATTAGTAAAAGAAATTTACATAAGTTACAAACACCATTTGAACAAGAAAAAACAATATTCCATCAATTAATAAAAATAAAACAGAATTAAAATATCATATAACTAAAATTAATTAAGAGATAAAAGAGTAATCTTAGGGGGTGTTTGATATTACTGCCAGTTTTTAAATTTTTGTTTTTTTTAAAACTGAAATCTGTTATCTATTTTTTTGTGTTCTGTTTTTTATTTTATGTTTTATGTTCTATATCTTCAATTTTCTATATTAATAAAATAACAAAAAATAAATATTTATAGAAGTTCAAAATATACTTACGTGAATGTTTTGAAAGCAAGAAGATTCATACACATTCATGGTGGGTGGTGGGTGTTGGTGGCGGTGGCGGTGGTGGTGGATGGTGGTGGTGAGTGGTCGTGGTGGTTGCTGGTGATGGTATGGTGGGTGGTGGTGAGTGGTCGTGGTGGGTGATGGTTGCTGGTGGTAGTGAGTCGTGGTTGAAAAAAAAACTAAAATGAAATTTGTGGAAACCACATTTTGTGGTTTCTTATATGGTATTTTATGTTTTGATATTAAGTCCAAAATTAAAAATAAAACTCATTTAACCAAACAAATTTTCAATTTTTTTTTTACAAAAAAAAACAGAAAACAGAAAATCACAACAATACCAAACACCCCTTAATTTGCTTTGTATAATTGTGTGGCACTGATCTTGCCATATACATACCTCCCCTCACTATTAATTATATATATGTGTGTGGCTAAAAATACCGTTACGTAGAATCCGAATTTAATTGCTCTTTTCTGTTATTATTATTTTTTTATTTTTGGGAAAGAGGAGGGGGTTGGATTTAGTTAATTGCACCTAAAAAGTGCATAAAAAAGTTGAAAATAAATAGTGAAATAAGAATCAAATCCTCACATCCTTGTGTACAAAAAGATGTTAGATGAGTGAAGTTCCTCAACTACTATTTGTTGATATATATATATGACTAGAATTTATGGGTATTTAGAAGTAAATTTGTAATTTACTTCTATTCTCTATTGATCACAAATTAAAAAGTCAACAAAGTTTTATTTATTGTATTTTTGTTGTTGAAATAACCGGTATCTAAAAATTTATTAGACTCTAACTAATTTAACTCGAGTTAGTTGATATTTATAATAGAGATAAATTAAAGCTCTTTCATAGAATAAAAATATTTTTCATACACAAAACTCAAATTCGAGTATTACTTAAGAAAAACGGAATACCTATCACCTGCAATCAATTTGTTTTTCCATGTTGCATCGTGATGTATTATTTCTCACCATGGCAAAATACTTTTTATGTTTATAAACTTTAGACTAATTTTCAATTTTTGTGATCAATTTTGTCCCAAAAGTTTTGAATTGTAATTGATTTCTTTCGAACACCTAACATCGTCCAAATTATTAACAGCAAATAATGACATAACATCCCATATAGTATTATTGGTAACTTATCACTCAAAACAACGTTATTTCTTTTTAAAATAAAGAAACAGCGATCATTTAGTAACAAGTTAGCATTAATATAAAGAAATGATATTGTTTAGTGATGAGTTAGCATTAATATAATATGGGTAATCATATTATCATTTGATTGTTATTAATTTGGACGATAATGATAGGTGATATGTAAATCCTCCCATAAATTTTCAAAGAAGTTGGGAGGTCTTTCCACTACAAAAAAAAAATTGATTTAGCTACGGAAATTAGTTAGGGAAAAAAATCCCTAGCTAATTAGCTACAGATTAGCAAGGGATAAAATCCCTAGCTAATTTGGTAAAAAAATTTGGCGCGAAAAGGCGGGAAAATTTAGCTAGGGATTTGCTACGGATTAGCTAGGGAAAAAAACCCTAGCTAATCCCTAGCTAATTAGCTAGGGATTTGCTACGAATTTCCCTAGCTAATCCCTAGCTAATTAGCTAGGGAAAAAATCCCTAGCTAATTAGCTAAGGAAATTAGCTAGGGATTAGCTACGGATTTTTCCAAGCTAATCCCTAGCTAATTAGCTAGGGAAAAAATTCCTAGCTAATTTATTATATGTGTATATATAAAATGTTTTACATTAATAAATCAAAAAGTGATAAATGGCCTAGTGGTTGGTCTAAATGTTACCATCTATAATGTTCCGTCTTCGAGTCCTCCTAAGACCATTTTTCAAAAATATAAAGTGGATGCCGGAGGAGGTTGCCGGAGGTGGTCGCCGGCCGGCGGTGGAGGAGGTCGCTGGCGGCCGTCGTCGGAGGGGCCACCGGAGTCCGGTGGAGGAGGTCGTTGGCGACAATTTTTGGAGGGGGTGAGTTAGCTAGGCATTAGCTACGAATTAGCTACGAAAAAAATCCCTAGCAATTAGCGTCCAAATATTAGCTAGGAAAAAATCCGTAGCTAATCCGATTAGCTACGGATTTTTCCCTAATTAATCCTATTTTTTCTTGTAGTGTTCCTCACTCTCTCACTATATTTTTTCTTGTAGTGTTCCTCACTCTCTCACTAAAAGAATATCGGTGCTTTACTCCACCAAAACTTATAGAAAAAAAAAAGTAAAAGGTGATTGATTTTATATATATTGATGATAATTAAAGATAAACTCAACAATTTTATATGTTTTAAAAGATTTTATTAATTTTTTCCAAAAAAGAAATAATACTCCAGGTTTGGTTGGGATGATGGTTTGAGAGTGGTGTAAGGTAATTTGAGTTTATAAACCCTTGGTTGGACGTCTTACGTCTAAGTGAGTAATAGAGTGAGATAGTTTGAAAACATTTCCAAACCATTTAACACCTCATTTTTCAAATCCCTCCAAATTGAAGGGTTTAGAATAATTTGCGTAATTTATAATATTTAATTTCATTATTAATCTTTTTTTTTAATGTTTGTTAGTTCATTATAAGGATAATTTTATCTACCATCCTCTTCATTTTTTTTAAAACTCTCAATCAATAAAATAATTTGTTTTAACCATTTCATCTCACCCTACCTCGATCACACCACTCCATTAATACCCACTCCACTCCGGTCACTCTCTTCAAAAGTCTTGAGCTCCCAAGTCATTTCAAAGGATTTAAAAAAAAACAAACGGAACTAGTTGTCCATATTGCACATATTTTGAACTACGACTGTATGTGATTAGATTTATAATGTTCAAATTATGATCAAAATGCCAAATTTACTTGAACATTTTATAATTTTATATATAAGGTACGACTATATATAATTGAAATCTGTAAAGCATTCATAAATGTGAATTTGTTGACGATGGATGTTAAATAAGATTCCAAAGAAATGAAAGATACCTACTTGCCCCCCAAATTAAACCATATGAGTAGTTGTGGGTTTTATCATTAAATTTGTAATTAATTATTTGGCATCAAGACACATGAGAGGAAGACTACTCTCTCGCCATACATGCAAAGCAACAACTAAAACAAAAGATATATTGTGAAATTTTTTTTCAGACTGAAGACTTCAAATAAGAAAAATAGATAAAATATTTCTATAAATACTAAAAAAAAGAGAGTATTTTTAACAACTTATCTTTCGACCGTCACTTTTAGTTGTTAAAAAAGTAAATTAAATTTTGACCATCGAAATATAAACACATTTTTTCAATAATTTAAAATTGGCTGTCAAAATAAGTTGTTAAAAGAAATCAATAATAATAATTTTATGGTCAATAGTTATTAATAATATTATTTTTAACAAAACTTTCGTCGACAACGGTCGTCGAAAAAAATACTACTGAGAAAAACATTGTAAAAAATAGTATTATCAACAATTATTAACTCAAAAATATTATTATTGTCTTTTTTCAACAACTTTTTTTTATGGAAGTCTTTTTTCAACGACTTATATCGTCGATCAACATTTAATTATTGAAAAATATACAATTTTTCAAAAATCAAGTGACCGTCGAAATATAAATTATTAAAAATATTTATTTTTGTTGTAGTGAAACTTTTTTTTTCTCAAATTCAAGTTGATAAAAAGAGATTTTTAATCATTTTTTAATATTAAAATATAAATTTTATGGATATTTTAATTTTATCGACTTGAAGCTAAACATCAAAAGTTTATGGAAAATTATTAGTTAACTTTAAAGTTTTTGATGATAAATTATACTCTTTTAACAAAAAGAAGTTTTTTTTTGGTTAATGGACAAGTATTGTTGGTTTTTAGATCAATTTTTTAACAAAAAGGATATGTGTTATGCAAAATAAAATAATTTTGAAGGTTTTTAACAAACTTTTAATTAATATTGAGATGAGAAATTTCATAAAAGCTATATATATTGTGGCCAAAATGTTGGATAGCTTTAGCAAGATGTGGGGAAATGATTCTTAATTAATGGGATTCAACAACTTCAGCGATAAGTAGTTTAAATTCAATTAATGCTTCGGATTGAGGAAAGTATGGAAGCTTCTTTAATATCTTATCTTTTAGATGAAAATGTACACTCAAATAAGAAAATTACAGTAACTTGATTTGGCACAGATAATAAGAGTTTATGTTTCTTTATTTATTTATTTTTAGTTTAATTTTTAGAGGAATGAGAATTGAGCATCATTTATTGAAAGGATTGATCCTAATAATGAATTCCTACAATACTCGAGAGATTCATCATCAAGTCTGTTTTAGTGGATAATCGGGTCATAGAAAAAAGAAGAAGAAAATGAATGTGGAATGAGTGATATATTCTTAATTAAGCATTAGAGGTTCGATCTTTGATTTTTAAGTATGGGGCACCTTTTAATTCTTGGACTAGTTAATTATCTCATTCATCGAGGTGCTTACAAGTTAGCAAGTGGATTAATCACTGTGTTTGATGGTAGATATCATAATTTAAATCCAAAAAATAAGAAAATCAATGTAAAATAATTATTAAATGTTATTCATTTTTCCTATAAAAAAATGTTATTCATTTTTAATTAGTTTTCTTTTATCTTCTACTAAAAATAATTTAATGGAAGACATTATTAAGTACGAAATATGATAGACGGCTAAAGGTCTATTTTGGTCCTCAATGTTTGTATGAAGTTTAATGTTGGTACTCAATGTTTCAAAAGTTTAATGTTAGTCGTCAAAGTTTTTGTTTTTGGTCGATTTTGGTCATCGAGCATAACACCGTTAACTTTTTTCCGTTAAATGATGATGTGGCATGCTTATATGGCACATCCTCTCTCCTACATGTCATATTTTAATGACGTGGCATGACACATCATTGCCACGTCACCCCATATTGCCACATCATCATCTTCTCTCCTTCATTAGCATCATTATCATCATCATCTGGGGTAACGTGGCGGTGATGTGTCATGCCACGCCATTAAAATATGACATGTAGGAGAGAGGGTGTGCCATAAAAGCATGTCACGTCATCATTTAACGGAAAAAAGTTAATGGTGTTACGCCCGAGGACCAAAAACAAAAACTTTGAGGACCAACATTAAACTTTTGAAACATTGAGGATCAACATTAAACTTCATGCAAACATTGAGGACCAAAATAATACTTTAGCCTATGATAGACTGAGATAAGGTTATATTTTGAGAGATGCAGACAAAAATAGACTGAGAGATAATATTATATTTTGAGTGATAAATTTGAAATGGTTGTTTTAGATTCAAAAAATAGGAGAGGAAGAATAATTTGGAAGTTTTTAATAGGTGACGCGTTAAAAATTAATAGATTAAACTATGGTATACTAAGTTATTAACGATGTAAATCTTATGGCACTTGATTGACAAAAATAAAATTACAGACCACTTAATTAAAATCCGACCAAACTATAGGACATTAAAGTGCAATTTATCTTATATTTAATTCATAATTCTATATAATCACTTATGTTTTTTTAAGGCCAAAATGTACCAAAACCGTTAAATTTTGGGTAGGGGCACATATGTCTCTTGGATTTCAAAACTTTACAGACAGACCCCTGGACTTATAATTTGAGGCACACAACATCTTTTCGTCCACATTCAACCGTTATTTGCCACGTAAACACTTTTTTAGGATATTCTAATCATTTTATATTTTAGCGGCTTCAAATTAGATGATTAAAATAATATTATAATGATTAAAACCCCCACAAAATTTGCTTACATAACAAATAACGGCTAAGTACTCTCATAAAATGTGCTTACGTAACATATAACGGTTAAAATACCATCACAAAATGTGCTTACGTGACAGATAATAGTTGAATGTGGACGAAAGGCTGATGAAAGGGTGTTGGGTGTCCCAGATTGAAAGGTTAGTGGGTCCATCTGTAAGTTTTAAAACTCATGGAGTGTATTATTCTTGACCCAAAACTCAGGGGGGTCTCAATACGATAATGGATCTTCTAAAGTAATTCTCTACATTTTTTGGTGGAGTTATGAGAGAAATAGAGAGAAGAAAATTTGGGAGAGAAAAAAAAATCAAAAAAAGAAAATATTTTCTTTCACTCTATCTCTCTCATAACTCCACTAAGAAATGTAGAGAATTACTTTAGAGGATCCTATCTCTAAGTAAAGTACTGTAGAAAAAAATAAAGTACTATAGAGAAAAGTGAGGAGAGAGATAGAAAGAAAAATTAGGAGAGAGAAAAATATATGATGTAAAGTATGTTTGGTAAGTAAAAAATATAATATAAATTTTTTTTAGAATCGTAAGAATACATAAATTTTACTGTGGGAGATCCTTACCAAACCAACCCTAAGTTTGAATTTTTCATTGTTAAATATCCTTAATAACCACTATGGTAATAAAATTTGTATATGTACCATGGTCCAAGCTAGGTAGCTAGGAAGAAATAAAAGAAAATGATCAAAATAAAGAGTTGTATGTATAGCAAGTTGCGATGATGGAGGTTACACAAACAAGGAAGGAAGGGAAAAGTGTGACATTAAGAAGCCTATTCACACCTAAGAAGCCACCCAAAGTAATAGTTGCATCAGCAATAACTCTTGCCATAGTCCCTGCCTCAGTAGATAATAGGCCTCCATTATAGGTTCCACGAGATAGCCTTGATGACATCACTCGAGAAAGAAGTGACAAATTCACACCTACAAATCAATTAATCATAGTCAAATAAAATACACAAGGTGAAAGATTCATTTTGATCATTTATATTTCACTCAAGTTTTAAATTAATCTTTTATGATTTTCAGGAGTTCTAAATTGGTCCTTCCGTCTAAATCTGTCAATTTCTTAAGTTAACTGCTGACATGACGTGCCGAGGTGGACACATAATCTCTCATACGTGTATTAGATAGGTGACGTGGCCTTAGACACACCAAAAACACCCATATAAAACTTTAATGAAACATAAATGACGAATATAAAACTTCAATGAAACATAAAAGGATCAATATAGAACTTCAATGAAACATAAAGGACCAATATAGAACTTTAATGAAACCTAAAGGACAAATATAAAACTTTTAGAAAACATAGAGGACCAATATAGAACTTTTGAAAGATAAAAGGCCAATTTAAAACTTGGGTAAAACATAGATTTTGTATAGTTTGGACTCAATTTTGGGTGATCTTTCATTTAGCGGTTCATATGTCAGTATTTCTATAAATGCTCTCTGAATCAGAGGACCTACCTTGACACTGGACTGAGGCGTCATCCTTTTACATAAATTTTATTCTATAAAAAAAATAACATCTAAGCCCATTTATTAAATAAGTGAGCCTGCTTGGTATAAAAGTTTAAGGGACCCCATTTTAACAATAATGCCAATTGATCAATGTAAAAATAGTATGGCTTGAAGTTTATATCATGATTATCATGATTAGGGATAGTAGTAGTATTGTCAATGAATCAAAGTAAAATAAAATACGCATTGTATCTAGTTTATATCATGATTAGGGATAATACTGTCAAAAATTAAAATAAGTAAGTTTGAAGTTTTGAACTTTAAAGTTCAAGCCCATTTATTAAATGGGTAGTCCCATTTAGCCCATAGGTAAAATGGCTTAGAGACAAGTCACTTGCGTACCAATTCACAAAAGATATTAGTTTGTGTAGTCTATTTAGTTAGTAAACAAAACACGACAAACTAGGATTTAAAAGTCCAAGCCTCATTTTCATGAATTGGGATCTGCTAAAGTATAAGTGCATGAAGTGCAGAATGTGAACCGTCAGATGAAAGGGTTGCTGTATGGACATAGATCTCAATGCTCATTTAACGGCATAGATCTTGCACTTCATGCACTTTTTGTAAAATGCACTTTAGCGGATCCAAGTCCCATTTTCACAATACTAATTAATCAATGTAAGATAGTATTGGCCTTAATCTTACCTTCAAGTACTTCAGCAGCAACAAACATAAGGAGACCTGAACAAATGTATTGTGGCTGAGAGTATGGAACAAACACATTGAAGCTGAGAATTATGCCTATGCATACCACAATTTCTGACACCAACAGAATTTGCCTACAAAATGGGAAAATTAAATTTATGATCTCTACGATACTTATTGATATGGATCATAACATTATCAACCATTAATAAATACGCATAATTTTTTGGCCTTAATAATGATATACATCAGAATGAGTCTGGTGACTAATCTTTCGAGTACTGTCCATCCAAGGATCGAATCCGAGAGACGAACACAAACCCCTTACCATTTATGCTACATCGCGCTGGTAATGAATAATGCATAATGTTCTATATATATATATATATATGTGATGCATTTTTTCTGCAAAAATATAAAAACCAAACCTGTCTTCAAACATGTTGCTTATGTAGCTTCCAACAATAATGTTTACAGGAAGAACTGTCAAGCCAAGACAAGCAAGAAATATTGCAACAGAACTTGTTGACCAACCGAAGTAGTAGGTTGTAATAACACTAGATTCTGCAAGCAAAATCTCCATTGCATATTTCAGCATGAAATATATCAATAATTGAACCTGCAGAGATGTTCAACAAATTTTGGTCATGACTCACATAAAATTATTTTTTGGGTGCATTGTGTTTATAATCATCTTTATCTGGAAATTGCTGGATTATGACATCATATATTGGAGAAACAGCAATATATATATATATATATATAGAAGATTTCACCCCCAATTGGATTAATCTTAAAGAGTAAATACATATATAATTTGATCCTTGAAAAGCAATTTTTTTATCCTGCTCAAAGTATTGTTGGGTATTAAATGTGGGCATCTCTCTCAGTGGGTATTCAAACTCAGGTTTGTCACGTTTTGAGGGACTAATCCTTTTACTAATCCAACCGCTATTGGTCCTGAAAAAATATACTTTTCAACACTTCAGTCTAAAAGTTTCATCCTCCGTAAAAGTTAACTCTTCTAAAAGTTTGTAACTCATTATACTTGTATTAAGTTAATCCCCTAAAGTATATTAAATATATAATTTAGTCCACAATGGGTAACAAAAGGACTTAGGAAAGTCTAGTACACGAGACTCCCACCGGTCGGGGTATGAGGAAGGTCGGATGAACGCAAGACGCAGTCATGTCACACATGACAACAACTTTACCGTTGCTTCAATACTCATAAAAAAAAAAAGTCGAACATGTATAAATTTACAAATGTTAGGAGTCTCTAATTCACATAAAGAAATAAATTGATTAAACATATAGAGTTGGTGATGACAAACCTTTACAGAAGGTGTTAGGAGTCTGTAAGCTGAAGCAATTGAATTAGCTGGCATACGAGATATATCTACTTGATTTTCTTCACTATCATAACCATCCTGATCAACATCTTCATCCACTTCATCTTTTGAACTAATCAGCAATGGCTTTTTAAGGCCCTTTTCAAGTGCATTATTTTCTGCTTCAAAAAAACATAAATAAATACACAAGTCCATCATTTTCTAATACTCATGTTAGTGTGACTATGAGGAAATTTTTTGGTGTTAATTACTCCATGATTTCTGAACTAAATAACATTTACTGAACATTATGCAGCAAAGAGAAAATTTTACAGTAGTAAAACAAAAAACAGAAATTGCATAAATCCTTTGAAAAAAAATGTGAGGCAATATAAATTAAATTGAGTAATTATATCAGTACCAGCATCAGTTTGATGTGGAATTTGCTTCTCTTCTTGAATAATGTCGTCGTCGCGACGAGGTTCCTTGAAGGTAAACCACAAGCAGAGTAGATATAAGAGCCAAGCAACTGCCATAACCCAGCCAGGCAAAGTGTCCTGGTTGAAGGTGAGCTTATAAATCTTGAAATTGGTTTGAAGCAATCCTGCTAGTGCAGGACCACATGCCATTCCAAGAGCACTTGCACTCACGAATCCGGCCGATGCTTGCATTCGGATCTTTAGCGGCACACAATCGCTGATATAACGACGATTCACTGCTCTAGCAGATCCAAATCTACAATGACATGTGTTATATCACAAGTTAGCCTGATCAAGCAATGAGGGAAAGAACATGAAGAGCATAATAGATTCTCTGCTGTACTGCTGTGCAAGAGGTAGGAGTGGAATCCACCTCAAGTGGAAAAATGAATCAGTGTTATATAACACTGAAAAGTAGAAGAGAGAGATAGACAGGGTGGACTTTATATAGCATTGGAGCTATTCTCCATCAAGTGGGACCCACTGGCCTATCTCGTTCTCTCTCCGTACAGCAGCACAACACTGAATCCATTCTCTGTGAAGAGTACTTACCCACATAAAAGGCGACCAAATAAGAGAACCCAGAGGGAATTAAGATCATAAGCCAAAGCATAGAGTGCATTTCCCAGAAAGAGTACTATGCTACTGAATACAAGAGGTCTGAAGTAAGATTTGTTGGACCATGCACTGAAGTACACTGAAGAAAACACTTGAGCAACAGCCATTGCTCCTATTACTATGCCACAAACTGTTGCTGCAGCACCAAGGCTAATGGAGTAATCATCTGCTGTAGGGACAATAATGTATGTATTGACCATGTACAAGAATGTATTCAGTAAGTTCAAAAGAAGAGACATAAAATGGTATTTTTCGTCATTATCGGCTACATGTTCGGCCTCGCGAGGATATGGTAGCTCGTCCTGTATGATTAGTGCGTGTTTCGCCATGAAGTTGAGGAAGTTTGTTGAGTGCGATAGCCTATCGATGGCTGCATTTATTGAATCAATGACAGGATCCTGCATATAAGATTCAACTGTATGAGATACCACTCAAAGTAGTATAAGATTCAACTGTAGGAGTGATACACTATTGAACACAAAATCTTGTTTGAGACACTCTCAGATACCATTGCTTTTGTTAGACACAACCCTAAGATGATATGCAATTTTGTATGACATACCACTCAAAGTGGTATATGATAAAATGATATGCCTAATATTTCAAATGACATTTTCGATTCCCACAGAGACAGTCTTGTTTGAGGTACTATCAAACACTAAATATGGTTCATTGGTTCTCATATATTAACATTGAAGAGGTCAATGTCAAGATGCTTATAGTATACTATATATCTCTTAAATAATGGTATGTAAGAATATTGAAAAAAGAACAAATCAATCAAAACCAGAGAATGAAACAGATCAATACTTGAAATTAATAGAGAAAAGAACCTGGAGGGGAAGATTAGGATGATCATAAATTGATAAGTAGCTTCCTTGATGATCTTGAAGAAGAAGATGAAGATTGTGAGATAAGGCTCCTACAACAGCTACTATTCCCTGCAAGTTCCATTTTTATTATATATTGGTTAAACTTTCATTTGCCTTCATATAATTTGCAGAGTAACATTAACATTTAAGTGTTGAAATAAACTTATAATAATAATAATTATACCACATGCTTGAATACTTGTTGGAGTTGAGAATAAGGATGGTTTGCTCGAGTTCTGACATAGTAATCGGTGAGTTTATATCCGAAGCGTTTATCAAATTTCTTGAGTATCTTACGAAGACCAACTGCGTTTATTTCTACAAAACATAGAAGGTTTAAGAGATCTTGTCCTGCTGCTCTATATGCTTCTCGTAGTTGAGATATTTTATGTATATCATACTGTTGCTGAAGGGCCACATGCTGCTCTCCAAGTTTTGCTATCTTGCTAGCCAGAAGCCCTTGTTGTTCCAATAGGAAGAGCACAATTTTCTCAATCTGAATAAGATCGGCAAAAACATATAACTAACAAGTTTCACACTGATGGAAATATCCAAGTCTCGTATATAGATCAGCTATGAAGCACAGACACAACACTCCAAAGTCCAGGCGTGTCAGTACGTTGGACACGGACCACCAGGACACAACGATGACACGCGTTCCTATGTGTCCAACTTAAAAGTCATTTTTTCGACTCTGGCAAAATGAATTAATTTTTAGAAAAATGAGGTAAAATGTGCCAGCTTTCAACATGTTTTGGAAAACGTGGATTTCATCTCCTGTATGTGTCTTTGACATTGCCCTTCTCGTTCACTCTTTCATCTTATTTAACTCTCTTCTATTATTCGACTCACTTCTTCTTTCACCTTCCTTCATTCTTTCTAAAATTCTGTTCTTCTTTTAGTTCATCATCGGAATTACAATATATATATATATATATTGTGTCCCGTGTCATTGTTTGTGTTTCATAGATAGTAGATGATCAAAATGATGCAACCCAATAATAAATAGATCGAACAAACCTGATTATCTAGCATCATTGAGAAATCCTTGAGGACGTGCTTGCGATCCTGTGTTCCAAGTTGAATTTGTTGTGCATATTGTTTTACTTTTTTCTTCATTAGTTTGTAGTTGATGTAATATCTACATGAATAATAATAAAAAAGAAAAAGATGAAATCACAATTAAGTTCGCATGCATAAGAAACCAAAATATAATAACCTGAAGTAACACATTTGCATTCAACTTTTGTAAGTCTCAAATATAGTGGCAGTAATGAATAATACCCTTTCCATTCTTCAATTTGTCTTTCTTTCAATTTCTTCCCAAATGCAACCATCTCTCTGCAATTGAAATGTTGCTTTTGATAAAGTCAGTTAAAACAATCTAAAAAGATAGTGACATAATGCACTTAAGAAAATTCGACACGATTACAAGCACAAGGAAATTCACAGAACGTGTAGGAGATAAGAAAAGACTTTATTTGTTGGTGTATTTTAATTCTTAACTGTAGTTACTGTGATAACGACTACGCTTTTCTAATATTTATTGGCTAGCCCATTATCAAACCCTAATTGTTACCGGAACAATATGATTAAAAATTAAAAAAAAAGAAAAGAAAATATAACATGCAATTCATGTTCATCTCTCTGTGTCTACCTAGATCAATATATAAATGTATATATATGTCTTTCTTTTCCTCTCCAATTGTTTTCTCCTAAGAAAACTCATAGGGCGAAATCCACATGGTTTTTGAAAATTAAAAAGAAGATCAAACTTTTAAACATACAATTTCAAATAAACTCAGTAATCATTACCAAAAAAGTGGTCGAGGTCAATTGTCCTTCGTAACGGCAAACTTAGATAATCATGAACGTTAAGAACATCGAGAATGTATTCTAAGAAAATCTGAAATTGATTTAGATTTATCAAAATGAACAAAAAGAATTTAGGTTATGGCTCAATATCGAAAAAGATTTTGAATTGGGAAGAAAAGAGATTTATCAATAAAAGCGTATAACAAACTAAATGGAAACAAGTATTCTAACAAATCGAATGTAATAATTTTTAAAAATGTATTTACTTTATTGATAAAATATTTCTTTTGTAATAATTTTTAAATTTGATATATCTAATTAAAATATTAAATTACAAGTGAAGTTCCAAAACAACAATAAGTGGGGCTTCAAATATTTTTATCATACTTTAATAATTTAATAAGTAAATATTTAAAAATATTTAAATCATTATGAATTTTTATTTTAATCACAAAAATAAATCAAATATTAATTCTTAATATTTAAAATTTTTTAAGTTATTGTTAGTATTAACTTTTGATTTTTGACAACAAACAAAGTTAAAAAAAATTATAAACATAATTGACACAGCAAACAAAATTTATAAACATAATTGACAGGCCCTAAAATTTAGAGGCATAAAAAATATTTTTACCAAACAAAAACAAATAACTTTAAAAATACTTCCAAACCATGAAATCATAAATTAATTAAATATGAAACCTAAACCCTAATCCAAATCATATTTACATATTGCACCTATCATTAACTATTTAAACGGATTTAAAATAAAGGGTAAGATTGTTAGCATATTGAAAGTTTGAAGCATAGTTAATAACAAACAAAATTTCAGGCCAAAAAAAAAATAACAAACAAACAAAATTTATGAATATAATTGATTTATATCCTAAAATTTAGGTGCATAAAAAGTACTTTTAGTAAACTAAAACAATTAACTTTGGCAAAAGGGTGTTTCTGTCCTCAAGATTTGGTGTTACTGTTAATTCTGCCTCTAACGTTTGTTTGCTGTTAATTGTATCCTCAATGTTTTATTTTTCTACCAATGTTATTCTTTTCACTAACACCGTTAAATAATTAACGATTTTTGTTGATGTGATATCACACGTGACAAAATGAGCTGATTCGACAAAAAGTATTTTTTTAACTTAAATTTTTCTCTAACATCAACAAAAATCGTTAATTACTTAATGATATTAGTGAAAATGATAATATTGATAGAAAAATAAAACGTTAGGGGTACAATTGACATTAGAATTAACAGTGATGTCAAATATAAAATACACTTTTTTGCGTTGAAATAACTTCCAAACCATGAAATCATAAATTAATTTTAAAAAAACCTGGATTTTCATGAACTTAACTTTTCACCGTCTTGACTTGACTTTTTTGTTTAAATTTTAATTATCTCAAAAGTTGTAAGATATAATAAAAAAAAGTTTTGCTTACAATGCCTTAAGGCACCCTTTAATGTCCTCATCAATCAATTAGAGGCTCTTAAAATATATGTTAGTTGACTTTTCATCAACTTCAAAAAAATTAATTCCCTCTCCACCAATCAAAATAAACCTTAACAAGTGCCCTAGGACATTTATTAGATAAACCCTAAAAAAAGCTAAAATGCACAGCACCCCCCTGAACTATAGGGTGTTTGCACATAACCTCCCTGAACTTCAAAAAGTTGCATAGCACCTCCCTAAACTTTTCAACTTTTGCACATAAAGGATTCTGTTAACTTTTCCATTCAATTTTTAACACTCAATGCCACATCAGCTTCTACATCACATTTTAATTCCATGTCATCTGGACAAATAAGTAATTTCTCTACCATTAATTAATTAATTATTTATTTTTATAAAAAAATTAATTATTTTTATCAAAAAATTAATTATTTTTATGAAAATTAATTTCTCTACGGTCTATATTTTAATTAATTAATCAATTTTTTTCATAAAAAAATTAATTTTTTTTATAAAAATAATTAATAGTAGAGAAATGATTTATTTGTCCAGCTGACATGGAATTAAAATGTGACGTGGAAGCTGATATGACACTGAGTGTTAAAAATTGGATGAAAAAGTTAACAGAATCCTTTATGTGCAAAAGTTGAAAAGTTTAGGGAGGTGCTATGCAACTTTTTGAAGTTCAGGAAAGTTATGTGCAAACACCCTATAGTTCAAGGGAGTTTTGTGCATTTTAGCTAAAAAAAAATAGTATAACATATCACCAATAATAATAGTAATAATAATAATAATAAAATAGCTCAACCTCCATGACACCATAAAATACTTCATTGACTCGGACCTTTGCAAGAGGTGTGGTCAACATGCTGAAACCATTGTGTTGCTCCTCTCTGACGATGGAACCGAATGATAAATAATGGAGTTAAGGATACTTCGTTCAGCACAAATTTACAGGATTGGGTCAATATGAATTACCTAAGAAGAGATATATAATAGGTGTTGATAAATACTTCAAATGGAGCTCAAAATTTGCTAACAAAAAAGAGCAGGCTCTATATATCCCTACTTCCCTTAATCGGCATTCATTTGAGTGACCTTTGGGAAGCTCAGAGAATTAATCCTTCGACTCAAAACAAGACCCCGCAGGCTAAGCAAGATTGATTGGGTTAAAGGTTAATAATGTGGAGGGAGGCTTTTGGTATATTAATAGAGCCATGAGTTGTGGTGGAGACGGAGTTGCGCGAAATAAGCAAGGGACCTGCTTACCTGGCTCTATGGTAAAGGTAATGCTCTTTTTGCCGAGATTTGGGGTATTTTCTTTGGAATTAAGACAGCTTGGGAGGAAGGGTGTACTATGGACTAAAGTGGATCATTGATGTGTACTAAGGTTCAAGTGCAAATTTCTATCATTCTCTTGTATATTTAATTAATTCTAAGAGTAAATAGTTTTGCTGGTACAAATTTTGCTGTAATATTTATTTTTGTCTCTACATTTTTTTTTATTCATACATATCCTTAAGTTTTCAATTTTGTTCATGCCCGTCCTTTTTGTTAATATCGTTAAGTTGTTTGACGGAATTTGCTAACGTGGACGATGAATGTGTATATCTTTTGCCACCTCACTGTCCATCTCATTTTCCACCTAACATTTAACTTTTTACTTTTATTAAAAAAAAAATTAACCTAATCCAATTAAAAAAAGTAAACCAAACTTTTATCCTAAGTTTTTTTATTTGGATTAGGTTAATTTTTTTTAATAAAAGTAAAAAGTTAAATATGAGGTGGACAATGACGTGGCAAAAGAAATATACATTCATCGTCCACGTCAGCAAATTCTGTCAAGCAAATTAACGGTGTTAGCAAAAAAGGTAGGCATGTACAAAATTGAATGTTTAGGGATAGACAATGAACATTGCAGCGAAGTTTGGGGGTAGTAAGAGTACTTTACCTTTTTTTTTTGAGGGAACCAAGACGATACTTAAGCAGCTTTATTCAATCAAATCAAAATGAATAAGATCCAAAATAAATCATGGCACACAGTCTATCCACAAAAGAAACTAAGGGTACGCTTGGTATAGATGCACAGATGTAAAGTACTGTAAAGAAAGTACTGTAGAGTAAAGTACTGTAGAATAAAAGAAAGTACTGTAGAGAAAAGTGAGGAGAGAGATAGAGAGAAAAATTAGGAAAGAGAAAAAGTATGATAAAAAGTGTGTTTGGTATGTATAAAATATGATGTAAAATTTTTTTGGGAATCGTGAAATACCACGATTTTACTGTTTGGTGTTTGTACCAAACATACCCTAAGCAATGGGCAACCTTATTACAAGTTGTTGGCACCCATGAAAAAGAAACAAAATCAAAACACTTACTGAAGTGCAAAATATGATTGCATGCTAAATTAATAAAGGACAAGCTAGAATTTCCAAGTGTCAATTGCTCAAACACGTGTAATGCATCACCTTCAACAATAACATCCTTGACTCCAATCCGAACTGCCATCTTCAGCCCTTCTACCATTACCTCGGCTTCCAACTGCAGTGGGTAAAATATTAAGACATGGACGCCAAAGAAAATTTTTTAAAACGTGGCAACACCGGTAGCTTCCACAATTTCTTCCAGAACCTGTCATCAACAAAACATTGAGATTCAGGAGTTAAATTCATACCTTCCCACCTCTCCTTCATTGCATCCTTATAGCATGCTTTGAATGAGAAAATTCCTTTGGGATCTCCAATCCATGTCCATTCGTCCCTTTGTTGTTCATGACTCAAATGGATGCTTCTAATATTGCGACACGTTTCCTCCGAGAACGCTTCGCCCAACATCTCTTCCTTCCATTCACTTCTCTCCGTCATAAGTTCGTTCACATACCGAGGGTAATTCACGTTATTGTCAGACGGGATCGCCCTGTAAGGAAACAAACCGGGAACCCACGGATCGTTCCATATATCAATTCTTCTACCATCCCCAACACATAACATTAAGTTTTTAACCAGCAATTTCTTCCCTTCTATTAAGCTACGCCACGTGAAGGAAGGATTCCTTCCAATCTGAGCGTGATAAAGATCGGTATTAGAGAAATAGCGTGCTTTTAAGACTTGATGCAAAAGAGAAGATTCATTATTGAGGATCCTCCAACATTGCTTGGCCAATAGTGCCATGTTAAAGCACTTTAGATCCCTGAATCCTCCAACATTGCTTCGCGAATAGGACCCACAATTTTTTCTTTTTATCTTTTTCTTCACTTTAGAGAGCACTTTACCTTACCTTATAATGTAGAGATCTATGTGCTTAGAGAAGGAAACTGTGTGGCAGATAGAATGGCTAATCATGCTATGACTCTCTCCCCTGAGTTGGCTCTATTTAGCTAGGATTCCTAGCTCTAAAATCTGCTTTTGCAGAAAGACATGAGAGGTGCTAGTCCTAGTTGGGACCATAGCTAGCTTTGTCTAGCTCTCTCCTATAACAAAAAAATAAAGTTAGAGAATGAATTCTGTATAATTGATATTTGGTGTAATTATGAAGTTTGTTATTTTACAGCTTAATATGCTTATAAATTTATGTGTAAATTTTGTAAATTGTTTTTATTATTTTACTCATTAACTCGTAACTCGAATGCGAGTTAATGTGTAAAATAGTTAATTACGTAAACTACATCAAATAAGAATTATAGAAAATTCGACTCAACACGTTACAACTTCTAACCTTACATTTTCCTTTTTTTATTGTGCTAATAATAAGCCGAAGGGTTTAAAAATTATAGAGGGAGAGATAATGGAAATTTACTATTATCTTATTCCTTACAAATTTTAAATACCATAATTTGAGTTATTTTGAGTGTTATCCAAACAAGGAAGAGAGAAAAAGGGGATTAGTCCCCCCTTCTTTTCCCTTTCCTTCACATCTCTTTCAATCTTGTTTCTTCTCTCCTCTTAATTGTCAAATATACCTTAAGGCTTTGTTTGAAAATTTTATAAAAGATAAAAAAGAGAGGACATTAATAGGGACAAAAGTCCTATAGTACTGTAACACTAAATACTCAGTATTACTGTCACTCATTTGCTGCTATTTGTGCATAATAAATACACATGTTTATTAATGTGAGAGAATGGATGGAATAAGAAACGGACACTTGACGGAGCTTATTTCTCATATATAAAAAAACATAAAGTCAATAGCTACCAAACATTGTCTAAGGGTTTGTTTAACAATTAAGAAGGAGGAAAAAGGAAACAGAGGCTAAGTGATGGTTTCTTATCCCCTTATTTGAATCTTTCCAAATCTCCCAGTTTGGGATAATTAAAATTAACAAAAGAATAAAATTAAAAAAAAATTAACATAAAATCCTTCAATTTCTTCACTCCAAAATTTCAAAAACCAAAGAGAAAGTACTATTAAATCAAAATCTAGCTTTCCTTCCCCTTTCTTACTACAATTCACAAATAAGCTACAACTCAATCTAGCTTCTGTTTCAAAAATTAGAGATTAGGGCAAAGGCACCGACGTCCGACAGGGACAATAAGTGGACATGCTCCACTGTTTCCAAGACATCACACACTACATGTTATATAGTGCATGGATACATAAATTTGGATCTACAGAAAAAAAAAAAGTCAATGTCATATGACAAAAGAAATAAATAGATACAAAATTGATTAAATGATGAATCATATTTACATAATAAAGACCTTAAATGTATGGTATATTCCCACTTTATATTTATTTTTCTTTTCACGTACTATTTTTTTACATGAGAAAATACCGACTAAAGAAAATTCTTTAAAATATTTTATTAAGATCTCTAGTAACAACATAATAAATATTGTCTACATCTTAATACATTTCAACAAGATTATCATATTTTTAGACTCAATATAACTATTATTGAAGGTGTTTGGAAAGCTATGAATGGAAGGGAATAAAAGAAAAAAAAGAAAAGATAATGTAAACGTTTCCATTACCATGATGTGGAGAAGTAGAACACAAGTGAAACGACTTAATTTGTGAGGAAGTGAATTGTATCATGCACACAATTACTGAGTGCTTCATTTCTTATCTAGCAAGAAGGTAACACCTATCAAAGATGTATGTATCCCCATAGTAAGCATTGAGAAAAACAAAAGAAAAAAATAATAATATTAATTATGGTACATAAGCGACAGCCTCTAAAACTCAAGTTGGCTTTTGGCAACACAAGATCTAGCTAAGCGTTGAGAAGTCAAAATTAGATTCTTTTTTCAGGGGGGAAAATTTGGAATTCAATCCAACTTTTACATTACAATTAGAGAGGCTCAAGGAAGCACAATAATGGATGATGATGCTATTGCTTCTTCTACGTCAAGATACTGGGGCATATTCTTGGATAGCTGATGCCAGTTTATTTCTATCCTCTTCTGTCCTCAAACGGATCAAAAATGTGCGAGCCACAACACTATCTTTATCTCCATCATTTCCATCCGCATTACCCTGCAAAAATTTCAAGATTTGCATTTGATTTTCGTAGGAAATTCAATCATATGATATGAGGAATAACGAAAGCCATTCCAAATGATACGACAGAAGTTGAGAACCTAAAATAAGTGGAAGCTAATACACACAATAATACTGATTTGGGGGACAAAAACAAGCTATAACCGTTTTCTTCCAAGATTCTGAAATCTTAGCATTTCAAGATAATTTAAAAAAATTTGATAAACCAAACAACAAACATGCTATTAGGATGGCTTTTTAAAAACAGAACAAGGTGGCTCACTTGATCTATATAGCCAACCCTCCTAGTGGGTAAAGGCTTTGTTGTTGTAATTCCTAAACCAAACATGTACCCTTATTTAGCAAAAGAGCTCAAGCTCAGTAGGTAGAAGTTCTAGGACAAATCTCCATGCCTACAAGAGATAAGGAAAAAGCAGAAATTTGAACTGAAGAATACAGCAAATTGGTCAATCATGGTAGAAACTTATTGAGGAATTAAAGACAGGCATTTCTTTGTAGAGCTTCTTTTCTTTTTGTTTAATATTTGGCTAATTTAAGCCTGTTTTTGGTATCAGTCATCTACAGTTATACATCATAATGTGCAATTTTTTTGGCAAAAGTTTCTTACCGAAGTATGAAAAATGGCAACAATGGAGTTCTTCTGTTGATTTGTCTTAATGCCTGGATAAAGCAACGCATTAAGAAGGATTTTTCCCACCTGCCATCAGCAAAGGTAACAGAAATTGAAACTAATAAAAACATGAGATTATCAATTTCTCAATTTAAAAATAGTATATAGAATTTGTGCTTGAGTCACTTAGTTCTAAAGATACCAACATATAACAAATAAGAAAATACTCAAAAGAAGTAAAGAACAAACCTCATTTCGAACAACAATTGTAGGTTTGGACTCTTTGGTAGCCTTGCCAGCACCCTCTTTGCATTTAATGGACAACTGTCCCATTCCTCTATCTTTCCATACATCCTTATCTTCTGGATCACTTGACTGGACATACCAAGGAGTGAAAGAAATAAAATCATTGTCGTGGACATCATAAGCTGAGGTTAAGGTAATGCATGTCCAGAAATCTAAAAATGCCTCGCAAAGATATTTCCATAATTCCATCATGCATATTGAAAAGAAACTTTATACTGAAGCATTTTATCACATAAATAGTTTATAATAATACCTTCACGTATAGCTTGCACTTCACCTCATGCACAACTTCAACACCTTTCTCTTCCGACTTCTTCACAGAAGGGCTGCTAGGCTGCTGCAAGTCATTCTCTGTGACCAAATAGGCAAATAAAGAACATTTTATTGACCATCCCTCTCTTCTTTCAGATAAGTCATTCATCCCATGATGAGGCATTATCAAGTGCAACTTCATTGGCACCCTTAACAACTAATTTTTGACAATTATATACACATGGAAAACAAGATTACTAACATAGTCAACTCTACCATTTTCCCCCATAAAGAAAATGGGGGCAGAATTCTTCTCTTTACTCTAGATGAAGTCAAGGTTAAAATAGATAAAGCATCACAAGAGAAGACTTTTGCATGATAGTTGACTAATTCCAGCAGTTTCCTAAGAAATATAAATAAATGGAGCGGGGCTCCAAAGTCCTTGAAGAAAAATTTTACAATAGTTGATGTGAAGCAGTGCTATTAAACCTGTTCAATCTGCAATATGAAGGCAGCCAAATGTCAAGATTAGTTTGATCTAAGACAGCCCAGCTGCTATTTTTAGGCTTTTCACTTGTTTTAGTAATAACTAAATGGTGATTTTAGGTGAACAGGGTAAAATATGAGATTAAAAGCCCTTGTTGACTTCTAATTGGATTAAAATACTGCTATGCGTTGCTACTGCTCTCATTCCTGGATGTCAACTTCCTTGGCAAGCAATTTTTTTATCATTATTATTTATTATTTTTCTTTTTTTGGCACTTTATGAAGTATGCTAAACTGGAAAAAACTTATTTTTCATCTTATAGAGTATTATTGTAGCGTCATTGTTATGCTTCCTAAAACGTAAAGTCAAATTGATATTTTTTGGAATCTGTAAAATTTATATTACTTGTTGATGGGACTCCAATTAGAAGATCCTATACAGGAGAGTGTAAATGGTATAGGTGGGAAGGTGTGAGGCCTAGCCAGTATGAATACACTCGAGGGATTGAAAGGAGGTGGAGTGACATGTGGAAGCCAAATTAGAAGACTTATAGAAGAAATTAGTTAGGCTGAAGGTATAACAGAAGAGGGGCTAAGTGAGAGATAGGCAGAATTTTAGTGATAATTTGCGTGAGGGCCTAGTCTCTCCTGATCCAGGATATTTTCTATCTTTTTTTCTTTTTTATTTTCTCTTAACTTTCTGGGTTGTATTTTGATAGAGAACTAGAGGTTCCTTCACATGTTGATTGTAATTACAAAAATTAGACATCATTTAATTACTAACAAATTTATGATTTATGAACTTATTCCTTATTTAATACTTCAAAATTAATTACTTTTGTAGTTTTGTTAAATATATTGGGTTAAATTTATTATTTTTAGTATTTCATCTATGTTTTATGAATATACATATTTTAAATTATATATTTTAAGCTATTTTCAATTTGCTACCAAATCATACATTCTTATCACAATTTGACAACTATGATGTGAAGTATGAAGTTGAGAGGGGTAGACAAGTAATCTGTCAAATTTTAGAGAATAAGTATTCTTCATTATCTACTCAGCTACAGATAAGAAGTCCATTTTCTTCTCACAGAAGCAGCAGATGTAATTTTCTTTTTTCGAATATAGAACATAGGTTTCCTTCATTATAAGCATTGTATTTATAGGGAAAGAATGATATTATTTAATATCCATACAGCAGAATAGTAATAATTGTCAATCAAACAGCTATAAACTCCACAAAGCATAGGAAGCAGTAATTGCTGAAGGATGTTATAATGATGGGCTAAAAGGAGGGGGGACACAACCATCTAATTCTCACCTTCACCCACATCATCAGAAGCATCATTATTAGAGGGAGCTGAACTTTGATTTCCTAAAAAGAGGAGAAACGCAGCAGTTAATCTCAAAACAAAAGATTGATATAATATTCTGCTAAAGTTCACTTTATGCTAATGCAATTTGCAGCTCAAGATATGATATGAGCATTTGTACCAAGGATAAATAATTCGGTTCTCACAAAAAATGGAGGAAATATCTTTTGAATACACGCTTCACAAAAATCTTACCCATCATTAGATCCCCAATTCAGTGGATATAATTCCAATAGCATGGTGATCTGTGATCTAAGCTTACAATTTTCAACCATATAACCAAATTTTATGCTTTTAAAGACTTCTTCTTGAGACTGGCTTGCATTCCAAAGCTAAATGCAATCATTCAAATTAACCACCAATGTGACTCCACTCCAATCTACAGCAACACCCAGATAAGGAATGTAATTTAAGATCTTTAGAATATGACGATACCTACCAAATAAAACAGGGGTTTGACTGTTGGAGAATATTCCAGGGTTCCATGAACTTGCAGAATTTGTGACAATATTAACAGGAGGAAACACAATTTTCTGTCCAAAGACGTTATTTTCTTTGTTTGTCACTTCAGGAAACAATTTCTTCCCAGTAAAAGAAGTAGCAACAGGAGGAGGCAAATTCTCTCCCTTACTAGCATTTGCCTTGATCCAGTTGACAACATCGCTGAATTTTTCCTGAAACAATACATGGGTTAATTTTTTCAGCTTTCAATACATGAGACTTGCATCATTATTCATTATTGCACATAGGCAGCGTGATTCTTAGATGATAAATCTATCAAATTCAAACCTAACTCAAAGTATTCAACATGCAATAAAGAGTCACGAACAGATATAAATCGACTCTAGAGAAGCCTTCAGCTCAGCCCCTATCTCATCATACAGTTAAAAAGGAGGAAGAGTGAAATCATATTTATTTCATTGGATTCCTTAAACAAGAGATATGTCTTTGCCGACCATTTACATATTCCACTTCTTGATAGAACTCAACCAATACATTCAGGCAGTATCTCAATTCTCAATATGACCGCTTCTCAGGTTGATTCTGCAAAGTGTTCAGACATGTATAGTTTCTTATGACTTCCCCATATGTTATCTTAATAGGTGACAAACCACCTCCAAAACCAGACACTTGGATAAATTAAGACAAAAAATATCTTTTAGATTTTAGTTGAATAAGCTGTGCAATGCTCTCTTTTACTTTCTGCTCACAAGTTGCAGCTGAAAATGACTTAACAACTTAAATGAACAAAAAACTTGATTTTAAAATTGAAAAATCTAGCTATAAGTCTGCAACTAACATTATAGATATCAAGTAAGCATGACAATGAGAATCATTAACGATGTATATTTTCCAATGCACCATGAACACAAGCTCGAAAACAATAGCAGTATTAAATTAGACCAATGATTGTTTCTTCAATAAAATATCACTTGAGGTATAAGAGTAAAAATGAGTCAATTAGAAATAAAAGTAATATACTCAATGTTAATACAACATCAGAGCATTAAATCATGTTAAGAATTACCATAATGCTTGAAGCATGAGCTAAGTAATCTCTAACACCATCTTCCCAGAGTTCATCAGGGTGATTCTTCAGTTGTGTTTGAACCCAGCTGTGGATAAGGAAGAAATGCAGCATAATAATCGGAAAGGTCAATAACTTAATAAAATTTAATATCAATAAAAAATTATATATAGAGAGAGAAAGGAGTAACGAATGTCGGCAACTAGTAGGCATATGACATTCATAGGTATAGGAAAATAAAATCCTTCAAACTGAAATTTGATAAAATAAGGCATAATCACGTATGATAACCAGTAAACTAGAAAAGCTAACTGCTAAAGTCAAAATACAGCTCAAGAAATATATATATATATATAGGATGCAAAAGCAAATTTGTTTTTTCAAAATAAAGGATGGACCTTGCAAACTGGGTATTTAGAGCTCTCACATGCTGCTGTGATGACTCCGCCCGTTTCATATCCAGTGGAGGTGGTTGTTGGGATGGTTCTGCCCTATGAACATCAAAGGGAGATCCCTCCATTATTCTTTTATTCTGGAACTGCATCATGTTGAAAATGGATGTATAATAAGCTTCCAAGGAATGATAAAAGTAACAAAGAATAAAGCCAAATTTTACATAAACTGCCTGGCAGCACCATAAATGGAAAAAAAAGGGACATAAACACATGCATACACACGGACTAATCACCGTCAGCAAATGAAAGTCACTTCAGGTACGTCTTATGCAGCCAACAAAGAAAAAACCGAAAGATTCCTCTATCTCGTGATTAATCCACATCATCCTCAGGCACCAAAGAATTTAATAGTAAAAAAATAATCGATACAAAATTGTATGTCAAATCTCATAAGCTGATGATTGTTGATAGTCATATTATGGTTAAAATACACTCTTCTTAGTCGCTATCTACTACAACGAAGGATGAACTCTAAATGCTAAGAAAAGAACAATTTGAATTAATCCTCATAGTTGAGAGCTCTCTGGAAAACAAAATTGAAGAAGTAGAAATGCGAAGCCAGAGGATTTGCAGCTAAAGAAAAGCACAAGTAAAATATTCCAATGCAGCTGAAGCTTCAAGCTGCTTCAATAACAGGATTTGCAGAGCACAGAAAACGATGAGATGATTCGAGTAGAGAGACACTTACAGACGTTTCGTTGCTATCGTGGTTGGGCTCCGACATGGCGAAACGCTTCGTACCTCTCATGACTACGCCGTTCGAAAAAGCTCCGAGTTTGGGGAAATAGGGTTTATAGCAATTAGCATACAAATTTTGGCTCTGGTTTTTCTTGTAGGCTTTTACCCCATCCTTTCCCTCAAAAAGTTACTTTCTGCATTATTTAAAAAAATAAATAAAAAAACAAAAAGGAATTTCTCAAAATTAAATGAGCCTGTTTTAGCCGTTGGTCTCGTAGGGAATAACTTTCAATTAGGACCGTTCGATTAGGGGTTAAATCGGAAACTTGACTTTTGGAATGCGTTTCATCTTTACGAGCCGTGAGAGCTTAATAAGAAAATAGAAAATCGATATTTGAAATTAAAATGAAAAGTTATTAAAGAAATTAATTATATTATATGATTTTTTACGCTTTATTAATTTTAAGTTTTTTTTGGTACCCTTATTATTTTTAATTGATCAAATGTACATTTTGGTCCTTTTATCTTTTACTCAAGTTTTATATTTGTCATCTATCTTTACAAAATTTTAAATTAGTCATTTATTTTTTTAAAAAATTTCAAATTGGTCCTTCCGTCTATTTCTTAAATTAATTACTGAATGGATATATAGGAGAGATGATTTGTCCACCTCAATATGCCACGTTAGCAATTAACGTAAGAAATAAACGGAAATTAACGAAATGACCAATTTGAAACTTCTAAAAAAATAAAAGATTAATTTAAAATTTTTAAAAAATAAATATAAAACTTGAGTAAAAATTAAAAGATAAAAATGAATATCTAACATATTTTTAATTTTACCCAATAACATTTAGCAAATACATCTTAAATTTTATAGATTTAGAGAATATTTTCCAGTTGCGGTCACATGCATCACGTGCTGTTCATCAAGCATGTCGAAACTGATTAGGCCCACATGTTTCCCATCATTAGTAATCCGTACTACTCCAAGTGTAGTAATTTTTTCACGTAAGTCCTCTTTTAAGTGAGATCCAAAAGTAAAAAAAAGCCCAGTTATTTACGAAAAAAAGTCCAATTCTATTTTATTTGGTACTGTATATCTTTAATATCCATAGCTTAGTGGGCCGTTATTGGACACTAATAATTTGGGCCTCATATGAAAAACCCGAGCCTTTTCACATTTTCTCCTACATGATTTTCTTGGCCTTAAATCCTACATGAAGCTATGTAATCGAATTATGTAACCAAGTTAAAGCTTAAAATCGCAACTTTTATGCCAAAGCCCAAAAGGCCAGACATCTTTAAACAATCAATAAATTATTATTTTAGTCTCTGATATTTTAATAAATGGGGAGTGTTTAAAAATAGGATAAGAGAGTCCCAAGAGGAGGATGGACTCGAGTTGGAGATGGTTTTGACATCTATGTATCTAAAGATGAGATTAGAGTTTACGTAATTCGCTTGGTATATCTTCGTGATGGAGTAAATTGAAAGAGTGAGGTTCTTGAATATGCATAAGGGGATCTTTATAGAGGAAGTGTAGGAGCTTTTTAAAAGCAATGTCTCATTGTTACCCTTATGTGTGGAGGTTTAAGGTTTAACGCAACGCTAGTATGAGTCGTTGATCAAACTGGGGCCGATCGCATCATTTAGTTACTGATCAATTGACCGCATATTTCCCAAAATATCAGACTCTAGAAGATTTAATTTATCTCAAAATATTAAAATTGATCCTTAAAATATGTAGTTTGTCTCAATTTAGTCATTAAAATTTTATTAATGAATATTCTTAGAAATTAAATTAAAACAAAATATATTTTTAGAAATTAAATTTATTATTTAAATCTTTCAAAAAGACTATATCTTTTAAGCATAAAATGGTAATTTACTCAAAAGCAATTGGTATCATTGAATGTGTTATACAAATCAATGCATGCCACAGTCTACATACTTTTTTTTTTGGCCTAACAATCTACATACTTACAAAACTTCTAATCTATATATCTATATATTTATATAAAGCAGAACTTAAAAATTGTGGTGCTGACACGTAGACAGGGGTGAGCAAAATTGAACCAAACCAACTGATCCGATCCAAACCAAACCGATCAAAATCGACTACATAATTAGATGGATTCGATAATTTTTTGACAACCGATTTTATTCAGTTCGATTGTTGGATGAGGCACAATTTCAACCGAACCAACCGACTATAATCTTTTAAAAATATTAAAAATATAAAATTTACCTAATTACTAACCTAGCTACCCCATACCCCTCTCATGATTCAGTCATTCTCTTCTCAGTCGTAAGCTCTCCTTTCTCTTCTAAGTTCTCACATCTTCAACTTACAAGCTCTAAACCGCAAACAATTTGTGATTCCAACCCTTTATCTTCTCAACCCGTTATTCTCTCAACTCGTTCTTCTGCATCGTAAGTGAGGTGAGAAGCTTTTGATTTTCTTTCTCTGCTATGTTTTTGTCCGATTGCATTGTTCTTCTCCAACATATTCACTCAATGATTGCATTGTTCTTCTCTAAAACAATTTTCGATTCCAGTGCAAGACGAAGCCTTGAAGAGGAACACCGATTGCGTCTACTTTCTCGCCTTTCCTTTGACTTGCAAAAATGTTACACTTGATTCTTCGAAATACGTCTTTTCCTTGTTTCTTTTTCGGTTGTGTCTTTGATTTTTGAATACATGATGGTGTGTGAGATCTTGCTGGCCTAATTTCTCTCTCTCTCTCTCGCTCTCGCTCTTGATCTTTTTGTTTTTTCAATGATTTGATGATCGCTTTTGATTAATACTTGTTTTGTGCTTGAGAAATCGATCAACCGAATCAAACTAAATCGATTATAATAAATTTGGTTCGGTTCGGTTGATATTTGTTAAAATATTATTATAAATTAATTACAAATTGAATAAAGTAATAAAGAAATGAAACGGATGCGTTGAATTAGTCATTTGAAATCAATTTGTTTTAATAGAAACCATTCAATATATTATGTACGTTGGAGACGATTTTGGTTTTGGCTTTCAAACATATTTATTGAAATTTATATTCTTAAGGTTGCATACTTAAAGTTTTCAATTTTATCGTTATACCTTATCAACCTTTGCCAGGCTCACGGTTGAAGGCTTTGGAGTTACAATAGAAACAAAAAGTAAGATAGAGAGAAAACACTTAAATTATTTCGGTGGAGAAAAGGGGTGGGTGTGGAGTCTTGTCTACTTCTTTGTGTAGAAGTTGTAAACTTAAAAAATACGAGTGTTTGGTCGTTGTATCCTGGAGGTGACACGCTTGGGTACAACTACACCGAGATTATAGAATATAATTCCACCACTGGAGGACATGAATTATCTTAAAGAAAACGAGATACCCGTGCCTCGGTCAAATACCACGCATTTATTTTCTAATTATATTCATCTCTTATCTCTATTATTTCTATTATTCTTCTTATTTTTTACTTGTAGCCCCAACAAGTTTAAGATAATTCAACACTATCATGGAGGCTACAATTGAAAATAAGAATGGAGTTGGTGATCTCAACAAACCTTTTCGCTTTAAAGGTGTTCACTTCAAGAGGTGGAAAGGGAAGGTTTTATTTTATTTAAATCTTTTAAAAGTATCTTATGTACTCATGGAAAAGAATCCAAAAAAGACTCATATTGATTCCATGAATGATACTAAAAAGAAAGATCATGCTGAAAAAGTAGAAAAATGTGAGCAAGATGAATATAATTGTCGCTACTATTTACTTAATTGTTTGGCTGACGAATTTTATGATTATTATGAGAAATCATATGAAATAGCTAAAAAGATTTGGAAGGCCTTGCAGAAAAAATATGATACTGAGGAGGTTGGTGCAAAGAAATATGCTGCAAGTCACTTCTTTCGCTTTCAAATGGTAGATGACAAGTCTGTGGTGGAGCAAACTCAAGATTCAAATGCTGGCTCATGAGGTGCGGTCCAAAGGGATACAAATTGAAGACAACCTCATTGTGGTTGGGATCATTGACAAGCTACCCCAATCATGGAAGGAGTTTGAAAAATCTCTTCGTCACAAGTAAAAGGAGATAAGCTTAGAAAGTCTCATCACAAGAATCCAGATAGAAGAAGAGGCTAGAAGTCAAGATCTTCTCATGACTCAAAATGAGAATGAAAATTCTAATCCCAAGGTAAATGCTCTTCGAACCAATGACTCTTTGCCTTAAGGTAATAATTTTAAGCAAAATGCTAAATTGAAACCCAATGGTAAAAACATGAAAAAGTTTAGAAATGACAATAATAAAGGGAATTTCACCCAAAATAGTTCCGACCAAAAGTTTCAATTATCTTGCTATGTTTGTGGTAAAAAAAGACATATGGCAAAGAATTGTAGACATCGTAATAAGGGTAATGCACCACAAGTCAACAATGTTGAGGAGCCCTTAGTGGCTATGATAACTGAAATAAACATTGTTGGTGAATTAAATGATTGGTGGGTAGATTCTAGAGCAACTAAGCATGTATGTTATGATAAAGATTGTTCTAAGGCTTATATACCTTATGAAAAACCTAGAGACATTATGCTTGGTGACTCCCACACTACTCAAATTTTGGGTGAAGGAGATATAGAATTGAATTTTACTTCTGGGCGTACTCTCACTCTTAAGGATGTTCTTTACACTCCTAAGATGATAAAAAATAACATGTATGTCTTTCTACTTAACAAAGTTGGGTTTAAACAGACTATTGAGTCTGACCAATATGTTTTTACCAAGGGTGGAACCTTTGTGGGCAAATGATATGCTTATGATGGAATGTTTAAATTGAATCTTGATATGAATAAAATGTCTTCAAGTTTTGTTTATTTGACTTCTTCTATTAATTTTTGGCATGAACGTTTATGTCACATAAATGGTAAATATGTGAAAAGAATGAATAATTTAGGATTAATACCTAATATTGATGATAAATTTGAAAAATGTGAATTTTGTAGCATGCCAAAAATTACAAAAAGACCTCATCTTGGTGTTGTGAGAAATTCTAAAATATTAGATTTAATTCATACTGATATTTTGTGAATTTGATGGTCACTTGACTCGTGGTGGAAATAGATATTTTATAACTCTTATTGATGTTTTTTTCTAAATATGCTTATGTATATTTGATGAAACACAAAAGTGAGGCTTTTGAAAAATTAAAAATATTTTTAAATGAAGTTGAAAATCAATTTGGTAAGAAAATTAAACGTTTTCGTAGTGATAGAGGAGGTGAATATGATTCAAATGAGTTGAATGAATTTATTAAAAATTTGAGAATTGTTTATTAAGTAACACCTCCTTACTCACATGCTTCTAATGGAGTAGCTGAACGTAAAAATAGAACGTTAATTAACTTGACAAGTTCTATGTTGATGCATTCTGGCATTTCTTTGATTTTTTGGGTTAAAGCTGTATTAACTGCTTATTTTGTGCTAAATCGTTTTCCTCATAAAAAAGTAAATAAAATAAAACTCCTTTTGAGTTATGGAAAAATTATAAACTAAGTTTGAATTTTTTTAAAAGTATGGGATGTTTAGCAGCATATGTAAAACATGTAGACTCAAAAAGATCTAAGTTATGTCCTCAAGCTTCCACATGTATTTTTGTTGGCTATTCTTTAAATACCATAACTTATAGATTGTTTTACTTAGATAATAAAATAATTATTGAACCAAATGATGCTATATTTCATGAAAATAAGTTTTCTTATAAATTAAGAAATAGTGTGGTTATGAAGTTACATAATATAATATGAGAGAAAAAACAAGAATAATTATACTTTATTTTTATTTTCAAAAAGAAAATAAGTATAGTTACAAAAAGAACGAAAAAAAACTTCCTAAATTGTATTCTATTGTTTTAAAAATTAACAATAATTAAGCATATTTAAAGAATAAAATAATATTTATGTTCATGCATGTAAAACTTCTAGTGTAAATATCTATATTAATATAGTTATTGAATCATCAGTAATATCTAAAAATAGTCAATTAAATAATTATAAGATAATAAATATATATCTGAGAAGATAATGAAAACAAATAGAAATAATGGTAATTTATTTTTAATTTAAAAGGAAAGTAATAAAAGTTATCAAAAAAGAAAATAAAAAAAATAACATCTTAATTTTTAATTTATTGTTTTAAAAGTTCTTAATAACAATTTTATATTATATATTTTAACAATTAAAAGAAACCAATGATATACAAGTATGTACGTATAAATTCTCTAATGTAATATAGTTGATGAGTGGTCAATGATCTTTCATAATAGTCAATTAATAAAAAATTTAAGAAGTAAAATTACGTGATATAAGATGAGAATGAGAGAGAGAGAATAAGAATAATGATAGTTTATTTTTATTTTGAAAGGAAGATAACGAAAGTTATCAAAAGAGAGAGAAAACAACTTCTTTATTTAGAATTAATTTTCGACCCGTGCGATGCATGGAATATGTCTAAAGATGTTTATTTATTATTTTGTAACAAATTAAAAAAAATAAACGATTAAAAATAAAATATGATTACACAATAATTATATGTTTACAAATATTTATATATGATTTTATATACATATTTACAAATAAAATATGTCTGCACTTATGTTATCATACATATAGGAGAATGGAGATGGTTCGGTGGGTGGTGTGTTTAGGGATCATGAGGGAATGTGTGTTGGAGCCTTCTCGTGCAAAGCTCCTGCCATGAGAGATGCAGCATTGATGGAAGCGATGGGGATGAAGAAGGGTATTGAGATAGCAAGTGATGGTGGGATTTCACACCTGATTGTTGAATCTGATGCTAAGCCAGTGGTCGATATAGGGGTGCATATAGTTTGGGTTGGTTCGGATTAGGGGCGGGTTGGTTCGGGCTGGAGAAAAATATCAGCGGGTTGGGTTGGTTCGGGTTGGAGAAAAATGCATCAACCAACCCAAACCAACCCAAACCATTCACTGGCGGTTTGGGTTGGTTCGGGTTGGCGGGCCAGCTCTTTTTTTTTTTTCTTTCTTCCTTTTTTTTGAAAATTTTTTCTTTCTTTCTTCCTTGATTTATTGAGCAGCATTAACCAAAATTAAAAAAAAATGCTTAATATAAAATAAATTATATTTTAATAAATTATATTTCATAAACTTTTTAATATCACGTTTCATTCATTTTTTTTCAAGTTATGATTAATCTAACTAGTTGTGATCTTGTTATTTGAAGTTTCAATGCATTATGCACATAATATATTTATAATTCAACTATGTGGTTGTCTAATTAATTTTATGATTGGAGAGATTTGCGTGTTGAGTAATGGAATGATAAAAAAATCATAGAAGAATATTTTGAAATTAACCTATCAAAAAAATTTTAATCATAAATGTATATAAAAAAAATAAAAAAGTAATTTTGGGCGGGTTGGCGGTTTGGTTCTGTTCCGGCGGGCTCAATATTGATAAAACCGCAACTCGAACCGCCATGCTCCGAGCTTAAAAATTTCAGCCCGAACTAACCCGCCAGCCCGAACAAAACCAACCCAACATAGCGGGTTGGATTGAATTTGGCGGGTTGGCGGGCCAGCCCAAACTGCTGTTCACCCCTAGGTCGATATGCTTTTTTCCAACTGTATGCATGCATCCAGACTTAAGATTCGTTCACTACATGGAAATGACATTAGGGAAATAACAATGGAAATGAAAAAGTAAGTGGGGCCCACAGGATCCCACATACTTTTTCATTTTTTCATTTCCATTAAATTTAAAAAAAAAAAGAAAAAAGAAAAAAAATAAAATATCTATTATACTTCTTTGATTTGACATGATTTGACACAATTATAACATTCTTTTCTTTTTATTATTTTAATATAAGGGGTAAAATAGTCATTTTAATACATTCCCATTCTATTTCTATTACCAAACTTTTACTACTAAACACATCAAATGCATTCCGTTTTCGTTTCTATTTCCATTTCTATTTCTACTTAATGAATGAACGTGCCTTAAGTACTATCTACAGAAGCATTCATGAAGTGTGCAAGAATTTTGAAGAATGTGATATTAGGTGGATACGTAGACTAAGTAATAGGAGTGCTGATTGTATGGCTAAGATGGCCGTGAGCTTTTCTTGTGATATGATCTGGCCTGACTCTGAGCTTATCTCGCTAGTTGAATCTTGTATTGCTGATTTAAGTTAATGAAGTTTACTCCCAGACGGGATTTCAAAAAAAAAAGGGTAAATTACACTTTGATGTCCTGTGGTTTCGCCCGATTTTATTTTGGTATCCTGTGGTTTCATTTTTGTCAGTTTGGTACCCTGAGGTTTGCATCGTTAACACTTTAGTGCCATGAGTTTCTACCGTTAGTTTTAATAGTAATTTTTCTATTTGAATTAAAAAAACTTAAATGTGGCTCACCGAGAATCGAACCCGAAATCCCTAATGGCATAGACTAATGCCTCATCCTCACATTTAATTATTTTGCAGAATTACACTTTTCTTTTCCACTAAATAATTTTTGAACTTATACCGATTATTAAATCATTGAAAGGTTTGAGTCATTGATTCAACTATTTAATCACTTAATTTTTTTTTAAACTAATAAAAAAAATATATTTTTTAAAAAAGTTATTTATTCTATTAAATGACAATAAATCATAATTAATTAAAATAAATACAATAAATTATTTTACAGTGAATATTTTAAACATGAAATTTATACATATTATTATAATTAATAGTTATGTCATTTAAAATTAATTAAATAATATATATTTTAAAATGATTTTATGCCATTAAATAATAGTAATAGTTTTTTATGGAAATAATAGTAATAGCTAAAATATTATATTTTTTTGGCCAAATTAAAATGTTATTTTATCTATGTTATAGATCAATTGGGTCTTATAGTTATTGGAATGATAATGTGCCTGAACTATTTTATCTATGTTATATTAAATAATTATGTTATTTAAAATTAATGAAATAATATCTAATTTAAAATAATCTTTTTTAATTAAATAATAGTTTTTTATTGGATAATTAAATAATATTTATAGTTAAAATAATTTTATATAATTAAATGATATACATTTTTAAACAAATTTTAATTTTATTTATACTTTTCATTTAAGTTTAAATTATAATATAAAAAAATTACTACAGATGAAATAACATTGAGAATATTGAGTAGAGAGGGTTAACAGTGTAATTATTATTATTATTATTATTATTATTATTATATATATATATATATATATATTGAGAGGAAAATAAAAACCAATTAGGACTTTGTGGCCCAATGGATAAGGCATTGATTTACAAAATCAGTAATTTTGAGTTCAATTCCTAGCAAGTCATATTTAATTTTTTTTAATTTAAATAGTATAATTACTGTTAAAATTAACGGTAGAAAACCTCAGGGCACTAAAGTGCTAACGGTGCAAACCTTAGAGCACCAAACTGACAAAAATGAAATCACAGGGCACCAAAGTAAAATCGAACAAAACCACAAGACACCAAAGTGTAATTTACCCAAAAAAATCTATATTAATTATACATGATCTCTAATTCCTCTCTCATTCATTTTCTTTTAACTATCTAGTATTTTTTTACCTTTTTTTCTCACATATCATCCAATCATATATTTTATTAATTATTAAATAAAAATATTATGAGATCAACGATCATATAAAATAATAATGATCATATAAAATAATAATAATCAAAGTTATAATCAAATATAAAGATATATTTTGATAATTATTGTAATTCATTATCTAAACTTTAACTCTATCCTATATCTTCACATCATAAATTTTAGGCAAAAACACAATTTATGTCTCCAAATTTTACACTAGTTTTCAATTTTGTCCCTAAACTTTATTTTCGGTCAATTTTGTCCCCAAAGTTTTGAATTAAAATCAATTATCAATTTTTTCTTATATCCATTTTAGTAATTTCATATATTATAATTTATATACAAAATTATAAATTTAATCCTAAATCTACAATTTTTTCTCATTCACAATTTCACACCTCAATATTTCTCTATTTTCAAACTTCATCAATGTTCTTCTACTCCATGATCAGTTGCTCCAAGTATCACAACTACTGTTGTAAAAGTCGCCTTAGAATGTCAAAATCATCCCGTTGTTCACATAAGCTCATGTTTGTTACTCCCTGTCTTGCCATCGTAAGATGTAACATCATCACTTCGTAGTAAATATCATGTCTGTTGCTTATAATCTCACCACTATTAAAGGTTGCAAAAGCTTCCGTCCCGTCGAATAAGCTTTTAAACAGGTCTGATCTAGTTCTCCTAATGGCTTATTTTAATTACATTTCCATCACAACTTTATTTTATATTAACAACAAATTATCTTTAATCTCTCTCTTACCACTTTTTTTAACTACCTGTTATCTCCACTTTTTTCTCGCATCTCATCCAATCATATAATTTTTTTTGTTTTATTAATTATTAAATAGATATATTGTGCCAACAACCATATAAAAATAACTCTAGTGAAAGCTACAATCAAATATAAAGAAGCATTTTGATAACTACCATATCTATTATCTAAATTTTCTCTCAATCTTATATCTTTACGTCATAAATTTTAAGCAAAAATACCTTTTATGTCCCTAAACTTTACATTAATTTTGATTTTCGTCCATGTTTGCTATCAATTTTGTTCAAAAAGTTTTAAATTAAAATCGATTTTTATGTTATTTTTATATCCATTTTAGTAACTTTATATATTATAATTCATATACAAAAGTATAATTTTAATCATTAATTAAGCCTACAATATTTTTCTCATTCGTAATTTTACTCTCTGCTATTTCTATATTTTTAAACTTTGTCAATTCTTTTTCACTCCATGAATAGACGCTTCAAGTGTACCACAAACACTGTTGTAGACGCCGCCTTAGAATGTCGAAGAAGCTATCATCCCGTCGTTTCACATAAGCTCATGTTTGTTACTCGTTGTCTTGCTGTCGTAATAGATGCAGGTTCGTCACCGGTCATTCGCAGAAGTTATCGTATCTGTTACTCACAATCTCACCACTATTGAATGTTGCAGAAGCTAACGTCCCGTTAAACCATATCCTGGGACTAATACATGACATTTGAAATGTCAACATCTCTCTTGTTATAGAATCATCAATATCCGTTGAGTGTTGAATTTTTTTTATGGAATTGTAATACTGGTAATTAAAGAGGAAATGTCTCTTTGGTTATCAAACGACGCATAATTCAACATTAATTAAAATATGGGTTGTTTAACAAAATGATTGTATTTTACTTGCTAATAAGATAATTCACTAATTAAAATATTTATAAAAAATCACTAACTAAAATATACATGTCTTATTTAGAAGGAACAAAACAAAATAATGTGGAATTTATCCAATTTATTTTGGAATGTAAAATGTTTGAGATTTAAAAAAAAACATGTCTACAATTATCATTAAATTAATAATTATAATGTTGGTTGCTAAAGTTTGAGATTCTAAAAAATAACCATAAGGTATCTTCATTTAAAAATTAAAACTTTATATTAGAGCTTGAGAGCTTTGGCTCATCAGCTCTCAGTCGTTGGATCTGTCTTCAGATATGTGTTAAAATATTTTTTTATATTTAAGATAATACAGATCTCGAGACAGATCTAACGACTATAGACTGATGAGGTCAAGCTCTCCATAGCTTTATAGTATTACCCTACATATTAGATTTAGATATCAATTAGTTAGTTTAAAATTTCAAATATATAATATCAATTTGATGTTAAGAAATGGGGTATTCTTAATCAGTTTCCAGGACATTGGTTAAAAAACTATATTATAGTTTTTCTTCTGGAATGAAAATATTTATTATATACAGTTAGGTGGCATATGTATAAAATTCTTTTTTTTTTTGATCTGATAAAATTCTTAAATTGTATTTAGAATTTATTATTTTAAAGAATTAATAATAACAACTTTATATTATATTGATATTTATATATCAAATTGTAACTACAAAATATTCCACCTTGGGACACGTGGCACTAGCCTTCTCGAACATGGGAAGGTACGCAAGTCAGTGACATGTGGCACCACTCTCCAGCCTTGTACGTGGCCTGTACTCACTTCCTCCCGTACACACTCTCGTATTAGGGACGTGGGACGCACCCAGCCAACGTGGGCCGACCACGGCGAGCAAGAACGTGCGTCGACCACGATCCCCCAACTCTCATTTTAAATACCCTCACCCGAGGGACTTGAGACATATAACGACAACAGATAATACACAACGCGTAATACAGAATACTCCGAGTACGGAACACTTTCACCTTCACCTCTAAGCCTGATCAGAACCCATCTACATCTTTGGGTATCTCCACTCACAGGCTCTAAGCAGCTAAGAGAGACCCTAGTTCCCTCCTTCCTCCAAGGAAACCTCCAACCGGTGGCTCGCCCGCCTAGAGCATTCCACACACATCCTAGCCGCACACAACTCTTACAAGTAACACTCCTGCCTAACGACTCTTATAGACGTATACTCCTCGAACTACGTGGACTTTGATCCCTACACAAGGGTACATAGGCACCTAGGTTATCACCTAAGGACAAGTCCTCTAAGGTTATGACCCACCAAATTACTCCTCTTCGAGGTCTCCAAGATGCCGTCGCCATTATCGTCATAAAACAAGGTCTTCAATTTCACAGTTTTACGGGGAATTGAATAGGTGTCCAGTATCTACCCTGCAAGAACTAATGGATAGAGCGGAGTGGTTCATCCAAGAGGACCGACTTAGAGCGGTCGGAGAAAAAGGAAGAAAATTCAGCCACAGAGAACCAGACCCCCAAAGAAAAGAACAACAAGAAGTGTTCATCGCCACGACCTCGCTCACCCCCTAGAAGACGATTCACCAGTTATACTCCCCTCAGCAAGTCACATGTTGGGGTCCTGGAAGAAACCTACCACTCAGATAGGCTCAACTTCCCTCCGCAAACCAAAAGATGGAACAAGTCCAAGTATTGCCAATTCCATAAATATTTTGGGCACGAAACCAACGATTGCATACACCTGAAAGATCAAATCAAGGACTTGATCAGGAAGGGGCAATTGGGTAGGTACATCAAGGATGCGGGTAGAACCAGCACAAATCGGACGAGAGAAAACAACGACCAAACACCGCCTCGCGGGGTCATCAACGTCATCGCTGGGGGATTGCAAAAGGGAACCAACTCTCAACCGCAGAGCAAGAAGAGAATGGAGCGCTCCATATTCGCTCTCGACTACGTTCCAAAACAAAGGAGAAGGGAAGAAGGACCCAAGGATGACCCAATCACCTTTGACTTCATAACCGCGGTAATATCAAATTACGAAGTAAGACGTGTCTTCTTAGACCAAGGATCCTCAGCTGACGTTCTTTACTTCCACACCTTCAAAAAGCTCGGGTTGAATGAGGCAAACTTAAAGCCCTTCCACGACACACTCATCGGGTTCTCAAGCGCACAAGTACCCACAAAGGGAATCATAGCTGCCCGTGTATCCATAGGCACCTCACCAAAGGTAGTAAGCCTCGACGTAGACTTCATCGTCGTTTCGACACCTTCAGCATATAATGCCATCCTAGGGCGACCATCCTTAAACAAGCTAAGAGCCATCGTGTTAACAGCACATCTCAAGATGAAATTCCCGACACCTCACGGGATCGGCGAAATCACCGCGGACCAGAAACTAGCGCGAGCATGCTATGCGGCAAGCCTAACTAAGACCACCAAGGTCGCTCGTCCTGGTCCCAAAGAAGCACGCGAGGAACCCTCGAAGGGCAAAGAGTTAGGAGCACAACTCAGACAGTCTGCCCGCCAGGATGAAGCCTCCACTTAAAACTCTATTTACGAACTATGCAATGCATCTTTTGGCCAAATGTCGTACATGTCGTCTTTTCTTTCACAAGTTAGGAAATATAATTTCCAGCCTGTCTAAGGCTGCTAGGATTTCAGATGTAATTGTTTTGTCTACTATCAATCGAAATTTCCCTTTCATTTGAAAAAGACGTGAGCTATGCTTAAAACAAAGCAAAATTTGCAAAGCTAGAACTTGCACAAAGCCCTCTTAAGGCATTATAGGCCCCGATTGCCCCTGCAAGATACTTGGAAAAATCAAGATCATGCAAAAGGTTCCCCCGCAAAGACAGTACCACTCGATCGAGTAAACCTCTTGGAATCTAACGACTCCACATAGAGTCCTAAAAAGAATGTTCATACATAAATCATGCTTGCAGTAATCATGCAAAACCGTCTTGATCACACGGTACATATGCAAAATCTTTTTACCCAGAAGTAAAAAGAGAACAATCAGTTCAAAAACTAAAGTCATTGCATTAATTTCGTTAATGTAACAAAAGGGGGGCATTCGCCTATTACAGTTGGCATAATCAACAAGGCCGTACAAAATACAATCTACTCTTGGGCATCCCCAAAGCTTGCATCAATCGCCGGCCCTGCAGACTCAAAATTGTCAACACTTTTCGACAAATCCCGCTGAACACTTTCAGCTAAAAGATGAGAAGTAGCTCCAATCTATGAAGCACACCCACCCGTCACGGAAAGAATGTGGTGGCTCAAAGGACGCTCAACCAAATTACGGAGGTGGACGAGGCTCAAAGGAGGGTCATTCGCCAGTCGACCCCTAAGCTGACCATCAAAGAACTCCAGGGAAGGATGTAAAGAGGCCACCCATTCGGCCGAGAACCTCTCCCCGCGAAGGCGCTCGAGTTGGTCTACCGCCAGTAGCATTCCATACATCCTTTACGCCAGCATTTCTCCTTGATAATCAGCAGCATCCCCAATCTTGCTCTCAGCATCAAGCCAGTCCGTCAAGTTCTCTTGGGCGCGGGCTTTAGCATTTCTCAAGGCTTCATGAATAGAATGCAGCTCTTGCCTACGTTTTTCTGCGTCGTCCCGACGAACACATATCTCCTAGCGAGGCTTCTTCAGCTCCGATCGCAGGAACTTAACTTCGGTAAACTGACCACTTTCGGCTTTCAGGCGAGCGACTTCGTGACTCAAAGACTTCAACTCACTACTTTTATCGTCGCATTCCTTCTCCCTCGCCGACAGTTGCTTGCGCACTTCTTCAAGATGCTTCTGAGTAAGGTCAAGGACCCTACCCTTAGAATCCAGAAGTTTGAGAAGCTGGTCGTGATGCGAATGAAGCTCGCCTAGACAAAGCAAGAAAATACTATTAGCAATAAACACTTACGCCAATCAGTTCAAACAAATAGGGAGTACATACCACTTGTTCTTCCCACATAGTCCCAGCTTGGTGGAAGTCAGTCAATGAGTTGGCGACACTGTCAAGAAGCAGTGGCAGCCATTTGACTCACCATTACATTCCTCCAATGGTGAGGGATCTGGCTTCCTCAACCATTGTCTCATATGCTTTGGCCCTTTCCCCAACCGGAGTTTCAACCACTCCCGCAGCAGCAACGATGGCCCGATCGATCGCCGTCTCCGTTCGAGCCATTTTGCTCGCAGGTTCTTCTGTATTTCCAGCAAAACCTGAGATCGCAGAAGAAGATTGGGACAGAACCACCTACACAGGCGATTGACGAACAGGCCCCGGAGGAGGAAAAGTACCCTCCACCGAAGTAACCACTCGAGCATCCGCTGTGGTCAACTTGCGGTGAGAAACCTGAGACGAAGGTTGCGAGTCCACCCCACTCGGCTTCTTCTTTACCCTTAGGGTTTCCTCTCTCTTTCTTCCCTTCTCCTTTCCCATCTTTCCTCCTTTCTTGCTCCTAGACACCCTCTTGTCGCTGAACCCTATCAGTGGCAGATGAAGTAAGCTTTTTGTTAGCCTTCCCGCCGCCTTTGGTAGGTCCAATAAGGACCCCGACAGCCCTTTCTCAGCCCGGAGAAAGGTCCTGACTCGGTGTCTTCCCCTTACTCTGGCTACCATCCCGAGTACGGCTTAGAGGAGGAGGAGGAGGACAAATATCCTCGAAATCGGTAAAGTCGAAAGGGTACAACCTCTCATCATCACCGGCCATGATAAATTCTTAAGGAAGATGAAAGTGTGAAGTAAAAAAGGCAAAGAAAAATTATAGGATACGAAGGAGACGTTCGAAGAAAACGAAGGTAAAATAAAAACTTTTCAATTGCAGGAAGGGTCTGAAAGGTGTGACGATTCAAAATCTCAGCCTCCCTCGAATCCCGTAACGGAAAAATAATTACCCCATGCACTTGCTAAAATTCACAACCGCCGGGCCCAAACCGACACGTAAAGGAAGGAATGGCTCGAATTCAATGTCCTAAAACTAATGGAAGGAAGACTTGGATACCCCTAGAAACTCAAAAGTCTCTCAGAGGACTCGGAGGGCCTTCAGGAAAAATCCTCAATCGAGACTAATGATGACATCCCTAAGAAACGCACAAGCATTAAATAAAAGAAAACGGCTAAGCAAAAGTTATGAAGTCATCCAAAGCGACAGTAATTGGCCAGTTCGCGACGCGTGGCATCGGTGACAACATACTCCTTCAAAGAGCAGCTCACCAAAAATACGCAAGCTCCCGGGCCTATGTGCTCGACCGTCAGGATTCATCCTAACAGCGAACGACCTCAGCAGGGCACGACGGGTGACCTGGCCCCCGAAAAAGCTTACGAAGAGACACTTCGAATGATCAGTAACACCCTTGACCTTTCAAATCCCTCTACGTGCCCCTTGAGGGTATCTTCGAAATTTGCTCTCTGTGAGCACCGCCTTTTGTCCGCCCAAATAAGCCAGAAATAAACAAAAACAATAAAGAAAAAATGAAAAAAAGAGTAGGAAAATATATAAGGAAAAGGAAAAAATAAACAAAAAATATATAATAAAAAATATATATAATAAATAAATAAAGTAATAAAGAGTCGCAACGGATAGTACCACCCGTCGCGACCCCCTTGCTCCCTTCGGGCACCGTTGCGACGTGTATTGATATACACGTCGCGACCCCCTTACATTTATGGAGAATCAATCAAGATCTTCAATCAAGGGCCAGTCACGACGTATAGGTCTTTACGTTGCGACTCCCTAGCATTTATGGCAAATCAAGATCGAATATGAAATTGATACCTGTCGCGACGGTGAAGGACACCCGTCACGACCCCCTGCATCATAAATGACTGGATTTCTTTCCCGGAATAGCTCCCTTCGACCCACTATAAATTGGACGCCATTTCTCAATTGAGGGGACCAAAAAATCGAGAACCAAGAGGCTGCGGAGAGTAAGAAGAGAAGGTAAAAATATCTCAATCATATCTTCCTACTTTTTGTTATCAATCCACAAACATCTTTCTATTTGCCCAACTCTCTTTTGTAAATTCCCATCTCTTTTTTTCGGGTTGTAACCCCCTGGTGTAGGAGTTACAACCTCGAATATGATTTGAGCACCCAAAGCTTTTTCTGTCTCGTCTCTTGTTTCTTTTAAAAAAACGAAAAGGGGTCGCGATGGGTAGGCCTCCCGGTTTGAATGATAGAGGGGCCACGACACATCATCACATACGTTGCGACCCCCTGTTTTGCGGATATAGGTCGCGACGGTAAAGGATACCCTTCGCGACCCCTTGTCTTATGGGAGACAAAAATAATTAATTTATTATTTCTTATTTGGCAAATATATTTTTTTATATGTAATCTAGTGCCACCAAGAGACTTTTGTCTTTATAGGGGAGCACTAGCCTTCATGCCATCTGGGCACTACGCCTGATGAGCCTTCACACACACACCTTTATGATGTTTTCATCACTTGTATGTATTGTATGGTAGATAGGTACCAAAAGGCATTGTCCTCTTTAGGTACATTGCACTGAGAGGCTATCTAAGCTTTTGCTTGATGGAACTCCCCTCACTCACACACTTGTATGTCACAGGAACTACGTGGGCTTTGATCTCTCTTTGAGAGTACATAGGCCCTAAGCTTTTATCCTAGGTCAAGCCCTCCCTCTTTCTCTTCTCATATTGCGTATATCTCTGAGGCCAAACAACTTGAATATTGAATTTTAGGATAACTGTCTTCGGACGGGGGAAGAAGGGTGCCTAACACCTTCCCTTCATCCCAATCAGACTCCCGAACCCAATATTTTGTGAAAATTCATTTCTCATTCATTTTAAAGTTTATTTCATTTTTTCCAAGTTTCAATGAAAATTTGGTCGCGACTCCGTTGAGCGCGCGGTCATCACAGTTGGCGACTCCACTGGGGACTTTTAATTAGAGAGTCAAGCCCTTTTTAAATAAATATTTGAATCGTTTAGCCTTAAATATTGTTTGTTTGTATATATCTTAGTATATTTGTGGTCTTCCTTGTTTTTGCAGTGTTTCCACCTTTAAGTGGAAGGGAAGGGTAGCTTGGGCGCTCCAAAAATCACAAATGCACTATTTAAATTTATATTCACCCACAAATTGGCTCCTATATACGGAGCACATCCAAATAAGTTAGAATGGGATATGAGAATCTTTCCCTGTTGGGCTTAGGCCTATAGAGGTTGACATATCTATCCTACTTAGATTGTTACTTGCCTTGAGGGTTGATGCGCGCAGACTTTTCTGTGACAACCTTCTCCTTCAAGTCAGGGTCTCTACCTTTGGTAGAGGCAATCTAAGAGCCTTTTTAGGATACCTAGATCCCAAGCTGAACCATGCGTAAGTTGACCTTAAAAGCCCACCCTTATTAGGTCAGCCGTTTTAGATGACCTTAGCTGCCTAACCTATAGGACACAAGGAGCAAAACCCATGCATTGCACGACATGCATTTCATTCTTTGTACTATCCATAAATTGTTCTTTTTTTAATTATACTAACATTTTTTCCTTTCCTTTTTTTTAGCAAAAGTCGTTATTTGTGGTTTTCTTTTTTAAAAAAAACCTGAAATGGCATAAGAGCATATCACGGCCTTTTATTCTCCTACGAGTCTTGCCCTCACCGGAAGAAGAATCAAGGTCAAGATTCAAGCCAACGCTGTGGATGGTCTGATAAAGATGAGGGAGTATCTACCTAGGGAAGAACTGAGAAAGTTCCGTGGTCGCTATGGGGACATCTTAGACCTTTTAGACATAAAGGTTGTGGAAGATGCATTACAAGCTCTCCTTCAATTATGGGATAATAAATTAAGGGTGTTCGTGTTCCATAATTTCATTCTTTCTTTAGTATCCAAGGAATATGCTGGTCTATTAAAGGATCCCCTTCTCCCAACAAGTCATATATACAGGTTTTCAGGTTCTCTTCCTACGCAGGGGGAGATTGCTAGCTTGCTCAGGTTACCTGAAGAGAAAGCCACTATCAGAAATCATGCTCAAGGAGGGGTTCTCTCTGCTAAATTCCTCTTGGAGCACATGGAAGCAATGAAAAGGAAGGGGAATTGGGCAACTTTTGGGAGAACCCTCACCTTAGCGGTTTATGGGTTGGTCCTTTTCCCTACTACCCTCGACGTGGTCCATTTGTCTTCCATTGGAGTCTTTATGGCTGTAGAGAGGCATAGGATAAACCTCGTGCCGGCTATTTTGGCGGAGACCTTGGGATCCCTTACCTACTGTCAGGCTTGGAAAGGGAAGAAACTACAATGTTGCCTACAACTTCTAATGGTCTGGTTTGCCAATCACATTTTTGGGAAGGGTTACTTGTTCGGAGGAATCCTTGATGTCGTCCATCATCCCCTTCGTGACTTCTCACGTCGTGAAGGTCTTTGACTATACAATCCCAACTAACAAGACCCTGAGGGGTTAGAATGGTGGGTACACTTTCTCGCGCAAATTGAGGAAAATGACGTTCGCTGGGAACTGGTATGGTGGCTAAAAGAGGAAGTATTGTATAGCTGCGGACAATTCCTCAATGTTCCTTTGGTGGGGCCAAGATTTACAATCAACTACAATCCGTCCTTAGAACATACACAGTTGACATATTGTCAAGGTGTACCCGCAGAGGAATTAGTGCACTCATTCTTGCACTCCTTCAAGGGACCTGACTCCATACACGGAATAACTATCTCGAGAGCATGGGACCACAAGCTGTTCAAGGGAAAAGCTGAGTTGGGAAGTAGGGGACTCGCGCCAACTAGGGATTTCAGGGCATGGCTAAAAGAGATGATCAATGACAAAGTAATGGAAAGGTTCGCTCCATTAAATCCCCTCTTGGGGAATGATTAACTAAAAATTGAAAGGGCACTAAAGCGGAAAATTGACGAGCACAAGGATGCGCTAGAAAACTTCGAGGCTCAGAGGGACAGGAAGATGAAGGCCATCCGAGAAGCGGAGAGAGAGTATGTTAATGTAAGGGTAGACAGTGAAGATGTTCGCAAGAATTCTCCTCTTCTAGCTGAAAATAGGAATCTCAAGGAGACAAACCATAACTTGAGAAACGAGCTGGCCAGAAAGGAAAGAGAATGGGAGGAACACATGAATGTTGAACTCTAAGTGAAAGAATCCAAGGCGCATGCATTGGAAGCCCGTGTCAGAGAATTGGAGGCCCATAACCAAGGGCTGCAGGCTCAGCTACTCAATTACAACCCGGCCACTCAGGAACAACTGAACAAGGCACTTCTCCAAATACAAGCCATGAGTTTGACAATGGAGAATCTAGAAGAGAAGTGTAAGGCGAGGGAAAAGGTCATAGTAGAGCTCGAAAGAGAGATAGAGCTGTGGAAGAAGGATGCAATTCGAATGCACGACAAGATTGAACAAATGGCTCGTTTGATAAATATGTATGTGCCATCCTTCATTGACGCCTTCAAAAAGGTCGAATGGCGGATCCACTTGCCCCAAGTCTCACCTGAACTAGAGGAGCTCATAATATTCAGCCGTATCTTGATCAACCGATGGAACGCGATGCTGAGGATGTAGTATAGGTTGAATAAAAGGCCGAGATAGGTGCACGATAGGCTTGTAGCTTTCGTAGTATCTTATCAACTTTTTCCCATAATTGAATCTCATACTTTTGAATTGGAATGAGGATGTTCTGAATTCCGCATTAATCAATAAAAAAATATTATTTTGTTTTCTCTCTTATTTATGTTTTGCTTTTATTTCGCGACTATTCAATTCTTAATAAAAAGGGTTACGTTAATATTAGTAAAATGGCACCTAAAGTCCACGCAACCAAGCCGGGAAGTGCTCACGCTCAGTTGGACGCGAGAAGGAACGCGCTAGACAAACAAGAATTGGAATTTCTCAGGCAAGAGAATAGAGTCATCAAGGCAGAGATGGCAAAACAAAAGCGCATGCATCTAAAGAAGGAGAAGGAGCTCCGCCAACAGGTAAAGAAGTATCGACAAGAAAATCTGGAAAACAAGCAATTGGCATCCAACTTCCACAAAGCATACTGTGAGATGTGCCGCTGGGCAGATCTGGCCAAACTTCAGAGGCTATACCTTGAAGAGCAGGCGGAAAAGGAAGCAGCCAATAAGTAGATGCAGGGATGTTTTATTCTAGAAAGAAATATATAAATGGCTTCTCATAGGAAACAATGTTAGAAGAAGCATTTTTGTAAGAATGTTGCTTTTATGAATGAATAAAGTTTCCTATTTTATCTCTACTCCGTGTCTCTCTCTCTCTTAAGGTCCAAGCTAGTTGATCACGATGATTGCATGATGAACATAGTTCTCATAGCAAACTATCAACCTTCTTCCCCTATTGGGTATTCTAACTCATAGAGGGACTAAAGGGGGATTTTAGATGCCAAATTACTAATATCCCAACCCAAAATGAATTTAAAATTACTAAGAAAATCTTTTCTCAGGAATCCATCAAAATTGCGCAATCAAGCCATCAATACTACACTCGAACTCGGAGGTTACAAATGGAATCCCAAGCAGCCGAGTCTGTCGCCAAACTAGCAGAGATGGAAAAAGGCCTAAGTGTGACTAATTCTCAAGTGGCTGCATTGAATGATAAGATTGATCAGATCATGGCCTTCTTGGCCAGAAGCCATCAGGAACAAGGGGAGGGCTTGGACAAAGCCTCAAAAGGAAAGAAGGTCCCTCATATCCTAATTCCCGAAGACCACGAAGGAGAGTATGTCGAAGAGATACTAGTGGAAGAATCACCTAAAGTCAACGAATCCAAGACAAATGAAGGAATATCCATCAACGTGGCTACAGTTCTAGCCGCTTTGAAGGCCCAACAAGAGAAGCAAAGTCAAGAAAGAGATAACGGAGAAGGAATCAAGGAACAAATAGAGAAGGAAGTAAGCCGCGCGCTTAAGATGGCCACGAAGATAGAAGAGGAGGACGAAGTTGCCCTATTGAACTTCCCTAAAATTCAGGTCCCTCTTAAGTTCAAACTTCCGCTCTTCGAAAAACATGACGGCTTATCAAACCCAGACCATCATGTCAAAGGGTATTGTGCCACCATGGCAACTTATAGTTCGAAACTCGCTTTTCTCCTTGCCCATTTCCACAACAGTTTGAAAGGGGCCGCATATAAATGGTTCATGAGACAGGAGAATGAGACGATGAAGCCATGGGCCACCATGGTAAGAGCCTTCCATAATAACTTCAAGCACAATATTCATAGCAAGATGACAAGGGAAAGTATGATAACTCTGAAAAGAAGGACCAATGAAACCTTCCGAGAATATGCCTCTAGATGGAAAGAGGCCTCAGTGGAAGTCCAGCCTCCAATGAGTAAAAGAGAAACCTGCCGCTACTTTGTCAAAGCATTAGGCAACCCAGCTTACGAGGTCTTAGCTATTTTGCCACATTAAGATTTTGCTGACCTAGTCACCATTGGAGAGGATATCGATGCAAGGAGTAAAGAGGCGCCTTCGCCCAAAAAGAACTACTTTCCTAATTATAGGAGGAAGAAAGAAGAAAGTACATACTTTGTACAAAATACCCCCAAGACATTCTCAATCAATGCTGTGCGAAATCCGGGGACTTCCCAACAAAATCAAGCACAAAGAAGCCACAACAGGGTAAGCAAGAGGAATAGGGAATTGCTAGAATTGGGTCTCACTCGGATAGAACTTTTTGAGTATCTGAAGGGGCAACATATGATGTGTGCTCGGCCGGGAAAGACGTGGGAGCCCCCATACCCACCGTGGTACAAGCCAGAATTGTCATGTATATACCACCAAGGCACTAAAGGGCATTCAATCAACAACTCTGATCACTTTAAGACGCATCTTCTGCAAATGATAGATGCCGGATGGATCAATCTCCTGAATATCACTAAGAAACCCTTGCCCGAGCATGGGGCAAACGCCGTAGAGGAGGAAGAATTGATAAACAAGGATTTAACACAGACATCATTTTCTCTCGAGCAAATTTATGAGGCTCTTTCCAAAGCAGGTCATGTACCACACCTAAAAGAGTACAATACACTCTTTTGCTATTATCACCAGACCATCGATCATTCCACAAATATGTGTGAGCACTGGAGGAGGCATGTGTAGCAGTATATGGGCCTAGGGGTTATAACTATAAAAAAAAGGCAAGTCTAAAATCCACATGTGTGCAACCTCCAACAAGGAAAAGAATGCATTACTTTTCACTCTCAAGTTCCCAGATGTGGAACCTTCTGCACAAATCTCATCAGTCCCTAAATCCTCACCCCTTTTCACTATCAAAAAACCTGGTCCACCGAATGCAGCGCACCTCCAGATGACTATCTATCCACCAGGACCCACGCCTTACGCCTCTAATAAGGTAGTCCCTTGGAGGTACCAAGTAACCATAGATGTTGGAGGAAAGAAGGTAGAAATTGGGAAAGTACTCGTAAACACCTACATTTCCCAAGGACAAGGGTTTACTAGAAGTGAGAGGCTATATGCAAAGAATATGTCAGGGGCACCTAAGGAGACTCTTGACGTAGAAAAAGAAAAGAGTCCTGAAAATCAACGGGAAAAGAAGAGGCGAACTTTGAGAAAGAATTCTTGAGTGTAGTCAAGAAAAGTGACTACGACATTGTTGAGCAGCTGAGGAAACGCCATCTAAAATCTCCATGCTCGCCCTTATGTTAAATTCAAACATACATCGTCAGGCCCTCCTAAAAGCATTGGCCGACACACATATCCCGAAGGAAATCACACCAGAAAACATGGTGAATTTAGTAGACGCAGCCAAACACGCGTATATCCATTCCTTCTCAGAAGAGGAAATTTGTCCAGGCATGAAGGCCTTACATATCACTGTTAAATGTTATGGCTTCACAATAGCAAAAGTTTTCATAGACAGAGGATCCGCCCTGAATGTTCTACCCGTTGCTACCTTCCAGCAACTCCCGGTGGAGTCAACACGCATCGATGCTAGCAATATGATTGTTCGGGCTTTCGATGGAACCAGAAGAGAAGCCATGGGGGGGGGTGGGGGGTTACCCTCCCTATTGAAATAGGGTCTTTCACCTTTGATATCTCTTTCCAACTCATGGAGGTAGATGCGGTCTATACCATGCTGCTAGGAAGGCCTTGGATCCTTGAGGCCAAAGCTACACCATTTACTCTTCACCAAAGGAACAAGTTCCTCAAAGAGGGGAGGATTATTACCATCAAGGGAGAAGAAAGCATGCTAATAAGCCATCCCTCCCCCGTGCCTTTCATTGATAGTACCAAGGAAGCTTTGGAACCCTCCTTCCAAGGTCTGGAAGTAGAAGAAAAACCTAGAGAGGCTTTCCAGATTAATAGTGTAGCCACAAAAATTATGGCAAGACAGGGCTATCAACAAGGATGTGGTATAGGCCCCACATTGACCGGAATGCCTAGATGCATTGAACCAAAGGAGCAAGAGGCTCTGTTTGGGCTAGGCTACACCAAGGCGACGCGCAACAAGAGCGGTCAAGAGAGATGCCTTCCTTTAACTCAACGGTTCGTGCCCGCCAAAACAACCGAGAAGGACGACCAAGTCCTAGCCATTAAGGAGGAAGAAGCTAGTAACAACAGCCCCCTCATATGGCGTACGGTGGAAGGAGCTAGCCTGGGGAACTGGGAAGCTGGCTGGCTCTTAGCAATCCATAGTTCCAAGTAAAGCATGAATTGTAATTGGTCTAAAGTCGAGCTCTAAACTTAGACCAAAGAATAATGCATCTATGAGCTTATCTGTTGCTACTTATCAACTTTGCAATAAAAATGGCTTGCATATTTTACTAAATTTTGTTCATGTGCGTTTCTCTTTATCCCCTTTTGTTTCTCTTCTTAATTCGCGTTTTTCTTTGACCTCAGGGAATTAGAATTCTCCGAGACCTCGCCCAATTCGGCGATTCCTGGTTTTTACGAATCTCAGGATAACGAACATATGCAAAATGAGTACGATTTCGATGATGAGGACACCCCTCCTATTTTTGCTAAAATGGTCAAATCAGACGAAAATGGGATGGTCCCCCACCAAGAAATAATCGAACTCATAAATCTGGGGACTGAGAAAGACGAAAATGAAGTAAAGATCGTTGATAATCTGGAAAGAGAAGAACTAATCCTATTATTAAAAGAATACATAGACGTGTTTGCATGGTCATAGCAAGATATGCTTGGACTTGATTCAGGAATTGCGTCTCATAAAATGACGACGTTCCCTCACATGGAACCAAAGAAACAAAAGTTAAGGCGCATGAAGCTCGATATGTCCCTCAAGATAAAAGAAGAGGTACAAAAAAGTGGGACGCCGGTTTCCTGGAAGTGTCAATCTATCAAGAATGGATGGCCAACATAGTTCCCATCCCCAAGAAAAGATGGGAAGGTCCGAATGTGTGTCGACTATAAGGACCTAAATAAAGCTTCCCCTAAAGATGACTTCCCGCTTCCACATATCGATGTCTTGGTAGATAATAGCGTCGGAAGTTTTCGCTATTCATTCATGGATGGATATTCAGGCTACAATCAAATACCTATGCATCCTGAAGATAAAGCCAAGACTACCTTCATTACGCAATGGGGAACTTATTGTTATAAAGTTATGCCATTCGGACTAAAAAACGCGGGGGCAACTTACCAACGAGACATGGTGGTACTATTCCACGACATGATCCACAGAGAGGTGGAGTTCTATGTGGATGATATGGTGGCTAAATCAGCAGAAGGATAAAGTCATGTCAAGGTCTTGAGAAAGTTATTTGACAGACTTCGGAAGTTCAAACCGCAACTTAATCCGAACAAATGCGTTTTCGGAGCCCAATAAGGAAAGCTCCTCGGGTTCATCGTAAGTTGGAAAGGAATTGAGGTCGACCCTGATAAAATTAGAGCCATTAGAGATATGCCGCCCTCCACTGCAGAAAAACAAGTACGAAGTTTTCTGGGAAAGGTGAATTACATTGTGCTCGCTTCATACGTAATTTGACGGCTACGTGCACTCTTCTTTTCAAACTTCTCAAAAAGAACCAATCTCTAGAGTAGAACGCAGAGTGTCAGTTGGCATTTGATACGGTGAAAGAATATCTTACTATCCCACCAGTGTTGGTACCTCCCACACCAGGAAGGCCCTTGCTATTATACTTAACTGTCTTAGAACAATCTATGGGAGCCATCTTGGGGCAACACAACTCTGTAACAAAAAAAGAACAAGCGATATACTACATGAGTAAGAAGTTTGATCTGAATGAATCTCGATATCCTTTAATCGAGAAGACGTGTTGTGCTCTCATATGGATGGTACGACGCTTAAGATACTACATGCTCTATTATGAAACCTTCCTCATATCATGAATGGATCCCGTGAAGTACATCTTTGAAAGCCCACACGTGTCGGGGCAAGTCTCCAAATGGAAAGTGATATTAGCGGAATATGATATCAAGCACGTCACCCAAAAATCTATCAAAGAAAGTGCTATAACAGATTATCTAGCCATTAACCCCCTGGATGAAGAACACGTCTTAGATTACCAGTTCCCAAATGAAGGGTTAAACGCCATAGAAGAAGAATCTCACACAGGGACCTAGGAAATGTTCTTTGACGGGACAGTTAATGTCTTTGGAAACAGGATCAGAGTCGTTATCATCTCCCCTGGTGGGAAACAATTCCCAATCGCAATCAAGCTTGATTTTGAGTGCACCAACAACATGGCGGAGTACGAAGCTTGTATTTGTGGGTTGCAAGCCACCATAAGACTGAAACTCAGGGAAATAAAGGTTTTCGGGGATTCCGCACTAATAATCTATCAAACTAAGGGAGAGTGGCAGACCAAGGATCCCAAATTGGTCCCTTAACGAAGCTTGTGTGGTGTGTAGTGTGGATGTGTGGTGTAGTGTGTTGTGTGTGCAGTGGTGTAGTGTGTATAGTGTGAGTGTGTGGTGTGTGTTGTGTGTATCGTGTGGTGTGTGTAATGTGCAAAGTGTGTAGTGTGTGCAGTTGTGTAGTGTGTGCAGTGTGATGTGTGTAGTGGTGTAGTACTTGTAGTGTGATGTGTGTAGTTTGTAGTGTGTGCAGTGGTGTTGTGTAATGTGTAGTGTGGTTTTGTGTAGTATGTGTAGTGTGTAGTAAGTGTAGTGTAGTGTGTAGTATGGGTGTAGTGCGTGTAGTGTAGTGTGTAGTATGGGTGTAGTGCGTGTAGTGTAGTGTATGTGTATTGCTTAGTGTGTGCAGTGTGTGTAGTATGTGTAGTGTGTAGTGGTGTAGTACGTGCAATGTGTAGTGTGTGGTGTAGTAGAGTGTGTAGTGCCTGTAGTGTGTAGTGCATTTAGTGTGTAGTGCATCTAGTGTGTAGTATGTGTAGTGTGTGTAGTGGTGTAGTGTAGGTTAGTGTCTAGTGTGTGTAGTGCGTGTAGTGTGTAGTATGTGTAGTGTAGTATGTAGTGTGTAGTGCAGTATGTAGTGTGTAGTGCATGTAGTATGTGTAGTGGTGTAGTGTAGTGTAGTATGTAGTGTGTAGTGCGTGTAGTGTAAAGTGTGTAGTGTGTGTAGTATGTGTAGTGGTGTAGTGCGTGTAATGTGCAGTGTGTGGTGTAGTGTGTGTTGTATTGTGTAGTGTGTATAGTGGTGTAGTACGTGGTGTGTATAGTGTGTAGTGCCTGTAATGTGTAATGTCTGTAGTGCATGTAGTGTGTAGTATGTGTAGTGGTGTAATGTACTGCAGTGTGTAGTGTAATATAGTGTGTAGAATGGGTGTAGTGCGTGTAGTGTGAGTAGTGTAGTGTATGGTGTATTGCGTAGTGTGTGTAGTGTGTAGTGTGTATAGTATTTGTAGTGTGTAGTTGTGTAGTACGTGCAATGTGTAGTGTATGGTGTAGTGGAGTGTGTAGTATGTGTAGTTGTGTAGTGTAGTTTAGTGTGTAGTGTGTAGTATTTGTAGTGTGTAGTATGTGTAGTGTGTGTAGTGGTGTAGTGTGGTGTAGTATGTAGTGTGTAGTGCATGTAGTATGTGTAGTGGTGTAGTTTAGTATGTAGTGTGTAGTGCGTGTAGTGTAGTGTGTGTAGTAAGTGTAGTGGTGTAGTTTAGTGTGTAGTGGTATAGTGCATGTAATGTGTAGTGTGTATTATGTTTAGTGGTGTAGTGTAGTTTAGTGTGTAGTGTAGTATTTGTAGTGTGTAGTATGTGTAGTGTGTGTAGTGGTGTAGTGTGGTGTAGTATGTAGTGTGTAGTGCATGTAGTATTTGTAGTGGTGTAATTGAATATGTAATGTGTAGTGCGTGTAGTGTAGTGTGTGTAGTATGTGTAGTGGTGTAGTGTAGTTTAGTGTGTAGTATTTGTAGTGTGTAGTGGTGTAGTGTGGTGTAGTATGTAGTGCATGTAGTATGTGCAGTGGTGTAGTGTAGTTTAGTGTGTAGTGTGTGTAGTGTGTAGTATTTGTAGTGTGTAATATGTGTAGTGTGTAGTATGTGTAGTGTGTGTAGTGGTGTAGTGTAGTGTAGTATGTAGTGCATGTAGTATGTGTAGTGGTGTAGTGTAGTGTAGTATGTAGTGTAGTATGTAGTGCGTGTAGTGTAGTGTGTATAGTATGTGTATAGTGTGTAGTTGTTTAGTGCGTGTAATGTGTAGTGCATGTAGTGTGTAGTATGTGTAGTGTGTGTAGTATGTGTAGTGGTGTAGTGTAGTTTAGTGTGTAGTGTGTAGTATTTGTAGTGTGTAGAATGTGTAGTGTGTGTAGTGGTGTAGTATGTAGTGCATGTAGTATGTGTAGTGGTGTAGTGTGTGTAGTATGTGTAGTGGTATAGTGTGTGTAGTGGTGAAGTGTGGTGTAGTATGTAGTGTGTAGTGCATGTAGTATGTGTAGTGGTGTAGTGTAGTATAGTATTTAGTGTGTAGTGCATGTAGTGTTGTGTGTGTAGTGGTGTAGTGAAGTGTGTAGTGGTGTAGTGCGTGTAATGTGTAGTGCTTGTAGTGTGTAGTGTGTGTAGTATGTGTAGTGGTGTAGTGTAGTTTAGTGTGTAGTGTGTAGTATTTGTAGTGTGTAATATGTGTAGTGTGTGTATTGGTAATATGGGTGTGGTGCGTGTTGTGTGTGTAGTGTAGTGTATGTAGTGTAGTATATGGTGTAGTGTGTGTAGTGTGTAGTGTGTTTAGTATGTGTAGTGTGTGTTCTAGTCTGGTGTGTGTGTAGTATGCGTAGTAGTATGTGTAGTGGTGTAGTGTAGTGTAGTATAGCGTGTAGGTATAGTGTTTAGTGTAGTGTATGGTGTATATTGTGTAGTGTAGTGTATGGTCTAGTGTGTGTAGTGTGTAGTGTGTTTAGTATGTGTAGTGAGTGTGTAATGTGTAATACGTGTAGTGTGTAGTATGTGTAGTGTGTGTAGTGGTTTGGTACGTGTGGCGCGTAGTGTGTGTGGTGTGTAGTGGTGTAGTTTGTGTAGTGGTGTAGTGTAGTATGGGTGTAGTGTGTGTAGTGTAGTGTATGGTGTATGTAGTATATGGTGTAGTGTGTAGTGTGTTTAGTATGTGTAGTGTGTAGTGGTGTAGTGTAGTGTGTGTAGTGCGTGTAGTATGTGTAGTGTTTGTAGTATGTGTGTAATGGTTTAGTGTAGTCTAGTATGTAGTTTATAGTGCGTGTAGTATGTGTAGTGTGTGTAGTGCGTGTTGTGTGTCGTGTTGTGTGTGTTGTTGTGTGTATTATGTTTAGTGTATGGTGTAGTGTAGTGTGTAGTGTGTGTAGTGCGTATAGTGTTTAGTGTGTAGTGTACGTAGTGGTGTAGTGTATATTGTAGTGTGTAGTGTGTGTTGTAATGTGTAATGTGGTGTGTGTAGTGTGGTGTATAGTATGTGTAGTGTGTGTAGTTGTGTGGTGTGTGGTGTAGAGTGTGTTGTGTGGTGTGTGTAGTGTGTGATGTGTGTTGTAGTGTGGGTAGTGTAGTATAGTGTATGTAATGGTGTAGTATGTGTAGTGTGTCGTGTGGTGTGTGTGTAGTATATGGTGTAGTATGTGTAGTGGTGTAGTGTGTAGTGCGTGTAGTATGTAGTATGTGTAGTGCGTGTAGTATGTGTAGTGGTGTAGTGTAGTGTAGTGTAGCATGTAGTGTGTAGTGCATGTAGTTTGTGTAGTGGTGTAGTGTAGTGTAACATGTAGTGTAGTGTAACATGTAGTTTGTATAGCGTGTAGTGTGTAGTTTGTGTAGTGTGTGTAGTGGGTGTAGTGTGGTGTGTGTATTATGTTTAGTGTATATAGTATGTGCAGTGGTGTAGTGTAGTGTGTTTAGTGGTGTAGTGCGTTTAGTGTAGTGTGTGTATTATGTGATGTAGTGTGTAGTGTAGTGTAGCGTGTGTATTATGTGATGTAGTGTGTAGTGGTGTAGTGTGTGTAGTGGTGTGTGTGGTGGGTGTTGTGTGTAGTGTACGTAGTGGTGTAGTGTAGCGTGTGGTGTGTGTAGTGTACGTAGTGGTGTAGTGTAGAGTGTAGAGTGTAGAGAGTGTGTAGTGTAGTGTGTAGTGCGTGTAGTGTGTGTTGTAATGTGTAGTATGTGTGTAGTGTGGTGTGGTGTGGTGTAGTGTGTAGTGTATATAATATGTGTAGTGTGTTGTAATATGTAGTGTGTAGTGTGTGTAATTGTGTGTAGTGTGTGGTGTGGTGTAGTATAATGTATGTAATGGTGTAGTATGTGTAGTGTATTTTTTAGTGTGTAGTGTATTTAGGGTGTAGTGCATGTAGTGTAGTGGAGTAATGTGAGTGGAGTACTGTATGTGTAGTGCGTGGTGTGTGTAGTGCGTGTCGTGGTGTAGTGATGTAGTGTGTGTAATGGTGTAGTGTGCGTATTGTGGAGTGTGTGTAGTGGAGTGTGTGGTGTGTGCGGTGTGCGTAGTGTGTGGTGTGTATTGTGGCGTGTGTAGTAGGGGTGTTCAAAGGCTTGATTTAGTTCGGTTTTGCCAAAAATTTGAACCGAACCAATATAATCGATTTTCAAAATGTGCGAACCTTGTCAGTTTTATTTTTGAACGGTTTGGTTCGATTTTAAGGTGTGTTTGGTTCGATTTTAGAGTCCGTTTGATTCATGCTAATTTGATATTTTCATGTTGACATGTATTAAACAAACTCTAACTTTATAAAACCTAAAAAATAATAAATTTTAAAAATATCAAACTTACAATATCAAACTTATAAGTTGTTAAATGAAGATTTTATAAAGATTAATAAGAATTCAAAATATTACAACAAATTATTTCACTAAAAAAACTAATTTTAGCGTAAGTGAATTAATGTCATTTATCAATAATATTATTTGTTAATTTAATTGTTATAACTAACATTAAAATGATTTTAACATAATCTCTAAGTTAACGTCGATTGTAGAACTGAAAGAATCATAACGTTAAATATAATTTTAAACTAGGACCTTATCCAGGAAGCCCCAATTAACCCTGTCATAGCCTTTCTCAAAGTCTAGTTTAAAAATCACGTCCTTCTTCTTTGGACGCCTGATATCTTCCACTACTTCGCTAGCCACTATAGTTGCATCCAGACAAAAAAGCCTCATAATCCTCATGCTTTTTAATCTAACTAAGAAGATCCCTTGCAATACCCAAGAGCTGAATACCAATGGGAGGCCTAGAAAACAACTCTAATAAGTGAGGTTTTTCATTTTAACATTTTACTAATTTAAATAAGAAACCACCTAGAGATAACTTAAGTTTAAGACAGTTACTTTATACTAATGAAAATTCTATAACCAGATATTATCACAACAAATTGTACCTAAATGAATTTTTTCCATATTCAACTAACATTAACAACGTGAACAGACTGGGACATCCTTACCCTGTCAGAGAGGATAGGAACATAACGGCCAAATGTCATAGGCACTATTCCCATCTGACCAATATAGAATCTATCATCCTGCAATTTGGTAAATAGTATAAGAATAAGATGTTAGGCATCAGCCCCGTCAAATTAGCTTGCATGTAAATTTATATCATTCAAAAAAATCCATTCATGTCCAAAGTTAAATCAAATTCAAATGGCTAATTTAAAAAAGTTTTCTCTCTAAGATTAGGGCTTGAATCTGGGACAAGTTTTAGAAGTTTTGTATGCAACAAATTTTAACTCAACATGTTTTTGTTGACTCATTTCAGAGGTTTAAGAGGCAATGAAATTGTTTACATTAGCTTCAAGTGAAATTTGAAAGTCAATGTCTTTCTGCCCCTTCAATTTTATATTCTAATTTATTCTAGTTGGTTACACCGTAATTTTAGGGATCCTAGTTTAAATTTAATTGTATGTATTTTTCAGATTCCGTTACATTTGTAAAATCTTCTGTACAAATCTGTATAAATACATTATTCAGAAATACAAAACGCACTTTTCAGCCACATACTACTGTTCGTTTAGGAAGAGACAGCAAGAAAACAGGTCAATAATGAACTTGATCAAGAAGCCCCCGCCGCATTCCACAATACTCAATCGAAAGAGAGAACCTGATGGCTCTAAAGATATATCAAAAGTTTATGCCTCAATGGCTAACTTCCGAATACCCATCACTAAAAGAAACTACTCTAATATGGAAAACACAGCAAAACGTTCATAAATCTTCAGGCTAAATGCTAAGGGTTAACAGCGCAGAAATATCTCCTACATCTTAGGAGAATATTCTTTGGCTAATCTCTCCCTTTTTCTCTCTCTATTTGAATTTAAATCTTGATATATTATTTAGTTAGTTAAATAATTATTTTCAGGATCCTAGCAATCTGTCTGTTCTGATTTTTATATTCTAATTTATTCTAGTTAGTTACACCGTGATTTTAGGGCCCTTCTCCCATATCTTCTATTGATAAAAAAAGATATTATATCCTATTTGTAGATGAATTTACTAAATACATGTGGCTTTACACCCTCCAATCCAAAACTGACGTACCCAATATCTTTAAGACCCTTCATCCCTTGCTAGAAAGACAACTAGAAACCAAGCTGCAATCCTTTTACATTGACGGTGGAACAAAATTCCAACCTCTCAAACAATATTTCCAAATCCAAGGCATTCAACACCTTGTTTCTCCACCATACACACCACAAAGAGTGGCTCTAGTAGAAAGACGACATCATCATATAATCGAAACCACTAGAACACTACTCCATCAAGCCTCTCTACCTTCAAATTTCTGGTCTTATGCCTGTCAATATGCAACATACCTCATAAACAAAATGCCTACCCCAAATTTGAACAACAAATCACCCTTTGAAATACTTTTCCACAAAACACCAAACTATGAGAAACTAAAAGTGTTTGGATGCCTATGCTACCCTTGGCTAAAACCATACAGTAAACACAAATTTGACCCAAAATCCACACCTTGTGTGTACCTTGGACACTCTCCAACCAACATTACAGCCACTTGTGCTATGACCCAAAAACAGCAAAGATCTACCTATCACGAGATGTCCTCTTCTTTGAAGAATCCTATCCCTTCTCAAACATTTTCTCACATCTCAAACCAAAAATAAATCCCAAATGGGAATACATTGAACCTTCAATTTCACAAACAACTACACCTCAAGCTACTGACCTACAACTGGCGCATCCATTCACAATAATATAAGTCAGTCACTCAAACAATAAGTCCACTCCATGTACAAGTACTGCCCCTGCAAGTCAATCAAGTAAAAACATTAAATCTGTTTTGTCTCCTTCTTCTTCTTCCTTGCTCACTAACCCTACTCAGGTACCCACTAGCTCCAAACCAATTATAACCTATCAAAGACGAACCAAAGTTGATCTTCCCATAAACCCAAATCCAAACCCCACAAACAGTACCCAAAACAGTAAACCAAAGTCTCAAAACAGTAGCCAAAAAATCACACCAATTCATCCCATGACCACTAGAAGCAAAGCCAAACACATGCAACCTCAACAAAATTGCACAACCATCAGCCCTTTAACCTTAACCCCCACAACCTATAAACAAGCCAAACTGATTCCCACTGGAATCAGGCCATGAAAGCCGAATATGATGCACTTATTACCAACAAAACCTGGGAATTGGTACCATTTGACAATACTGATAATGTGGTAGATTGCAGATGGCTGTTTAGGATAAAATACAATCCTAATGGCATTATTGACAGATACAAGGCACGATTAGTGGCCAAGGGATTCACCCAGAGGCTTGGGCTTGACTACCACAACACTTTTAGTCCCGTAGTCAAACCAACAACCATCAGACTTGTCCTGACTCTTGCAACTCAAAAAGGTTGGGCTATCAATCAACTAAATGTCAACAATACCTTTCTTCAAGGAAACTTATTAGAAACCGTGTACATAAGACAACCCCCCGGTTTTGAACACCCACGATAACCATCACATGTCTGCAAGCTACGAAAAGCAATCTATGGACTGAAGCAGGCACCAAGGGCATGGTACACTGAGCTGAGTAACTTTCTATTTTCCAAAAATTTTTTGAAGTCAAAATCCGATACATCATTGTTTATATTACATCAAGGTTCTCTAGTGTTGTATGTCATTTTCTATGTCGATGACATTAATATCACAGGAAATAGTACATCAGAAATAAGAAGACACATTGACATACTTTCTAAGAGGTTTTCTCTTAAGGACTTAGGACCACTACATTATTTTTTGGGCGTGGAGGTAATACAACTCAGCAATCAGACCATACTAACTCAACAGAAGTATGTACAAGACATATTACAAGATGTGAAGATGACTGACTGTAAACCGATGCCTACACCAATTACAACAAACAGATTTGCTTCTTCTCAGCAAGACGGCGCAGTAGACATCACACTATATAGAAAGATCATTGGCAAGCTCCATTATCTAGCCTTCACAAGGCCTAATATATCCTATGTTGTGAACAAGTTGTCACAAGCCATGCAGCAGCCACTATTATCTCATTGGACAGCTTTAAATCGTGTTTTACGCTACCTAAAAGGAACCTCACACTATGGGATCACTATAGCAAAAAACCTGATGTAAGACTCTTAGTCTATTCTGACTCTGATTGGGCTGGAGATCCTATTGATAGAACATCTACAACAGGTTACATAATCAACCTAGGCCAAACACCTATCACTTGGTCATCAAAGAAGTAAAAGGCAGTATCAAGATCCTCTACAGAAGCAGAATACAGAGCAGTGGCTGCCACTGTCTCCGAACTTAGTTGGATTTGAAATCTTCTCACAGAACTAACTCCCTGCAACCCCAATAGTTTACTGTGACAACGTCTCCACTACCTACATATGTGCAAATCCAGTAATGCACAGCCGTATGAAGCATGTAGCTATTGATTTTCACTTCGTCAGAGATCAAGTTCAAAACAAACAGCTTTCTGTTAAACATCTACACGCAGCAGATCAAGTTGCTGATCTTCTTACAAAACCTCTAACAAGGACAGCATTTCAACAGCAATTTCTCAAGTTAGGCGTGATCGACATCACCCCTAACTTGCGGGGGCGTATTAACCTAGCTGCCACTAACTCCTAGCGTCACATATATTTGAATTTATTCAAATATTTATCTTATCAGAAAGATCATAGGAGTTAGCTATATTTATTTTAAATATTACACACCTACTGATTTTCCTTTATTTTAGGAACAGGAGTCGTTTCCTTATTTTCTTTTATTTAAATATTATTCACCTACTGTGTATATATACACATGTAAATTCATTAATAGAGATCATCTTTTTTCAAATATTATTCCCTATTTACGTATACTTCGGTTTTCTTTCATTATTATTTATTACAGTAGGACATCATATCCTCTTAAAGACTTTGCTACTGTTAAGTAGTCACTCCCACAAAATGAATAGTAATCATTATTCACTGCAAAGGAATTTGCTATGCAACCCTATAGAGAAAAACAAATCTCTTTTATAAGCGTGGCAAAAAAATGATCAAATTTAGATGAGAAATTTCTGGTCATCAAGCTTATATGAAAAATGTTTAAAGTGGCGAGGCCAAGCATCCCTGGTGTAATGACTGAGACTAGGTATAAAACACATTAGCTGAAATTAGGAAGAGACAACAAGAAAACAGGTCTGTAATGAACATGAACAAGAAAACCCCTGCCACATTTCACAATACTCAATCGAAAGAGAGAACCTGATTGCTCTAGGGATATATCAAAAGTTTTTGCCTCAATGACCAACTTCCGAATACCCATCACTAAAAGAAACTACTTTAATATGGAAAAAAGCAGCAAAACGTTCATAAATCTTCAGACTAAGCGCGAAGGGTAACCATACACATAGATTGTAGATCCATGCAGTGTCACAGTTAAAATTTCCGAGTACATAGTGCCAAGTCCTTAAAAGAATATCTTTATTAAGAGAAGAGGATACACTCAAAAAGGAAAGAAAAATTGCACAAAGACAGTGAACAGGTTTGAGTTCTGACAGAAACCAAGGAGAGTTTGGTACAATTTAGTATAAGAAAGAATTAAAAAAAAAAAAAGGGTTAAAATAGCAAAATACTTTTTGCTAAATACAATAATATAGAACTTTTGAAGCTGTCCAAACTTTAAATAAAATAGGAGCTTGTTTTTTTTAACAAATATTACTAGATAAAAATATACAAGAATATCAATAGACCCACTTTTTGAGGCTAAAGAACAGGAATTGTTTCACAAGATGAGAGCTCGTTTGGATGGTGGATTGATTTTGAGGTAGTGGGAATGGTAAGCTTATGTTTAGTGTGACATAAAAAGAAATAGGATTGGGTTTGGAAATTGGAATGAGAATGGAATATAACGACAAATTTTCACCTGTAGTTTATCTTGTGGTGGTAGTGGTTGGGGTGGCAGCGACAGTGATGGTAGGCGTAGTGGGGGTGGTGGTGGCACAACCACCACTGCCGCCGCCACCACCACCATTGCTGCCTCAGCCACCACAGCCACCGTTAGAAAAACACAAGGATAAAACTAGTCATTATACCGCATTCCCATTCTCTTTCCCTTTTCCATTCCCATTCCCACTCCCACTTCCACTTCCACTTCCACTTCTTCTCCCTCAAAAATATTCTACCAACCAAGTATAATACAAAATTGCCAATCAAGTATCATAAACTTCAATTGTACTTAAACGAAAAAAGACAAAAAAAAAGGATAAAATAGCACAAAACTTTTTTTCAAAATAATAAGGCACTAAACCAACAACAACAATGGAGACCATCATATACAATGCACAACAAATAAACAGCGCAGCGCCAATACCCAGTGGCAAATCTCTTTGAAAATGTTTCACATATTGATCACATAACACCATATTAGAAAGTTTTCAGTCCTTAATTATATATATACCTCATAGCAGATATCGCATTTAATCCATAAAGAAAAAAATTTAAGTAACTTACCTCTTCCATCAACCACAAAGGGAAAATAACTATGAAAGTATGCTAAACGATCCAAGAGGAAAGGATAAGATATTATCCTCAAAAGTGTAAAAAGAATCAAGCACAAAAGAGGTACAAGGTGTACATCAAGACAAAAAAGCCTCATAATCCTCATGCCTTTTAATCTAAATAAGAAGACCCCTTGCAATACCCAAGAGCTGAATACCAATGGGAGACCTAGAAACAACTCTAATACGTGAGGTTTTTCATTTTAACATTAAAGTATTACTAATTTAAAAAAGAAACCACCAAGAGATGAATTTAAGCTTAGGACAGTTACTTTACACTGATGAAAATTCAATAACCCAGAAATTATCACAACAAATTGAAACTAAATGAATTTTTCCATATTCAACTAACAATAACAACGTGAACAGACGGGGACATCCATACCTTGTCAGAGAGGATAGGCACATGACGGCCAAATGTCATAGGCACTATTGCCATCTGACCAATATAGAATCTATCATCCTGCAATTTGGTAAAAAGTATAAGAATAAGATGTTAGGCATCAGCCCCGTCAAATTAGCTTACATGTATATTTATATCATTCAAAAAACATCCATTCATGTCCAAATTTAAATCAAATTCAAATGGCTAATTTCAAAAAGTCTGTGTCTCTCTAAGATTAGGGCTTGAATCTAGGACAAGTTTTAGAAGTTTTGTATGCAACAGATTTTAACTCAACATGTTTTTGTTGACTCATTTCAGGGGTTCAAGCGGCAATGAAATTCATCTTGCCAACCTATGTTTACATTAGCTTCAAGTGAAATTTGAAAGTCAATGTCTTTCTGCCCCTTTGCTTTGCAATATTGATAGGCCTTTTGACTTCACCAGGGAGCTCTACCAATGGCATTTTCTGAGAGATACCATATACTTCAGTTTTCTTTCATTATTATTGATTACAGTAGGGCATCATATCCTCTAATTGAATTTGCTACTGTCAAGTAGTCACTCCTACAAAATGAATAGTAATCAAGTAATCATTATTCACTGCAATGGAATTTACTATGCAACCATTTAGAGAAAAACAAATCTCTTTTATAAGAGTGGCAATAAAATGATCAAATTTAGAAGAGAAATTTCTGGTCATCAGGCTTATATGAAAAATGTTTCTAGCATTGAAAATTGTGAGGCCAAGCATCCCTGGCGTAATGATTGAGACTAGGTGTAAAACACATTTGCTGAAATCTGCGAGTGCATAGTGCCAAGTCCATAAACGAATATCTTTTATTAAGAGAAGAGAATACACTCATAAAGGAAAGAAAAATTGAACACAGACAGGAGAACAGGTTTGAGTTCTGACAGAAAGCAAGGAGTTTGGTAAAATTAACTATAGATTGATCCCTTCCCCACCAAGATTTAGTCATATGCCATGATTTAGACATCAATTGTATTAAGAGAAGAGGATACAATCATAAAGGAAAGAAAAATTGAAGAAAGACAAGAGAACAGGTTTGAGTTCTGACAGAAAGCAAGGAGTTTGGTAAAATTTAGTATAAGCAAGAATAACAATAGATTGATCCCTTCCCCACCAAGATTTAGTCATATGCCATGCTTTAGACATCAATTGTATATCAAACCATAATTCAAGAAGGAAATAAAGCAATATTGCAATAAGATTTATTATGGTTATGAAGAAATATGATAAAGAATAAAATGAATTTACAGAGAAAAGACTGTCAACCAAAGATCCTACCTCAGCAGTTGGTATATCAACATGTGTTGAAGCTCACTTAGCTCATCATTTCAAGATATTCAAATCTGTCCCGCCACAATTCTCAGACGCATCTGCAAAGGGTAACAATGATGTCCTTAAAAATTCCAGGGAAAACACATTAATAGAACTTCACTTCCATTGCAAGTGCACGCACATTCTTAGACATCTCATGAGTTTTACAAGCAAAAAAAAAAAGCCAGGTTGGGAGAGGGGAGCAAGGGTTTTCTTCAAGAAAATATGTTTACAAACCTATAAATTCAAAAAATTAGTCAAGTATCTGAGAATCAAATTGAACCTCCCTATAACCAAGGAAAATTTCTACATATCCAAAGTGCATGCACATTTCTAGACATCTCATGAGTTGGAGTGTAAAAATAAAATATAAAAATAAAGTAACGAAACGCAAAGTAATGCCATCTTAGTTTTGAAAAATCATTAGAATCTAAAAATGTTAAAATCAAAATGTTAAGAACCAAACATTCTACCTCAGCATGTGTCATTTCAAATTCTGATCAATCCCGACACAATTCTGAGATGCATCAGCAAAACTAAAAGCTTGTTGCAAGAAAAGCAATAACTTGATTCCTTTCATATCTAGAAGAGAAAAAGAGAAAAATTAATATAAACTATAGTTGCTGAGGTAAAGCTGCATGTGGTTTGTTCGTGTTTTGAGACAAAATATGAGTTTAGCACTACAGAATTATATTACGGAAAATCTAAACAGAAGGTACTTTATTATTTAGAGTTTCAGACATTTCTAAAAAAATATTATAACGGTGCACCTATACATTTCTCCCTTAAAATTCTTTTTCTTAACAATTATGACTAGTTAAAAATATGCATGAAGATAAATAGTCCCTCTCCTTGAGGTTAAAGAACAGCAATTGTTTCACAAGATAAGAGCTTGTTTGGGTGGTGGATTGATTTTAAGGTAGTGGGAATGGGAAGCTTATGTTTGGTGTGACATAAAACGAAATAGGATTGGGGTTGGGAATAGGGGAATAGGGGAATAGGAATGAGAATGGGATATAACGACCAATTTCCACCTGTAGTTATCTTGTGGTGGCAATGGTCGGGGTGGCGGCGACTGTGGTGGTGGGTGGGGGTGGTGGTGGCACAACCACCACTGCCGCCGCCACCACAATTGCCGCCTCAACCAAAACACAAGATAAACTGGTCATCGTACCACATTCCCATTCTCTTTCACTTTCCCAATCCCACTCCCACTTCAACTTCCTCAAAATTATTCTACTAACCAAATGCCCTAAACCATATTAAATAAATACATTCATACAAAATTGTCAATCAAGTATCATAAACTACAATTGTACTTAAGACGAAAAAAGACAAACAAAAAAAAGGGGTTAAAATAGCACATACTTATTGCTAAATACAATAATATAGAACTTTTGAAGCTGTCCAAACTTTAAATAAAATAGGAGCTTGTTTTTCTTAAGAAATATGATTAGATAAAAATATACATGAAGATAAATAAACCCTGTCGTTGAGTTTAAAGAACAGCAATTGTTTCACAAGATGAGAGCTTGTTTGGATGGTGGATTGATTTTGAGGTAGTGGGAATGGGAAGCTTATGTTTGGTGTGACATAAAAAGAAATAGGATTGGGGTTGGGAATAGGAATAGGAATGGGATATAATGACCAATTTTCACATGTAGTTATTTTGTGGTGGTGGTGGGTGGGGGTGGTGAAGGCACAGCCACCATTGCCGCCACAACCACCACTACCACCGTTAGAAAAACACAAGGATAAACTGGTCATTGTACCACATTCCCATTCCCGCTTCCTCATAATTATTCTACTAACCAAACGCCCTAAATCATATTAAATAAATACATTAATACAAAATTGTCAATCAAGTATCATAAACTACAATTGTACTTAAAACAAAAAATGACAAACAAAAAAGGTTAAAATAGCACAATACTTTTGCTAGATACAATAATATAGAACTTTTGAAGCTATCTAAACTTTAATAAAATAGGAGCTTGTTTTTCTTAACAAATATGACTAGATAAAAATATACATGAAGATAAATAGTCCTTCTCCTTGAGGCTAAAGAACAACAATTGTTTCACAATATAAGAGTGTGTTTGGATGGTGGATTGATTTTGAGGTAGTAGGAATGGGAAGCTTATGTTTGGTGTGACATAAAAAGAAATAGGATTGGGATTGGGAAAAGGAATGAGAATGAGATATAACGACCAATTTTCCTCTGTAGTTATCTTGTGGTGGCAGTGGTCGGGGTGGCGGCGACAGTGGGGGGACGCCACCACCACCCACCATTGCTGCCTCGACCACCACTGCCACTGTTAGAAAAACACAAGAATAAACTGATCATTGTACCACATTCCCATTCCCAATTCCACTTCCTCAAAATTATTCTACTAACCAAACGCCCTAAATCGTATTGAATAATAATATATTAATACAAAATTATCAAACAAGTAATATAAACTACAACTGTACTTAAAACGATAAAAGACAAAAAAATATCAGGTTAAAATGGCACAATACTTTTTGCTAAATACAACTTTTGAAGCTGTCCAAACTTTAAATAAAATAGAAGCTTATTTTTCTTAACAAATATGACTAGATAAAATTGTACATGAAGATAAATAGTTCCTCTCCTCGAGGCTAAAGAACAGCAATTGTTTCACAAGATGAGAGCTTGTTTGGATGGTAAATTGATTTTGTGGTAGTGGGAATGGGAAGCTTATGTTTGGTGTGACATAAAAAACAATAGGATTGGGGTTGGGAAAAGGAATGAGAATGGGATATAACGACCAATATTCACCTATAGTTATCTTGTGGTGGCAGTGGTCGGGGCGGCGACGGTGGTGGTGGGAGTACCGGGCAGGGGGGGAGGACTGCCGCCTCAATGACCACCACTGCCACTGTTAGAAAAACACAAGGATAAACTAGTCATTATACAGAATTCTAATTCTCTCCCCCTTTCCCATTCCCACTCCCACTTCCATTTCCTCTCCCTCAAAATTATTCTACCAACCAAACAGCCCTAAATCATATTAACTAAATACAATAATACAAAATTGTCAATCAACAACCCTAGATCATATTAACTAAATAAAATAATACAAAATTGTCAATCAAGTATCATAAACTACAGTTGTTCTTAAATGAAAAAAATAAATAGAAAAAAGTATAAAATAACACTACTTTTTTGTCTAAATACAATAATATAAATCTTTTGAAGTTTCCCAAACTCTAAAAACAATAAATAATACATTACATAAATGTGAGCATAGAGCATCAAGTAGGCTTACTTGCAGGAGCACAAGAACTAAGCATGCGAACCTAATGGCCAAGAGAAACGTTGCAAAATATGATCAAGACAAGTAATTTATTTTTTGGTAGAACAAATGTAAAAATTTATCTGTATTTATAAAATAAAAATTTATCTGTATTTATAAAATAAATTGGAAGGGAGGTTTTGTCAATATGTCAAATGTTAGGGGAGCTGGATGATACTTTTGAAACAAGAGATCTCAAGCCTAATTCAACCACACCTCGAGGTTTGTTTGTTTAACATTGTCATTTTTTATTCATACATACATATGTTTAGAATTCAACCAAACCATAACGACTTACCTAGACAGTGCCACCTGGACTCCTAAATCCTGCTCATCTAAAAAGGTAATTTACAGTTTCAACTAGAAGAGGCCTTTTAATGTGCCTTGCTACAAGCAACCTTCATAAAGCATTGTTGTTAGCTAATATTAGTTGACGATGAATAATTAGCTTTTTTTTATTAGAAAAACTAGAAACCTTGGCAAAAGATTCTTCAAAACACATAGTGCACCAATAGTCAATGGTTCTTCCCTCACCAATAGTCCATGGTGAATACAAGAAGCGTACCCACACTAACCTATCAAAGAAACTATCAATTAGTGTCTCCCCCGATTATTACAGGAATGTTGTATGGTATATAACTACCTTAGTAAATATGTCGACAATTGGAGTTAAAAAGAATGATTATTTTCAAAACCATGATTTTGTCGGTGTAAAAGTAGACTTACATCCCAGCAAGTTGAGAGACATCCATTAGAAATGCCAAGATAGCAGCTACAAGGCCAGTAGCTATTGTACTCTTAACAGGAACCTGACTGTGCTTATTAATGTCTGAGAAAAATGGTGGCAGAAGTCCATCCCTTGTCACAATCAGGAAAATTCATAAAAGGGGAAAGTAACCAACAATGGAGTGAGAGGAAATGCAGTGAGAGGATATGGGAGTGTCAGGATTGATTGCATAATAAGGCATTAAACCAACAATGGATTTTTCACCTGTTGATCACATAACACAATATTAGAAAGTTTTAAAGTCCTTAATTATATATATACCTCATAGCAGATATCGCATTTAATCCATAAAGAAAAAAATTTAAGTGACTTACCTATATATGCAAACAAGACTACATCAAAACCTATATATGCAAACAAGACGGCCGCAGAACCAGAGCATTCCATCAACCTCAAAGGGAAATTAACTACGAAAGCATGCTAAACGCACCAAGAGGAAAGGATAAGATATTATCCTCAAAAGCGTAAAAAGAATCAAGCACAAAAGAGGTACAAGGTGTACATCAAGACAAAAAAGCCACATAATCCTCATGCTTTTTAATCTAACTAAGAAGATTCCTCGCAATACCCAGGAGCTGAATACCAATGGGAGGCCTAGAAAACAACTCTAATAAGTGAGGTTTTTCATTTTAACATTTAAGTATTACTAATTTAAATAAGAAACCAGCTAGAGATAAACTTAAGTTTAAGATAGTTCCTTTACACCAATAAAAATTCTATAACCAGAAATCATCACAACAAATTGTAACTAAATGAATTTTTCCATATTCAACTAATTTGAACAATGTGAACAGACTGGGACATCCTTACCTTGTCAGAGAGGATAGGAACATAACGGCCAAATGTCATAGGCACTATTGCCATCTGACCAATATAGAATCTATCATCCTGCAATTTGGTAAAAAGTATAAGAATAACATGTTAGGCATCAGCCCCGTCAAATTAGCTTACATGTATATTTATATCATTCAAAAAACATCCATTCATGTCCAAATTTAAATCAAATTCGAATGGCTAATTTCAAAAAGTTTGTGTCTCTCTAAGATTAGGGCTTGAATCTGGGACAAGTTTTAGAAGTTTTGTATGCAACAGATTTTAACTCAACATGTTTTTGTTGACTCATTTCAGGGGTTCAAGCGGCAATGAAATTCATCTTGCCAACCTATGTTTACATTAGCTTCAAGTGAAATTTGAAAGTCAATGTCTTTCTGCCCATTTGCTTTGCAATATGATAGGCCTTTTGACTTCACCAGGGAGCTCTACCAATGGCATTTTCTGAGAGATACAATATACTTCAGTTTTCTTTCATTATCATTTATTACAGTAGAGCATCATATCCTCTTATTGAATTTGCTACTTTCAAGTAGTCACTCCTACAAAATGAATAGTAATCAAGTAATCATTATTCACTGCAATGGAATTTGCTATGCAACCATATAGAGAAAAACAAATCTCTTTTATACGTGTGGCAATAAAATGATCAAATTTAGAAGAGAAATTTCTGGTCATCAGGCTTATATGAAAAATGTTTCTAGTACTGAAAATTGCAAGGCCAAGCATCCCTGGCGTAATGATTGAGACTAGGTGTAAAACACATTAGCTGAAATTAGGAAGAGACAGAAAGAAAACAGGTCAGTAATGAACTTGAACAAGAAACCCCCACCGCATTCCACAATACTCAATTGAAAGAGAGAACCTGATTGCTCTAAAGATATATCAAAAGTTTTTGCCTCAATGGCTAACTTCCGAATACGCATCACTAAAAGAAACTACTCTAATATGGAAAACACAGCAAAACGTTCATAAACCTTCAGACTAAACGCTAAGGGTAACCGTACACATAGATTGTAGATCCATGTAGTGTCAGTTAAAATCTGCGAGTGCATAGTGTCAAGTCCATAAACGAATATATAGAGAAGAGGATACACTCAGAAAGGAAAGAAAATTTGCACAAAGACAGGTGAACAGGTTTGAGTTCTGACAGAAAGCAAGTGGAGTTTGGTAAAATTTAGTATAAGCAAGAATAAAAATAGATTGATCCCTTCCCCACCAAGATTTAGTCATATGCCATGCTTTAGACATCAATTGTATATCAAACCATAATTCAAGAAGGAAATAAAGCAATATTGCAATAAGGTTTATTATTGTTATGAAGAAATATGATAAAGAATAGAATGAATTTACAGAGAATAATGACTTACCTCAGTCAGTGCCACCTGGACTGCTAAATCCTGCTCATCTAACAAGGGAATTTCAGTTTCAACTAGAAGAGGCCTTTTAATGTGCCTTGCTACAAGCAACCTTCATAAAGGATTGTTGTCAGCTAATATTAGATAGCGAAGAATAATTAGCTTTTTTTATTAGAAAATCTAGAAAGAGTGCTTCTTCTGAAGTGAGTGAAAGTGTGCAATGCTCTCTTTGCTCCACCCTTTAAACGGCGTCGTACAATACAGCAACTCGTAAACGCCCATCAGTCCACGCCGTTTCCATTGCCGTTGCCGGAGAGCAGCTCCAGCGCCAAGCACTCATGCGTCCGAACGCACGACCCCTAGAACGCCGCCGTGGGCTCCGCCACAAACTCCGCCGATCTCGCTCCAACTGGCATTAAGCTTAGGTCTAGATTATTGGAAACGAAGAGAAGAAGGAGAGCAACTAAATATACCTTCAAGCAGATATATATATATAGGCTTGGGAGTTGGGACTGAAGGCTGAGGAAACTGGATGACGCTTCACGATTCGACTGACGAGTGACGACGGAAAATCTTATGATGTCCGAAATTTTCTCCAATTCCAATTACCTTCCAACGGTAATATATTTCATGGATGATTAATTGATTCTGGACTTGTGGTAATTATATTGTATATATGAATTATAGTGACTATTCGTCTTTCTTTTACAAAATTATTTGATTGTACTAACTATTTTTTTTTTTGAGGGATTGATTGCACTAACTATTTAATAATTTTATTTTTAAAAAATTAATATTTTTTTTAAAAAAATATATTTAATATATATAATATAAAATTGATTCTTTCATATATTATACAAAGATTCCTAAATTTAAAAAATAAAAAATCAAATCAATTAAATAACAAACAAATCTCAAAACAATTAATGGACATTAATTAAACAAGCCAAGCATACTTTTGTTCTGTTTTTTTAAGGGGAAGCGCCACTTTGTTGTGTGACTGTGAGTGCATTCTATCAACTTCCCTTAACAAATATAAAAGGAGTAAATCAACATTTTGGTCCTTCATAGGTGTTTCAATTTAATCCTTTTTAGAGTACTCTTCTCAGTTTGATCCATTTTAAATTGGTATATTATTAATGTTAAATCAATAATAAATGTGATGACATAGACTTCAAGTTGCTGATTTGTATTATTTTTTTTCAACAATTATGCTGACTGGACAATATAAAATTCACCTACTTTTTTTCTTTCTTTTGATTTCACCTAAAAATAAAATCTCATAATAATTAAAACCTAAACCCTAAACGCCTCCCTAGTCCCTTCATCTTCTATCTGTGTCTCCCATCCCTCTGCTTCATTCTCTATCTTGGCACTAAACCCATTCATCCAGCACCAAAAAAACGCCAGTCATCCCTCTGCTACCATCTCCCTAGCCCTGTTTATCACATGCCATTCCTTGCATTCATAGATGACATCAGACTCGTCGGAGTGGACGAAATCGGGGCAACTAGCATGGACGAACAGAGCAGTTCGCAATGGATCAACAAAATTGCGTCAGACAATGCAGCGGCTTTCGGTGTCTCGCTAGGTTCGTTCTTCGTCTCTAACGGTTGCGGCGAGTGGCGACGACAGCTTCAAGTGGCAACGACGACATTAACTTCCTCCTACTAGTGGACTTTGTTCTGGTTTGGAGTTGTAAAGATTGGACTCGAAAAATTATGTTTAAAGCTTTCCAAAATCCAAACTTTACATGAAGATTTAAGAACACAAACAAAATTGAAGGACAATGGGGAAGGAGATGCTTGAGTTCTGGAATTTAAAGTTGTAATTGCATAATATTCCCTCATCCGTACGCATGGCATTAGTATCACGAACACTGGAGGATGACCCCTCCGTGTACACGTGGCATCACCTGATAAGCACTAAACGTGCCACTACCCCATGTCTTCTCCCTCTTTCTCCAAGAGGAAAGACGTGGGGCGTGCTCCTTGAATGTGGGACGCCCACGATTTCCCATGCCTGCATTATAAATAACCCCTCACCTTGAGGGTACAGACATACTCTTTTTCCAAGATTTACACCGTGATTGATCCACACTCGAGATCCCAGCATTTTCCTACCTGTACCGTTACTCTGTCTCCTCTTACCACCAGCAGGAGGCCAGCTCGCTCGGAGTTGATACACATCCTAGCCGTATACGGTTGCCTAACGGCTCCTACGGACGTCACCGTCTCGAACTACGTGGACTTTGATCCCTTAACAAGGGTACATAAACACCTAGTGGTCTTCCTCTATCATTTGGACGTCATATGAGGTTACTGCTTTGTGAAACCTCAAATACCACTGTCTGGATGATTATTTTAATCCATAAATGTATCTTTTAAGTTTACAAACTTTTGACTCTTTTTCTTTTTCAATGAAACCTAATGGTTGTTCCATATAGATTTCTTCATCCATATCACCATTCAAAAATGCGGTTTTTACATCCATCTGATGTAATTTTAAGTCTAAACTATTTACTATTGCCAGAATAAGTCTAATATGTTAAAACGCACAACAAGCGAGAACGTGTCATCGTAATCTATGCCTTCCTGCTGTGTGTAACCCTTTGCTACCAACCTAGCCTTATATTTGTCAATTAATCCATCCACTTTTCTTTTAATTTTGAGAATCCATTTGTTCCCAATGGCTTTACGCCCTTTTGGTAGATCAACTAACACCCAAACTTGGTTCTTTTTCATTGAGTTCATTTCTTCTTCCATCTCTTTCTTCCATTCTTCCTTGGCAGGACTTGACAAGGCTTTGTGTACAGAACGAGGTTCATCATCTCCCTCTGAAGTAACTAAGAAAGATTCGCCTTCTATTTGAAAGCGTCTTTTGGGAACACTTTCCCTATTGCTCCTTCTAATAGGAGCAATCTCCTTATCTTTCTTTTCTTGTTCAAGTCTTGGTGTTGACCTTTCTTGGCTCCCACTCAGATTGACAATCCTAGACGATTCTGGTTTGTCAATTTGTTATGCACTGTCTTGTTCTTGTGTCTCATAAAAGGAAACAGTGCGGTCAATATCTTCTCGATTAGGAAATGCAGTTTCAATGAATCTTGCATCTCTTGATTCTATCTCAGTCACTGTGCCATCTTCATTTTCACCTATGAAAACGTATCCCTTTGATTGTTCTGAGTACCTGATAAAGAGACATTTCTTTCCTCTGGGACCTAGTTTTCCATACTTATGGGAATTTTCATGGATATACGCTGCTGACCCCCAAGGCCTTAAGATGCTTAAATCTGGTTTGTGTTTTGTCCATAACTCATAGGGTGTGGACCGGCACAAATATTTACACCAAGGAATTTCATGTACTCATTACGATTAATAAAAATCTCGTACATAACATGATTGATCAACTCTCGTATCAAGTCAAATTCCTTGTTCATTTACAAAAGTACATATATACAAAAAGAAGGTATACCATCTTGAAATACAAAAATATGTATATACAAAAAAGAAGGTCTATCGGCTCCAAATACAAAAACTACCCCTAAGTGTCTTCACCTTGTGAAACGCTCTGCAGAGTTGGCCTCTTTTCAACCTGATTTCCAGATCGTATAAGGACCTCCAACACCACTGGAGTTTCTCTATGTCGATTCGGGTTAATAGAGTAATCCTCTATCCGTAAAGGAGGATCAGGGCGTCGGCGAGCTCGAAACTCGTTCCCAAATCGCTCCCACGAAGGATGAAGTTTTGCCCATATTTCTGGAGCAACTGTGAGGCCCATCAAATCCTCCAACTGCGCAATGCCATTTTGCATGCCATAGTTGGCAAAACGCAAAAAATCCAAGCAGTGATCCCTTGCAATCTCCGCATTTTTTCTTATGAGTTTGGCCTCCAACTCCATTATTCTATCGCTGAACCGAGTGTTCTCGTCGAGCAACTTCTCCACCACTCCCTGCAAAATGACATCAAATCAAAACACTAGGCAGGAACACAACAAAATTCAAAGTAAAATGCCTACCTCCTCCATTTCCTGTTGATAAGAAAAGCCTGCCAGGCGACTAAGCAGCAGCATGGTTCCCTCGGTCATATGCTCTAAGGCATAATCATCCCCATAGTCTACCGGATAGTTCTGGCGGGCCAATATGACCCACTTAGCATCAGAAGTATCAATAGACAACAACATATTGTTGCTTCAAACATGTTATGTATATAATTTCAGTTTGGAGAAAGTAAATTTGACCAAAAAAAGGTTGAAGCATTAACTTGTATATACGCATATCTTAATTTTTTTCAGACACAGAAATGAAACAATATCTATCATAAATTCTCTAGTAGTTTTGGAAACTCAACATGATCATTAATGCAGAGAAAAAAGTTAAAAGCGTTTATCTTAATTCCATCCATTCAAATGCAAAGATGCAAGTCAAAATGGTCTTATATATGAAATTACAAGTGTACAACACCTGTTAGTAATTTCAATCCTAAGAACAAGAATTTCTCTACCATATCCAGAATGATGGAAAATAAAAATACACATAGAAAAATCAAGAGTGGAAAAAGAAACACACATACGCTCACCCAGAAAAGGATGCAGGAGGGGGAGATAGAAACCTGATATTATTGTATAGAAAGTTAATTTACATTATCGAAGAAATAAAATGCAACACTATGACAAAATCTAATAGTAGGTCCACAAAGATGATCACTTGATTAAAATACAAAATATTGTAAGACCACATCAGTAGTTATATGAGTAATGTTATATTATTATCCACTTACACATACTGCTATGAGTAATAAGCTCAAGATTGTAGACCCCTTGTGCTCAAGTGTTCAACATTAATAATATCACACAGTTAGGGACAAAAAGTGCACTGATTTTAGGCAACATTTATGAAAGAAAGGACAACGAGGATAAAAAAGAGTCAAACATAATAAGTTAGTCTTCACTAAATGCTAAGATCAAGTATACAAGTTAAGCAGTAGAAGTGGAAAGCCAATAAAAGGACATATATGCCCTATAAAATTATTTCATATAGTGAAATTGATAAATATTTAATGATATTATATATGACCAAAATCAAATACTAAATAGCATTTCCAACCATGAACACTAATTCTTTAATATGTCAATGAACATCAAAGAGCATAGTAAGACATGACAATACTTCCCTTACACAGAATACTCGCTAGATGTGGCAGGCAGGTGGAGAGTATCTCTAATAACGAAAAGTACCTCTCTTATTCTTGCCATTCACAAGACCATTAATAACCAACACCACAACAACAAGTATTAATTATTAGCCAAAATAAAAGACAAAAAGAAACAACTTAACTTTCTCACCAACCAAATTATAAATAATGATCTCTCTTCCTCATAATGATGCTAGCCAGACCTTTTGTCACTGGTTCAAAAAGTAGCTCATCTTGAAAGAACCAGTTTATCAATATCAAAGCTTGGCCACCATAATTGGAGTCTTTGCACTTCAATGACTATCCTTCACATACATAATAAAAAACTCATAATTATGGGTGCAAATTGATGATCGACAGAACAAAGCTATTAGAAACACTAAAAATGAAAATAAAAAAGAAAGACAACCATGACCTAAAATATAGGACCTTGATTACATTTTCAATCATAGGAACAAGAACTTGATTAAATGAATCCTCCATCTCAACAGCGTCACTTACATACTTGTGCAAGAACTAGAGCGAATCCATCCTCCAAAGAACCTGAAAGAATGAAAAACAGGTGATAAATAGCATTGGATCTGATGAACTAGCGTTAAATCTTCCCTTGCTCCTTCCATTGTCAAATGCCAACTTCATTCATTGGCGAGCTTTGGCGCTTCTGCTTCTAACGTAATTGTGTTTAAGGAGAGCCAAATAGCCCTTTTATATTTCTTATTGGCGGTTGATATATCAGACTCACAAAACAAAGTGTCGCTTCCCCTTAAAAAAAAGTAGAACAAAAGTGTGGCTTGGCTTGTTTAATTAATGTCCATTAATTGTTTTGAGATTTGTTTGTTATTTAATTGATTTGACTTTTGATTTTCAAAATTTAAAAATCTTTGTATAATCTGAAAGAATTAATTTTATTTTATATATATTAAATATATTTTTAAAACAAAAATATTAAATTTTTTAAAAAATAAAAATATTAAAATTTATTTTATACAAATGCAATATATTTTATTTACAAAATAATTTTGTAATAACGCTGAAAAATTACTTAAAATTCAATAAAACAAATAATATTAACAGTTATAAAATTAAACAATTTATATATAATTCCACATGTCCATAATCATTCTTGAAAAAAAAAAGTTGGAACTTAATTAAATTGGAAAAAAAAATTCAATCATCATAGTTAGGGTAATAAAATATTATCGTTGAAATATATTACCGTTGAAAGTTAAATGGAATTGGAGAAAATTTCGGTCATCATATCTGTGCTGAAGATTTTGCGTCGTTACTTGGATTTGTGAAGTTGAGTTCCAATAAAATCCCTCGCCTTCAGTCCCAAGCCTATATATATATCTGCTCGCGACAGTTTCAATCCCTTTCTCTATTTAGTTGCTCTCTTTCTTCTCTTGGTTTCCAATAATCGACGGAGCTCATGGCGGAGATTACGGCGGTATATTCTTTTTATTATTCCCTGCTTGTGCGGATACCCGTGTCTGTGTTTCAGGGCTTAGTTCTAATATCTTTCTGAATTGCTTGGTTGCTATCCTCAGGAAAAAGGAATAGTTGTTTTCTCTCCTGGTAGATGTACTATGTGGTTTCAAATGCAGGTTGAGGGAAGAACCATTTTTTTTATTTTTTTTATTTATTATTTTTTATAGATATTGTGAGCATTAAATTTCTTAAAACCAATAAAATAGCTAGTAAAAAAAATTCTATTTGTTAAATATACAAGAGAAAGGAATGCCTTCCTATTTCCATGTATTTTTTTTCTTGTTCTTTGTCTTGTAGAAATTACATTAGAAATATTGTTCTTCAATTATTTAGTAGCCCATCATTAGGCATAGTACTTCTTGGTAATTGTTACATTGTTCTTATCCTTGAGTTTTCTAGTTAAAGCTATATTTTTTTTAAAAAAAATCTGATTTTTATTTTGCTCTTTCCAGTTGATTCTTAAAAGAATGCTTGCATCTAAATGAATAAATAGGGTTGAGAATGAGTGGAATTCACATTTGTACTATATTGTTCATTAGTTCAATTAAAGTGTCTCCTTTATTATGAAAAAAAAAAATCATATTTTGTTTCTGTAATTTGATGGAAAGATTCTGCTTCTTCGTCCTAGGTTAGATTGCCAGAAATACAGGTTGAGGGAAGAACCATTTTATTTATTATTTATTTTTTTTATTTTTATTTTTTATTTATTATTTTTTTATAGATATTGTGAGCATTAAATTTCTTAAAACCAATCAAATAGCTAGTAAAAAAATTCTTCTAAGATTTCCTCCAAGAAATCTGATGTTGCAAGAAACCTTGAATGAGCGTTCGACGGAGGAGCAAGACCAGCTCCGTTGCAGCACTAAAAAAGTCAAAACCATGTCTGAAGAGGGAGAGGTGGTAGATATCCCTTCCGCTGCAGAATTAGGAGTTGACCCTGTAAGCCAGAGCAAGCCAATGGATGAGAACCCGATCCAGAATAGAGCTAATCACGAGGATACCCAGATGCACGAAGCCATCCAAGATGGCCCGTCAAAAGTGGTGAAAAGTTTGAAATGGGGTTCTGAAAACTCAAAGGCGCCATCATTCAAAGATAAATTGCTAGGGATTAACAAAGAGGTAACGATTACAAGATTGAAGAAGAAGATGATATGCAGGAGATTGAGCCGGATGACGAAGACCTTGATACTCCGGAATCCGAAGAAGAATTATTTTGCCCAATCTTGCGGATCTCGCCTGAAGAGCGTAAAATTCTGTACAAGGATTGGAGGCAATCCCTCATTGTAAGCTTGTTGGGTAAATCCATATCTCTCAATTTCTTGAGGCTTCGACTGGAAAGAATGTGGCAGCGCAATGGTTCGATAAAAGTAATCGACATAAGTAACGGGTTTCACTCAGTAGTGTTCATAGATCTCTCGGACTTCAACCATGCCCTTCACAATGGGCCTTGGATCATAGCGGAGCACCAGCTGCTCATTCATCGATGGAGGCCAAATTTTGACCCGTTCAACATAGAGTATAAAAAGATCCCAGTTTGGATTAAGGTTCCAAATCTACCAATAGAATACTATGAGTACCACATTCTATGGAGGCTCGGCAGCTTGTTCGGGAAGACCTTGAAAATCGACCAACACACCTTGCTGAAAAAGAATGGTTCTTAGGAGGTTGAAAGGGCAAATTTTGCCAGGATTTGTATCGAGATAAACCTGAGGAAGAAATTGATCTCCAAATTTAGATTGCATGGAAGAATCCACCACGTGGAGTACGAGGGGCTCAGATTGATTTGTTTTTCGTGTGTTGTCTATGGACATGGCAAAGAGGGTTGCCCTTATGCAGTCAAAAGTGATGACAATACTGGAGAGGGTGCAGAGAAGAAGGAGGAGTCCAGAAAACCTCAAGAAGTGAGGAAACAAGTTGAAGTTGATAGCGAGGCCTTCAGACCCTGGATGATCCCCCCGAGACGACCAAGAAGAAATTTTAGGAAGGTTTAAACTGAGACTCAAAAAGTAAAAAACTTTGCACAAGAAGAGAATTCGGGATCAAGGTTTGGCATTTTTAACAAGGTTGAAGAAGAGTTGAAAGATAACTCTGGTACTACAGAACAACCACAGGGCACCCCCGAAGAAAATCCGGAACAGCCACAAGAGCAAGTAAGAGACAAAGTCATCCCCACTAGAGTGGATAGTCAGAAAGAGACACCACACAAGCAAAAGAAACATGTTCCCTCACCGAATAACCAAAAGAAAGCCACGATCTCCCCAATAAAAAATAGCGGAGGTAATAGAAAGGTAAGCAAATCTAATTTTGATAAAGCTAATGAACATACAATGGTTACCTCCACCTCTGCAGGAATTAAGAACAAAGTGGCTGTAGTCAACACTATACCCTCTAAAGGAGAGATAGGCTCGAGCAAATCCAGTGCAAACATTTCAAATGAAGGAGGCAACCCGAAGCAGAGGAAGCCACCTGACCTGAGTTTGATGAGCACCTCGAGCGGATGAGAATTATGGAGAAAAATCTTAGAGATTCGGGTCAACTCCTCACAGATTTAGGAGCGTCTCAGGTTTACACAAATTTCCTTTAAAAAGTATTTTTGAATATTATAGCATGGAATTGTAGAGGCGCTGCCTCAAAAAAATTTCCCAGGTTAGTCAGGAATTTGTTTTCTACATACAATTTGGATAAGATTCTTTTTTTTTTTTTGTTCATATGGCAGCATATAAACCTTCTATCAGTTCACTAGTTAAAGAAGTTAAGAAAAAAAAATCATCATGCTAGCTCACAAGTAGTTAAAGAACACGTGACATATCAATTGCACATTCTAACACTGGGCTTTCAAACCTCATGTTACTAGACGTCTCAGTAGTAGGCATAAATAGTTCAAGAAAAACTCTGGTCTCCACTTCACCATCTTTCTTGTAAGCTCGCCCACTAGTATGATTTGTGACTGCATGATTTTTAGATATCAACAATTAAACATACCCACCAAATGCAAATACAGGAGATAATGAATTAACATCATAGATATTATATTCTAAGCCATCCATCAATTTCTAATGAAGTCAACGGTAAATCTACCAATAACCAATATCAGTCACTATATACCCTAAATCTATGGAATACTCCGGACCATGGGCACATTCTTTCAATTTAAGCAATAAATAAACCTTAAACAATTGTATAATATATGAGGTAAAGTGAGTAAGTATTCTATTTAGCAAATAAAGATGAAATCATTGAAAAAAATGATCTCCCTTGGAAAACATCAACAATATCTTGCTAATTGAATTTGAAGTAAATAAAGTCACAAAAATTATAGGTTCTATTTATTTTAAAACATCAATAAAGATAAGATCTATATATAACCTGAATCCCAGATAGATATTGGTCCAAAAGCTCCCTATAATGCTGAGGAAACTTCTTATCTTCTAAGTATAGTGGCTTGCTATAATACTTCCAGCAAGGAGAGAGTAGCAAATCCCCAATCCTGAGAATTTTAGAATTTGCCTTCAATTTTTATAGAAAAAAATTCATTGTTAATAAAATATCATGCTGTGAATTAAACAAAAAGTAAGCACAAAAGCCTACATCAAGAAGACATGAACAGAACTTGGCTCATTTTGGCATGTAAGAATTGACTTTTCTTGCACCACTACAATGTATAATTAAAGAGGAGGGGAAAAGGAAGCTCAATAGACAACAACAGATTGTTGCTTCAAACATGTTATGTATATAATTTCAATTTGGAGAAAGTAAATTTGACCAAAAAAAGGGTGAAGCATTAACTTGTACATACGCATATCTTAAATTTTTTTAGGCACATAAATGAAACAATTTCTATCATAAAGTCTCTAGTAGTATTGGAAAGTCAACATGATCATTAATGCGGAGAAATGAAACAATTTCTCGTTAAAGAACTTATCATCTTTTCTCTTGTAGGATCATATAGCAAATCAGTACTAAATTTGAAACAAATTAAAGATGGTATATTTAAAGAACTAGCTTATCCAAAGGGAAAAAGAATAGACTGAATACATTATGTAGTATTCGACAACAGCAGATTGTTTTTTTTTTTTTTTTTTATGAAACAACAACAAATTGTTGCTTTAAACATGTTATGTATATAATTTCAATTTGGAGAAAGTAAATTTAAAACTTTTAGAACATAAAAGGACCAATATGAAACTTGAGTACAACATAAGGAACTAAAATAGACTTTTGACCTAATTTAAAAGATTGTGTAATTTATATCCTTAATTTTAAAAGTTGACAAATGATTCTTTCAAATTTTCACTTTGTGAAAAATTCTCATCAATTGATATTTTTAAGCAACTTGTATACTTACGTAAATAAATTATAAAAAAAAGAATAACATAATTTTAGTCACATTTTTGGACCAAATAAAAATTAATGACACATGTTGGACGAAATTAAAAATTGAAAAGTTTTCATTATCACAATAAAAAAATGAAGTTAAATATTATTTAGTCTCTGAATTATTGGTCAAACTACTATTTAGTCCCCGAATTTATCAAAAATACTATTTAGTCCCCAAAATGTTTAACTATGTGAACTATTTAGTTCCCGAATTTGTAACTATGTCAACTATTTAATCCTCAAACTTGACAAAAATACTATTTAATCACCGAATTTGCAACTCTGTCAACTATTTAGTCTTCTGACCGTTACCTGTTATAGTTGATAGAGTTGCAAATTCGCTGATTAAATAGTATTTTTGCCAAGTTTGGAGATTAAATAGTTGACATTGTTACAAATTTGAGGACTAAATAGTATTTTGTCAAATTTGAGGACTAAATAGTTGACATAGTTAAACATTTCGGGGACTAAATAGTATTTTTGATAAATTCGAAAACTAAATTGTAGTTTAATCAACTATTCAAGGACTAAATAGTATTTTGCAGAAATTGATTTGTCCACTCACTACACAACAATAGTCAAAGATTACCCCAATGTCCATTAAAAGAAAGAGAAACCCACGAAACGAAAGGTTTCTTCACCCACTGGCTTTCATCCTTTGTTGGTGAGTTTCTGGTTCTGCATTGCTTCTTTCTTTGTTTTTCAGACTTTTGTGTAGAATATCATCATCATTCAGAAATTAACGGTTGGTAATAATAACTTTTGAATTGATTATTTTAATTTTAAACAATATTTTATAATAATATAGAAGTCGAATAGTTTGGGAGTCCAGAAAATCAATTTTAATTTCTAACGGCTCAAATTTTCAAGAGCCAGGATTTACCATTCGATTTGGGTGAAAGATCGGAGTATCCGACGGTTTAGAAGTAGAATTTATTTTTCCGTTAGAAGAGAAGTGTCACTTGACTCGCATCCTTCTGATTTAAATAGTAGGAAGAAGGGTCTCATTTTGGTTTCGTATTGAGAAGCTTCCTTATGGCCAGCATTGTGCGTTCTGATTTGATCTCTCTCTGTTTCTCCTATCTTGCTTACAATTCAGGTAATGCTTGTTGAATATTTTCCGAGATTTCTATGAATCATCAAGTCATATATTATATACTAGACAGTTTTCCCACCTTGCTTTTCTTGTTCATCCGTATCCTAGTGTGTGTTTTCACTTTTCAGTGCTGTTTTGTTGCTTCTGTTAGTGTATATTGGTTTTCATTCTCCGGAGGCTTCTAATTTGGATAATATTTCAGTATCATATCCATTGTTTCCTCGGTTTCCATCAAACTTCAGAAAAGAAAAACGTTCCATCTGAAACTGAATTTAATTGAGAAATTAACTTTTTTTGTGGACCCAATTGGTAAATTTATTTTCTAGTGACAATTGAAACAACATGCAGTTTTTAGAGACCAAATTGTGTTTTCAACATTGTTATTGAGTTGTACATTCTGAGAATATGATCCTGAGTATTTTGCAAGTGCATGTGCGCCATGGCGCAACATTAGCAGCTGGTGAACTTGCTTTGGCTCTACATCAATGCAATTATCATATTCTCCTATCTAAGCAAAAATAGTGAAGGAAGTAAAACAGGCAGTCATTATTAGATTTATAGATTGTCATATTTAATTTGACGCAGTTGTTAGATTTTACCTCTGATGCTAATATATTTTCTTTATCCATTACACCTGATTAGTTGATCCATGATTTAAGCTTTCTCTTTAAAGTTTGAACAAAAATATTTCTAATTAGAACAAAATCGAATTGTTTCTTGAACATCTTGGAACCTCTGTGAAACCATATTTCTACTATATGGATGAGATTGATGATGGCTCAGAGTCAGACTGGTTTTGTTTCCATATAAGGTTGACTTTTTAGGATGATTTCTAAATGTTGATGGTATCCCATTTGGATTTCAGTAAATTGCACAGCCTGAGTTGTTCAAATTTCTGTAGTCCAGTTGATCTCCCTCTCTCTCTCTCTCTCTCTCTCTCCTGGGATGAATGAATGAGAATAATGCTCATTTTAAACTGAAAACTTGATGTAAGAAACATCCCAAAAGAAAGGCTGAAAAATTTGATTGCAGTTGATTCTTTTCAGGTTGTTAGATAACCAACATTGTGATTGCTAGTCAAATTTAAAAAATGTAAACTCATGCAGGATTTTTGGTGCGCCAGTTTCTCTCAATATGAAGGAATCCTTGCATAACATTCATATTCTAGTCCTTTTTACTTATTTTTCTCACCAATTATCCTATATTGTTTATTATTCTCCATAAGGAAATTAATTTCAAAAAATTTATAATGTTAGAGCTTTAAATGTTTTAGAAGTCTCATGAGAGATAAGCAGAAAAGTCTTGTTGGTGTAGTTCCAACTATGAAAAGTCTCATGAGAGATAAGCATAAATCATGGCTTTATCGTGGAAAAGGTGGAGATTTAATGGGTGCTGCTGTTTCTAATTCTTTGAATGTATCTCCATATCTTAGCATTATTAGAAAAGTTAAAAAGAAGCTTGCTTGACACTATGAATGTGAATTTTAGACATCCTACTTCTTAGAATAGGTCTTATTCTCTTAGTGCAAGAACTTTGTATTTTCATTTGTTTCTTTTATCATTTGATTATCATATGCCATTTATGTTGGTTATTATCGAATTAAAACTGTGGGTTGAAGTACATAATGCGGCTGTTAAAGCCCTTAAACACTTTATCCAAACATAACTGCTTGCTGCCAATGGTAAAGGTACTGTTGATGTTACATCAAAGTACCACAATATGATAACTGATCCAAATGTTGTACAATTGTTAAATGATCATGATATAAGAAATTATTTTCCTTGTATTCGTAAAATATTAGTTTCCCATGTTTTATGTGTAAACAAAGGGCTATTGGCGCTTTTCATTGAGGATGACATCTTCTTGTTTTTTCTGATAAAGAATGTGATGATGACTTTTTTTTTTTGGAGCTCTTGATGACTGTAGATAACAAAGGTGATGTGGATTCTTGGGTTTGTGAGGCTGCTTTAGATGGGCGTGAGAAATGTACAGACATGCTTTGTAAGAGAGACTTGGTTTGTTTGAACAAAACATCAGAAAATAACGTTTTTTTTTTGTTTTCCATGTTTCTTGTTAATTACTTCTCTAATATTCTTTGTTTTGTACCTTCTCTTCCCCTCGGTGGGAATTAATAGAATTGAAGATACGAGGAAGAGAATATCAGACGAAAAATAGAAGAAAATTAAGCTTTCCCCAAAATGTGTAGAGACTTCAATCCTTATTAGCATACAAGCATTTTGAACACAAATATTGATTGCCTCGTGTTCCTTAAAGTGTTGATGATTATAATTTAGTGTTTTTTATGGATTGATAATCAGAATTCACTACACAACTTCAAGTAAATTTAAATATCGTAAAACTAATAATTATAAGCTTCTTGTCAAGATCATTTATGTAGACATGTAAAATGTGAATTTCTAAGATACTAGTATTCTTGAACAAAATTCATGAATACCAATTTTATACACCGGATTTACTAGTTCTATGTATGACTCATTTATATTTAGTATGAACTGCAGAGTCAGTCCAAAAAAAACGAACTGCAGAGTCAGTCCAAAAAAAACGAACTGCAGAAAGCTTGTTCTATTACTAGTTTTATATCTTTATGTTCCTTTACAAAATCTTTGGTGAGAATACATTTGATTCATAAATGCTCATAACTTTTGTTGTGGCGTTTTGGAATCTTTGGCAATTGGCAACTGAATTAAAGGGATCAAAGGACATCCCTAAGTTATTTGCTGGTATTGCAATACTTGGCTATATAGCTTTAGTGTCGGAACCAATCAATATGAGGGCCTTTTCGCACCTTTCTTTTCTTGGTCATCGATATCCTAAAGTAATTCTAAAACATTCATCAGTATAACTCACTGGATTCTTGCTGGAACTTTGTTTTCTTTTTTTGGTTGACATATGATAGTGAGGATAGATTGCAAAGGAGGCTACTCAACTAGCTCTTGAGCTTCAAGGGGTTTGTTCTCCTTGCGCATGGGATTTTTTGAGTAAAAGCAAGCATGACAATAGCTTAACTTTAAGCAAAAGCAATCTTATTGTAGATAGATCTTTATTCAAAAACTTTCATTGTTACTTGTGCCTTCTCAAATTTTTGTATTTTCATAATTTCAACCAGATTCGAAAAGTTCATCTAAACAAGATGGAGAAATCACTTGAACTTATTTCTGTGACTTCCTGTGATAGTGACATGGATTTAGCAAAACATAAAAGATTAGAATTGTATGATTATTTAGGTTTGGAGGGAGCATCGAGGAAAATGCTCATATTCCTAATTAGATGAGTCAGCTGGCTTCTGATTTCTGATTGAGATATAAAGTTTGTTATTGTACATTGTTACCTAAAGTCTATATGATATTTACCATACCTTTTACATGACCAATCATATAGAAGAGGGAGAGTGTAAATGAAACATATGATTGGAGGAACCTTATGGCAAAAGTATAAGGAACTTTACCTAAGTTTTTTCCTTTTCCTAATTCCACCTGTTTTTTAATGTGTAAACCACAAACCTTTCCAAAAAAAGTATTTTTTGTTATAACTGAAACTAGCATGTTTTTAAGAAGTAATTAAGAGTGTAGATAAAAAAGTCAAGTAATTAATGATTGAATCACTATCTTACTTTGAGTATGCTTGCATTTTGCATTTGATCACTTTCTTGACTAATCTTCTTATTTGCAATAAGATATGTTGATACAATGACTTTTTTTTAATGATTTGAGATCCTTTTCTAACGGTTTATTTATGATTTTCAGGATACTTGCTAACTCCAAGCCTTGTCTCCCAAGTGAAAGCAATCAATTGAAAAGATTTAGGGGTGCATGCACATGATGTTTTTGGTCTAGAGGTTTGGTATTATGTGGGTTAATTGTTGGTTTTGGGGTGCTTAACATCTTTCTATTTTGTTTTCAGATAGTTTAAAGGACTGGTGGTTTCTATGCATGCAACCATTCTGAGGTAGCTAAACAAGACGGAGTGGCCCTCTTCTAAGGGAAATAGAGTTACTCAGCTTTTGATTCAGGCTTCATGGTACTTATCGCCTATTTTCTCCCATTTATGTGGATAGCTACATTTGTTAATGAACTAATTTAATACTATTGCATGTAGTATGATGAAGCTTAATGAAAAGAGAAATAGCAAAGAAATCGTTGGAGAGAGACATACACATTATTGTAAGCATTGGGCCAGCCATCAAATTTGTATGCACCTTGCAAACTTTTTAGTTTTAAAGAATATTTCTGAATTTCCGTTCTTCAAGAATTTTATATTTGGCTAGTTTTTCTACCATGTCAAAAGCTATCTTGGCCACTTTTAAGTCGAATGTTCTCTAATAAATCTAATCATAACTTTCATGTTTATTTGCTTCTTGTTATGGTTTATTTTTGAAAATCCCTCCAAAGTACTTGATTACTATTCATTTTGTAGGAGTGACTACTTGACAGTAGCAAATTCAATTAGAGGATATGATGTCCTACTGTAATAAATAATAATGAAAGAAAACTGAAGTATATGGTATCTCTCAGAAAATGCCATTGGTAGAGCTCCCTGGTGAAGTCAAAAGGCCTATCATATTGCAAAGCAAAGGGGCAGAAAGACATTGACTTTCAAATTTCACTTGAAGCTAATGTAAACATAGGTTGGCAAGATGAATTTCATTGCCGCTTGAACCCCTGAAATGAGTCAACAAAAACATGTTGAGTTAAAATCTGTTGCATACAAAACTTCTAAAACTTGTCCCAGATTCAAGCCCTAATCTTAGAGAGACACAAACTTTTTGAAATTAGCCATTTAAATTTGGACATGAATGGATGTTTTTTGAATGATATAAATATACATGTAAGCTAATTTGACAATGCTGATGCCTAACATCTTATTCTTATACTTTTTACCAAATTGCAGGATGATAGATTCTATATTGGTCAGATGGCAATAGTGCCTATGACATTTGGCCATCATGTGCCTATCCTCTCTGACAAGGTATGGATGTCCCAGTCTGTTCACAGTTTTAATGTTAGTTGAATATGGAAAAATTCATTTAGTTTTAATTTGTTGTGATAATTTCTGGGTTATTGAATTTTCATCAGTGTAAAGTAACTGTCTTAAACTTAAATTCATCTCTAGGTGGTTTCTTATTAAAATTAGTAATACTTTAATGTTAAAATGAAAAACCTCACGTATTAGAGTTGTTTTCTAGGCCTCCCATTGGTATTCAGCTCTTGGGTATTGCAGGGGATCTTCTTAGTTAGATAAGCATGAGGATTATGAGGCTTTTTTGTCTTGATGGTGCTTCATTCTGTTGTGCATTGTATATGATGGTCTCCATTGTTGTTGTTGGTTTAGTGCCTTATTATTTTGAAAAAAAAAGTTTTGTGCTATTTTATCATCTTTTTTTTTTTTTTCTCTTTTTTCGTTTAAGTACAACTGTATTTTATGATACTTGATTGACAATTTTGTATTATTGTATTTAGTTAATATGATTTAGGGCCGTTTGGTTGGTAGAATAATTTTGAGGGAGAGGAAGTGGGAGTGGGAATGGAAATGGGAAAAGGGAATGAGAATTGGAATGCAGTATAATGACTAGTTTTATCCTTGTGTTTTTCTAACGGTGGCAGTGGTGGTTGAGGCGGCAATGGTGGTGGTGGCGGCAGCAGTGGTGGTTGTGTCACCACCGCCCCCACTAAGCCTACCACCACCGTCGTCGCCACCCCGACCACTACCACTGCAAGATAAGTACAGGTGAAAATTGGTCGTTATATTCCATTCTCATTCCAATTTCCAACCTCATGGTTTTGAAAATAATCATTCTTTTCAACTCCAATTGAAAATAGTTATATACCATACAACATTCCTGTAATAATAGGGGGAGACACTAATTGATAGTTTCTTTTATCATAATATGTAAAAAGAGGTTCTTGTATAGACAATAACAATTAGCTTATCTGGCAGGTTAGTGTGGGTACGCTTCTTTTATTCACCATGGTAGCAGTGTCTATGTTGATACTAAAATATATCCCTCCGCCTGACCTGAGGTTCCATTACTGCCTTTTTACCAGGAATCATTTGATTCAGTGTTAATGCAAAGACTATTTGTACTTCTAGCGACACTGAACCTTTAATTATCAAAGAGGATGTAGAGGCTATTGGTACTTCAGGTAGTAAAATGTGAATGTAGCTCTCAACATGTGAAATCTATGCTGCTTATCAAATACCACATTATACTTCTCTTCATGATACAAAGATAGGGTTGTTTTAGAATTTATCCAAACAGTCATTCTTATAGCAATATGCAAATTTCATTAACTTATGGCATCTCTTGGCCTTCTGTCACTCGGCATTCTCTTTTATCTCCTAACTCCTGGTTGTTGATGCGAGCAAACATAAATGGAGGTAAAGGCGAAAAATTGTGGGGTGGATCATAGCATTCACATGTTTAGAGTTGTTTGTTCTCACTTAGGCAGCTTCAGACTTGGATCTTCTTAGGTTAGTTTAGCATATTGTTTTTTCACATTTAATGGTGTTGACGGGATGAAATGGGCTGCTTAAGTTACATAGTTTTGCTATTGGTGCATCTATTTTTACTTTCCCCTTTTATGAATTTTCCTGATTGTGACAAGGGATGGACTTCTGCCACCATTTTTCTCAGACATTAATAAGCACAGTCAGGTTCCTGTTAAGAGTACAATAGCTACTGGCCTCGTAGCTGCTATCTTGGCATTTCTAATGGATGTCTCTCAACTTGCTGGGATGTAAGTCTACTTTTACACCGACAAAATCATAGTTTTGAAAATAATCATTCTTTTTAACTCCAATTGTCGACATATTTACTAAGGTAGTTAATATACCATACAACATTCCTGTAATAATCGGGGGAGACACTAATTGATAGTATCTTTGATCATAATATGTAAAAAGAGGTCACTGTCTTGTATAGACAATAACAATTAGCTTATCAGGTAGGTTAGTGTGGGTACGCTTTTTGTATTCACCATGGACTATTGGTTCTATATTGCCAGAAATGCAGGTTGAGGGAAGAACCATTGACTATTGGTGCACTATGTGTTTTGAAGAATCTTATGCCAAGGTTTCTACTTTTTCTAATAAAAAAAGCTAATTATTCATCGTCAACTAATATTAGCTAACAACAATGCTTTATGAAGTTTGCTTGTAGCAAGGCACATTAAAAGGCCTCTTCTAGTTGAAACTGAAATTACCTTTTTAGATGAGCAGGATTTAGGAGTCCAGGTGGCACTGTCTAAAGTAAGTAATTATGGTTTGGTTGAATTCTAAACATATGTATGTATGAATAAAAAAGGACAATGTTAAACAAACAAACCTCGAGGTGTGGTTGAATTGAATTAGGCTTGAGATCTCTTGTTTCAAAAGTATCATCCAGCTCCCCTAACATTTGACATATTGACAAAACCTCCCTTCCAATTTATTTTATAAATACAGATAAATTTATACATTTGTTCTACCAAAAAATAAATTACTTGTCTTGATAATATTTTGCACGTTTCTCTTGGCCATTAGGTTGGCATGCTTAGTTCTTGTGCTCCCGCAAGTAAGCCTACTTGATGCTCTATGCTCACGTTTACCTAATGTATTATTTATTGTTTTTAGAGTTCGGGAAACTTCAAAAGATTTGTATTTAGAAAAAAAAAAGTTGTGTGTTATTTTATACTTTTTTCTATTTTTTTTCATTTAAGAACAACTGTAGTTTATGATATTGATTGACAATTTTGTATTATTGTACTTAGTTAATATGATCTAGGGTTGTTGATTGACAATTTTGTATTATTGTATTTAGTTAATATGATTTAGGGCTGTTTGGTTGGTAGAATAATTTTGAGGGAGAGCAAGTGGAAGTGGGAGTGGGAGTGGGAATGGGAAAAGGGAGAGAGAATTAGAATGCTGTATAATGACTAGTTTATCCAATGGGAAAGGGAGAGAGAATTAGAATGTTGTATAATGACTAGTTTATCCTTGTGTTTTTCTAACGGTGGTAGTGGTGGTTGTGGCGGCAATGGTGGCTGTGCCTTCACCACCCCCACACCACACCGGTCGCCGCCACAACCACCACAAAATAACTACATGTGAAATTTAGTCGTTATATCCCATTCTCATTCCTATTCCTATTCCCAACCTCAATCCTATTCCTTTTTATGTCACACCAAACATAAGCTTCCCATTCCCACTACCTCAAAATCAATCCACCATCCAAACAAGCTCTCATGTTTATTTATCTTCATGTATATTTTTATCTAATCATATTTCTTAAGAAAAACAAGCTCCTATTTTATTTAAAGTTTGGACAGCTTCAGAAGTTCTATATTATTGTATTTAGCAATAAGTATGTGCTATTTTAACCTTTTTTTTTGTTTGTCTTTTTTCGTCTTAAGTACAATTGTAGTTTATGATACTTGATTGACAATTTTGTATGAATGTATTTATTTAATATGGTTTAGGGCATTTGGTTAGTAGAATAATTTTGAGGAAGTTGAAGTGGGAGTGGGAATGGGAAGGTGAAAGAGAATGGGAATATGGTACAATGACCAGTTTATCCTTGTGTTTTTCTAACGGTGGCAATGGTGGAGGCGGCGGTAGTGGTGGTTGTGCCACCACCACCACAGTTGCCGCCACCCCGACCATTGCCACCACAAGATAACTACAGGTGAAAATTGTTTGTTAAATCCCATTCTCATTCCTATTCCTATCCCCAATCCTATTTCGTTAGCTTGTGAAACAATTGCTGTTCTTTAACTTCAAGGAGAGGGACTATTTATCTTCATGTATATTTTTAACTAGTCATAATTGTTAAGGAAAAGAATTTTAAGGGAGAAATGTATAGGTGCTCCGAACTGTTATAATATTTTTTAAAAATATCTGAAACTCTAAATAATAAAGTACCTTCTGTTTAGATTTTCCGTAACATAATTCTGTAGTGCTAAACTCATATTTTGTCTCAAAACACGAACAAACCACATGCAACTTTACCTCAGCAATTATAGTTTATATTAATTTTTCTCTTTTTCTCTTCTAGATATGAAAGGAATCAAGTTATTCCTTTTCTTGCAACAAGCTTTTAGGTTTGCTGATGCATCTCAGAATTGTGTCGGGATTGATCAGAATTACTTGAAATGACACATGCTGAGGTAGGATGTTTGGTTCTTAACATTTTGATTTTAACATTTTTAGTTTCTAATGATTTTTCAAAACTAAGATGGCGGTACTTTGCGTTTCGTTACTTTATTTTTATATTTTAGTTTTACACTCCAACTCATGAGATGTCTAGAAATTTGCATGCACTTGGGAAGTTCTATGTAGAAATTTTCCCTGGTTATAGGGAGGTTCAATTTGATTCTCAGATACTTGACTAATTTTAGGAATTTATAGGTTTGTAAACATATTTTCTTGAAGAAAACCCTTGCTCCCCTCTCCCAACCTGGCTTTTTCTTTTTCTTTTTGCTTGTAAAACTCATGATATGTCTAAGAATGTGCATGCACTTGCAATGGAAGTGAAGTTCTATTAATGTGTTTTCCCTGGAATTTTTAAAGACATCATTGCTACCCTTTGCAGATGCGTCTAAGAATTCTGGCGGGACAGATCTGAATATCTTGAAATGATGAGCTTAAGTGAGCTTAAACACATGTTGATATACCAACTGCTGAGGTAGGATCTTTGGTTGACTGACAGTCTTTTCTCTATAAATTCATTTTATTCTTTATCATATTTCTTCATAACCATAATAAATCTTATTGCAATATTGCTTTATTTCCTTCTTGAATTATGGTTTGATATACAATTGATGTCTAAAGCATGGCATATGACTAAATCTTGGTGGGGAAGGGATCAATCTGTTGTTATTCTTGATTATACTAAATTTTACCAAACTCCTTGCTTTCTGTCAGAACTCAAACCTGTTCTCCTGTCTTTCTTCAATTTTTCTTTCCTTTATGAGTGTATCCTCTTCTCTTAATACAATTGATGTCAAAAGCAAAAAGGGCATGCATGAACAAAATTGAAAGTTTGGGGGTAGGTATGAACCAAAAAAAAGTTTGGGGGCAGGAATGAACATTACAGCAAAGTTTGGGGGTAACAAGGGTACTTTACCCTTAGTTAATATGATTTAGGGCTGTTTGGTTGGTAGAATAATTTTGAGGGAGTGGGAGTGGGAGTGGGAATGGAAATAGAAAAACAGAAAGAGAATGGGAATGCAGTATAATGACTAGTTTTATCTTTGTGTTTTTCTAAGGGTGGTTGTGTCACCCCCACTACGCCTACCACCCCGACCACTACCACCACAAGTTAGCTACTGTTGGGGCAGCAACCTGAAAATAAGAATAAACACAAAACTTTAGGAAATATAAAATTGTTAGAGAAATTATAAAATGCGTGGTACCGGACTGAGGTGAACTTTATAGCAAGCACCTAAGCAACTTTACCTTAGTTTTTTCCTAAAATAAAACCTTAATTCATTTAAGGAACTTTTCAAACTCAATTATATGTGACAAAAATTAGTATCATCTATATGTACAACTTTGTACTATAGGAAGTAGCACCAATTGGGCTTACTCAAATTTAAATTAATTAGGCATATCTTCATCTCTTTGAGATGGTGTCATCAATTTATAAATTGATCACAAATTATATGCCTTTATCCACAATAGAATTTTCAGTCAGATATTCACAATAAAATAGTTACATAAAAGAATTATGTAATTCTCATTATAAATTGCATAGCAATTTTTAATAAAATAATATACCGTCAAAAAACTTTGGTGAACTCATTTTTAGATATCCACAAAATAATATAACCCCCACTATTGATGGGTTTTGTGCCTTTAGACAAGAATCACAATTTATTTGTTCACCCAAAATATAATATTCTTGTAGCACTTATAAAACATTATATATGAATTTTTAAATTCATTTTTTTTGTGAAAATATCACAAAATCCACAATTATGAAAATTATTTTTCATAAGTATATATGTGTGCACACTTATTCACTATAAAGTGAATTCTCATTGTTTGAAAAATATTTTCTCAAAATATTTCCCCAAATCTATTTGGAAATTTTCCAAAATTTATGACAAATTCATTGGTCACATATGACTTTAAAAGTCCACATGAGATATTGAAAATCTCACAAAATATAGAATATAATATTCTATAAAAACACCTTTAGCATTTTTCATGCTTCATCATATATAAGCACATGCCATTATCATTTTAATGAAAATTTATGAAATTTATCATATCTCTTAAATTCCATAAAATATTCATTAACTCACAATAGGCTTTATAAAATAATGGCTTAAAACCATTTCCATAAAATGAAAAATCAGAATATTCTCATTTCATTGTCCATAAAAAATTTAATTTTTATGACAATATATCCCAATAGATAATAGAATCATTTTCTAATCTCACATGAGCTTAAAATTACTTCACATGACATTTAAATAATGTCAATATATATGACCACCAAAATACATGCCAAAAAACCTTGTCATAAAATTATAATATTTTATGATCTTTATTTGGCCTCCAAATCAATATAAATTTTGGTTCAGCACAAACTTATTAATTAACCAAAATTATATATTTACAAAAAGGCATAGAGGTGGTAACTCAAACACATTTTTTCATAGTAATTCACAAATAAAATTATATATTAAAATGTGCCCTTCACTGTCAATAAAAAATTTATTTTTAAATGAATAAATATAACAGTGAGTGTTAAATACCTCCAGAAAAGGATAAAAAATATCTTTTCAAAATTTCTCATGTGAGCAACAATTTGATTGAAAGTCACATATCACAGATCTTAAAATCTCACAAAAATTTATGAGTAATATTCATAAAAAAAATATGAAATATTATCATAAAATTAATTAAGTAATTTGATTGCATATTAGTGATATTTAAGATATCAACCATTTTCTCAATAAAATATTTGTATCACACACGATAATTGTAGGATCTATCAAAATAAATAGGCTAAAATACTATTTTGGTCCTCAATGTTTGCATGAAGTTTAATGTTGGTCCTCAATGTTTCAAAAGTTTAATGTTGGTCCTCAAAGTTTTATTTTTTGGTCGATTTTGGTCCTCGAGCGTAACGCCGTTAACTTTTTGCCGTTAAATGATGATGTAGCATGCTTATGTGGCATACTCTCTCTCCTACGTGTCATATTTTAATGACGTAGTATGACAAATCACTGCTACGTTACCCCACATTGCCACATCATCATCTTCTCTCCTTTATCATTATCATCATCTTCTGGGGTGACGTGGCAGTGATGTATTATGCCACATCATTAAAATATGACACGAAGAAGAGATGGTGTGCCACATAAGCATGCCACGTCATCATTTAATGGCAAAAAGTTAATGGTGTTACGCTTGAGGACCAAAAAATAAAACTTTGAGGACCAACATTAAACTTTTGAAACATTGAGGACCAACATTAAACTTCATGCAAACATTGAGGACCAAAATAGTACTTTAGCCAAATAAATAACATAGTATGTTATTTTATTAAATTCCTACTTTGGGCATAAGTCCAAAAATATATTCTGGTATCTCATTATCACAATGAAATTCTTCCACAAATAAATTTCAAAATTCTGTGAGCAACTAAATAAAATATAAAGATATTATAAGCTCACAAAAATAAATCAAGATACCAAAAATATATATTTGAGTTAGTTCACCAACTAGAACTCAAATATTTATTTCCAATTATTCTTATTTTTCTTTTGCTGCTTTATGGGGATTAGCTATGAATTACCTTAAATTTGTTGGGGCAGCAACCTGAAAATAAGAATAAACACAAAACTTTGGGAAATATAAAATTGTTAGAGAAATTATAAAATGCGTGGTACCGGACTGAGGCACGGGTATCTCGTTATCTTTAAGGTAATTCACGCCTCCCACGGGTTGATTTTGCTATATCACCCGGTGCAGGGGTACTCAGACGCGTTACCTCCAGGATACAACAGCCCAGTACTCGCCTGTATGTCTACAATCTCTGCACGTAGGAGGTAGACAGGACTCTGTCTCCCACACCTTTCTCTACCCAAATAACACACACAATATATATTTCACACAAAATCTTCTTGTGTTTTCTTCCCATACCAGTAAAGTTTTTCTCTTCTTTTGTTCAATCTCTAAATCCATTCAGCCACCATATATCTCATATATATATATATGCCTAAGTAGAGCAACATTATTAAGTAAATAAATTATATTGAAAGCATGACATTAAGAATCATCATTTCATCAACGATTTTTTATATTTAATTGAATTAAAAACAATCAATTACAAAAAACGTATTTTGCTTTCAATTCAATTTATTTACTATTAATTAATTTTTATAATAATATCCAACAGCTACAGGTGAAAATTGGTCATTATATTCCATTCTCATTCCAATTTCTAACCCCAATCCTATTTCTTTTTATGTCACACTAAACATAAGCTTACCTTTCCCACTACCTCAAAATCAATCCACCATCCAAACAAGCTCTCATTTTGTGAAACAATTGCTGTTCTTTAGCCTTAAAAAGGGGGACTATTTATATTCATGTATATTTTTATCTAGTCATATTTGTTTAAAGAAAACAAGCTCCGATTTTATTTATAGTTTGGACAGCTTCAAAAGTTTTATATTATTGTATTTAGCAAAAAGTATTTTGCTATTTTAACCTGTTTTTTTTTTTTATTATTCTTGCTTATACTAAATTTTATCAAACTCTCCTTGCTTTCAGTCAGAACTCAAACCTATTCACTGTCCTTGTGCAATTTTTCTTTCTTTTTGAGTGTATCCTCTTCTCTTAATAAAGATATTCTTTTAAGGACGTGGCACTAAGCACTCGCGCTTAGTCTGAAGATTTATGAACGTTTTGCTGCTTTTTTTCCATATTAGAGTAGTTTCTTTTAGTGATGGGTTTTCGGAAGTTGGTCATTGAAGCAAAAACTTTTGATATATCCCTAGAGCAATCATGTTCATTACAGACATGTTTTCTTGCTATCTCTTCCTAATTTCAGCAAATGTGTTTCTCAATCATTACACCAGGGATGCTTGGCCTCGCAAATTTCAATACTAAACATTTTTCAGTCTGATGACCAGAAATTTCTCATCTAAATTTGATAATTTTATTGCCACAAGTATAAGAGAGATTTGTTTTTCTCTATATGGTTGCATAGCAAATTCCATTGCAGTGAATAATGGTTACTTAATTACTATTCATTTTGTAGGAGTGACTATTTGACAGTAGCACAAATAAGGGATTACTTAGGTGTCTAGAAGGTTTTTTTAACTCAATAATCGCTCTCTCTAGAATTGCTCTCTCATGAGTTCTTCCTTATAACACCCTTTCCCCTATGCTTTAATAAAGGGGATGATGCGGGGAAGGTGAGGGAAGGATGATCTAACCCAAGCTTTAATCTTTGTCTGAACTGGGATACAGTAAGTGACATTTAGCCTTTGCCAAGCTTGCTTTAAGAGCGTTACTTTCTCGCCGTTGTCGTAACTTTCCTCAAGTCAACACTGGGGAGTGGGGATGACCCATAACACCCTCGCTTATTTATTTATTGACTTTTTCGTTAGGATGATAATGTTGTTATATATATTGTTAATTATATAGATATATATTAGTTCCTATAAAAAAAATAGATATATATTAGTAGAAACTTGTGATCAGCCTTTATATTTGTTAAAGCAGGTTAAGTCAATATTCTTATTTGATTCTTTTACATTTTTTATTTGCTTTTATATTCTCGTTTCCTATTAAATAATATTACGAAAATAAAAAAGGCTTATTTTTAATATTTGAGGGTTAAATTGAAAATTTTATAAATTAACTAAGTTTAAAATTACTTGTTCCATCCAAACAAGATAATTCAAATGCTGGAATCAGTGTTTTAAGAACAATATCAGTTGAACCAGTAACCGATCAAGTGTTCTGTTCAATTCTATGTAGAACCCAAAATTTCTAGTCGAATTGGGTCGGATTAGTCAGAACTGATCAAAATCAGATGGCCCAGGAAAACCCCGGGAACCAGACCGATTTTATGGGTTGATCCGGACAAAGCTCATTTTTTCACTTTTTTTAATGCTTGAATCTCATAGTTTTGGTTACATATTTGACTATATAAAAGATATATCTTATAATTTTGAATGTTATATGATTATAAAATAACTAATAGGCAAAAACACATTTCATACCCCTAACGTTTCGAGGTCCTGTCAATTTTATTCCTAAGTAATAGGCAAAAACACATTTCATGAAAATGCCTGTCTAATTAAGAGGAAGTAGATAAAATATGATAAGAAAAGATATGTACTCAAAAGGGGAGAGAAGAAAAAGTTAAAAGAATAATAAAAAATAGGAAGATAAGGAAGGAATTATGAAACTAATTTTAAATTTTAATGTTCAAATCAAAATAATTTTAGGTTTTAAATATTGAAATGTAACTTATTTAATTGAAATCTCTCTTCTCTCTACGTTCGTTCTTTAACTAGTTTCTTTCTGTAGATCTAATCAGAGATTTGGCAACCCCTCCCTATTTTTCTTCTTCTTTTGTTACCGTCGTTACGTTTCATAAATAAGGTAGACATTCATTCCCCCAATTTTGGTGGTGATTTTCTTCCAGATTTACTTCTGAGTTTTTTAGTCCTCTCTTGTGAGAGTGTAGTCTCCCATTGTTAGATTGATTCAGATCTAGTAAGTGGAGCTTGTTTTATTTTTTGTGTGTATTTATTTTCTTTTGTAAATTTTTTTGACAATTAGGTGATTCTAGATTCAAGATTTGTTATAATCATATCTAAATCTACGAATCATCTATGTTAAAAAATTTTCACTCGTTCATCATGATGTTGGAAGAGCCTACGACAATTTCAACTTTGAAGATTACTTCAGATCTAATATGCAGGAGGTAACACCAAGGACGGTGAGATTTTTCATCCTGAAGAAATAGGATCAGCTGAACTTACACTTTGTTTACTTAGTTCAATAATTGTTAGGGTTTATTCTTCAGTATTATGAGATTGGAGTTTTCTAAATTATTGTAAGTGTCGTTTGACTTTTTTTATAATATAACGAAGCTTTAATGCTTTTTTATCAAAAAAAAAACTTATTTAATTGAAATAAATTTAAACTTTATGTTTTAATTAGTTTCTTTATTATTTTAACTACTAACCAAAATTGAAGGTTAAGCATGTATTTGAAAGTCTCAATCTCAGAAAACACCAGTTTTGACCTTGGTTGTCGTAGGGTAAAAGTTCCCATCTCTCTCATCAAATGCTTACAAAATATGGCAAATGAACATGAAACAGTAACTTCTCTACAAGCTACAGAATCAAGAAGCAGTAGTCGGGAATATGTCAAGCAAATACGAAGGCAAGGAAGAAGAATTATTCTCCCTATAAATTAAAAATCAGTAACTTCCAATCTCGGAGTGTAATATTACAAGTCCTCTTTTTATTGCCTTTACAACAGAACTCATAACTAAGGAAAAAACCCCCAGGATGGCAAAATTTCAATTGTTCAGTGTGTGTTTAATTAATTTCAATAATAACTTAGAGAAACTCTCAATTCACATTTGGAATTGTACAAAAACTACTATTTTTCTTAGAGATTTAAGTGATGTTCTGGTAAATCTCACACTTATTTGACTAAGAAAAAAGAAGACATAATATGCAAAAGGCAAATCTGTCAATTCCAGGATATCCACATGCATAGTTGCATTATCTATAACAGCTATGGTTTTAGAGTTCAAATCCACTATGCCTTATTTAAACTTAGTTAAACAAGATAGATGAAATTGAATTTTTTAGGAAACTAGAAACTTAAGCTTCCAAAAAAAATATATACATATTAAGGAAATAATCGGAAGGAAGGTAAAAAGTAATGAGTTGAGGTGATAAATTAATAATCTATTAAATAGTACTCATACAACAACAATCAAAGTTTTTTTTCACTAAGTGGGATCGGCTATTAAATAGTACTCATCACCGCTTAAAATTTAGAGAAAGAAAATTCTCAAAATATTAGGGCAAAATTAGTATATACTGGAAAGAACAAAACTATACCATTTATCTTGCCACGTAATATTAAAATAATATATCAAAATATCATGTTTCTATTTAATCACATATTATAACTTATAATCAAATACAAGCATCATATTCAAATACCTCAAATACCTAAGGATATGTTTGGTGTAAAATCCAAACAGTACAATTTTGGTGTTTCACGATTCCCAAAAAAACTTTACATCATATTTTATACATACCAAACACACTTTTTATCATACTTTTTCTCTCTCCTAATTTTTCTCTCTATCTCTCTCCTCACTTTTCTCTACAGTACTTTCTTTTATTCTACAGTACTTTACTCTACAATACTTTCTTTACAGTACTTTACATCTCTGCATTTATATCAAGCGTACCGTTCTTGATGCATATGAACCTCATGAGGTGGCTATTAAGATTTGTTTTATGAGTGGAGGATTACCTAATAGCAGATTATGAATGGAAGATTTGTTGGCCTTACAAAAAGAATCGCCTTGATTCTTGAAGAAGATCGAGAACCACAACACAACTGCACAAGTGATATTGTCTGCACTACCCCTCAGATATGCTTCATGTGTCAGTTTCTCTTTGTTGCCTCATCTGCATTGTTAATTGGTTTAGCCATAGCAACTGCTTGCTAATCAAACATCAATTATTACAGTGAGTTTCACAGCCACTCACAGATGGACCCTCTTTAGTTTGCAATTATGCATTTTCCTGATTAAAGTAATTTAATGGTGTCAGAATTACTTTGATTTATTGTGAAATAGGACACTACACACCAAAAAGGGTGAAAAAACAATCCAACTCTTCTAAGTAAAACCTGATTCATTTTATTGAGTAGACATGATGGGAATGCGCATTTGTGATATATAATCAAAGTATACCCATCCATGAATTAGTATATGTAAAAATTCACTATACTATTTACTATATAATTAAAGGTGGTGTTTACCTAGCACAAGTCATAATAAATGTCCCAAAAGATTTGAGTCAATATGAATCAGATAAAGGGATGTGAGTTGAAATGAATTTCATATATGAGATTCCATCTTTCAAATTAAAAGACGTTTTTCTTTCGTTAAATACTGGTTAGCAAAATTATGAAATGATGTCAAGCTTTCATTTTCCTTTTGAAAGTGCCATGACATTTCCTCTGAAAAAATTGTACCTGTTGTGTAGTTTTCATGCGTGACACGTTGGCAATAATAAACACAAGAGAGGGGAAGAGGCGAGAAATAAACACTTTGGAGGTAAAGATATGATGGAACATTGTTGAGGCATTTTATCAAACAGTTTTCAGGCACATATCAAACAATTTTTTCCAAAGCAAATTAAAGAGTACTAAATAACATCGAAATCAGTAAAATAAACAAATTAAGAACAAAATGAAGAAGGTCATAAACATCTGTCAAAGAATTCAACTTAATTGAAAGGAATCAGTTTACCTCTTTTGGTTCATCGAACGTTGTTGCAGATGTGGGCTAGGGTCGATGAACAACTTCTACAGAACTACGAAGATCTAACATATTTTTTATCTAATTAGAAAAAACTACGAACCCATATGTAGTTGCACTAAAATTTTGAAATTATTATTACAATAGTTAAATTTGGAGTTTGGATTCAGTGCAATTCCTTTTCGTGCAATTCCTCTAAAATACACATTTTTACATTATTTTTTAAGTACTAATACGGATTTACTCTAACAATAACCCACTATGAATGGATTAGGAATGAAATTATTATCAATTTAGACAAATATCATCACTAAATAGTCTCGTGATACTATTTTTTAATATTAATAACAATTTGGTCCATAATCCATTTAAGGTGATGATATTTGTCAATATTGATATTAATTTGGTCTCTAATCTATTCATAGTGGATTATTAATAGTGTGAGTCTTCAAAAATGAAGTAAAAATGTGTATTTTAGAGGAATTGCACCGGAATTACATGGAAGGGAATTGCACTGGATCCAATTTCTCAAATTTGATGATCAATAATGCATTACAACATGTATAGTCAAATTTGATGATCTAACGTCTTGTTTGGAGGACGATCATCCGTATTACATATCAAAACTTTTAAACTTGATTTCTTCCGCACTCGTGACAACGCAACATAAAATTGACCATGAGTAAACACGGTCCGTGATAGGTATAAACACACTTTAGACAAAGTCTGTCCTTGACTCTTATTTATAGTCATCGCAAATGACAAAACAATTAAAAATTCACGTCGTTAAAATTCAAATGGCAACCTAAAATCTGATGGAATACATATGAATAAAAATATGTGTATAATTTTTATTATTTTTTACAAAAAATAATATGTTAGGTCTTCATTATTTCCTTAGAAATGGTGTATAATTTTTGACATTAGTATTATCAAAACATAAATAATTTTATGTGCATGTACACGGGCCAAAAGATAGTTAAATATATATCTTATACTTGTTCTCATTTTCTATACCTTATATGTAATGCAAAATTGAACCAGATAATAACCTAAACATACTTTTAGGTCACGAGTCAACTGGTTCAATAATTTATGTCTAAAATATCTTTTTATTCTTTTTAATAAAATAAATAATTCACGTATAGTTCCTTAAATAATTTAAAATATATAAAATATAATATTTAAAAATGAATACCTATTATTATCTCTTCATAAATATATATATATATATAATTTTCTTATCTTCTTTTCACCCATCATTTACTTATCTACTTTTTGTTCTTCTCACACCTACCTCTAATTACCTATTTTTCATTTTCTCATGCATATTTATTCACCTATTTTTATATTTTTCAAAACTACATCTATTTATTAACTTTTGTATTCTGCCAATGTCTTTCTCCATTTATTTTATTATTTTTATGTTTATCTTCTTCACACATTTTCTTTTTCTTTTTCACTCACATTTCTTCTTCTTCATCATCATCATCATCATCTTCTTCTTCTTCTTCTTCTTCTTCTTGCCACTATCTCTTTCTCACACTATTATGTAGTTTTTCTTTATCTTTCTCAAACTGTTATATATTTTTTCTTCTCTTTTCTCATATTTTCCTCACACATCATATTTTTCTTATCTCATTCTGCTGCTTCTTCTTCTTCTCCCCCTCATTCTTATTCTTCTTTTTAGTTTACTATTTTTTTTGTCAATTTGATATATAAATGATAAATTGAACATTGTTATTTGATTGATATGTTTAATTTATCATTTGTTCAAAAATAATAAAGTCATCATTATATATATATATATATATAATTGATCACAGTGATTTTTTTAAAAAAATTAAATAATTGTCATCTTTGTTATTTTTCTTGGTCAATCACTGGATTAAAAAAATATGAAGACATGCTCACAAAAAAAATAGAGATACGATAATAAATAAATGAATACATATCAATTAAAGGTCCATCTAACATGTGCTCTTAGAAAACATGTTAAGGTTTAACCTCATTGGTTGATGAAATTTTTAAACATTAAAATTTATTTTTAATTTGAGTTTTAACATATTTCAAGGTTTGAAATATTTCATTGACCAATGAGGTGAAATCTTAACATGTGCCCTAAGATAAACCCTAAATTAAATATATATATATATATATATATATATATATATATATATATATTGTCTTTATATTCTTTTTAATAAAATAAATGATTCACTTATAATTCCTTTAAAAAACTTAAAATATCTTAAATATAATATTTAAAAATTAATACCCATTATTATTTCACCATATATATATATATATATTCTCTTTTTTTCACCCACTAATTACTTATCTATACTCTTTATTTTTCCCACACCTATCTCTTTTTACATACTTTTTATTTTTTCCATGCATAATTATTTTTACCTTTTTTTATATTTTTCAAACCTACTTGTATTCATTAATTTTATTCCCCAAATATTTGAAAAATGAAAAACAAATAAACCTAAAAAGAAAAGGTGAAGAATGAATTTAAAATTATTCTGTCTATGAACTTGAAATCTTCTTTGTATGCTAATCTTATTCTTAAGACTATCCATGTTCTAAGTTTAGCTTTGCCAAATGAATGTTTGGTCTCTATTTCTTGGGATACAATCTAATGGGTAAGCCATTGAGGGAAGAGCAAAAGGGCCATCAAAATAACAAACCTAAACTTAGAAAAATAAAAAGAAGCTTCTAACCATGGAATCTGAGAAATAAAAGGTTTTAAACTCATGAAGAGAACTGTGTTTACACTAAAGTTGACTTTTGGTAGAACTTCTACATTGTGATAAATATTTTTGATAAGTGGTACAACTTTACAGCCTTTTTGGTATAAGATAGCTTGAATGGAAGAAACACAAATAAAAAAATATTTTATGATCAAAGTTTGGTTTGTTTTTTTAAAAAAATTTGGATTAGGTATTTTTTTAATAAAAGTAAAAAGTTAAATGTGAGGTGGACAATGACGTGGCAAAAGAAAATACACATTCATCGTCCACGTCAGCAAATTCGTCAAGAAAGTTAACAGTGTTAGCAAAAAGTTTGGGGGTAGGCATGAACCAAAAAAAAGTTTGGAGATAGAAATAAACATTGCAGCAAAATTTAAAAACAGATACTTTACCCTAATAATGATGTTAGCAGATATGAGGATCAATTGTCAACTACTACTTAAATTCATTAAGGTGTAATATAATTAAAGTGTATGAGTGCGTGATTTAGACCGTCATATATAAGTAGTGTTATAATACAATTATTCAAATATAAATTTTAATTTTCATCTGACAATCGTCTGCCAATCTGTATTATATATTTCATATATTTATACTTTAACAAAAAAAAATTTTATTAATATACTTTAACAAATTTAAATTCACGGGGACCTTAACCACAGTTTGCATGCAAGTTTATCTCTGACTTTCAAACCTTGACCATGACCATGACTCTTCGCCCCTCCTTCTTTCATGAATTTTTTCAACCATTCTTAAAGCACAAGCATTTTATTCCCTTACCCAATATTATTTTTTAAAGGGTAAACTACAGTTTGTCCCCTGTGGTTTGATCTAAATTCAGTTTTTCCCCTGTGGTTTAAAATTCGACACTTAACTACCCTGTGTTTTGACTTAAAACGTAGTTTACCTTTTTTAAAAGATATTGTTGACCATTGCTTGTATGGTACTTAGTTAAGAAAATCTAATAAAAATAACTTTTAATATCGAAAAATTTTATCGACCAGTTATAACTTAATCATTAAACTCTTTTTTTTATTTAATAATAACTAACAAAACCACAAAATATGGAAGAAATACTGTTTCATCAAATTTCTTCAATGATTCAAATGCAGTAGGAAAAATATATGGTTTTTTTCCTAATAAGTATCATATTTTAAGGTTTTATTCAATAACTTGAACTTGGTAAAAAGAGGCAAGTAAAGATTAAGCTCAAATATATTAAAAGTACAAGGCTTTTATTAATTTAGAATATTTATTAAAATTTCATATGATTGATAGATAACAAAACGGATCATTTTCATTTAAAGAGAAGATAGAAATATGATTAGAGGAGAAGCTCAATTATATCCACAGAACTAAATTTGATAACAAAAGAAAAAGTGTAGTTTTGACTTTTGACAATTGAAGATTATTAAATGTTGCTGATGTGTATACCGATACCCTCATAAAAGAACCCACTTTTCATTTCATGTAAGGAAAATAAAATGAAATTGAAAGGAAGCAAGAATTTACTGATAACATTCAACAAACACCAAAATAACAACACTGGAACTCCATTTATTCACTCAAGCCAAGTTAGAGGATTTAAACCCTCAAGTTGTTTCCCTGGTACGGCTGATAGTAACCCTCAAGTTAGAGGATTTAAACCCTCAACTCTGCTACCCCTAAAGTTAAAAACTTTCTGTGGCGCCTCTGTGTTGGTGCTCTTCCCACTAAAGAGAGGCTGTTTTCTAGGAAGTGTGCTGCGGATGCATCCTGTCCCCTCTGCCTCTCTCTTCCGGAGACCTTATCTTGCACTGTGAGGGAGCTAAGGCAGTTTGGATAGAAGATTGGTGTATGCATGTCCTCTCGGATAAGCTCAGACTCAGTGATAGTGACAAGTCTTTGGTGGCTGGTATCTATTGGCAGCTCTGGAAAAGCCGCTGCGAGTTCCTCTTCCAAGGGATAGCTTTTGGAGAGCCCATAACTGGCCGTTGATTGATTGTCTTGGTGAAGATGCGATGCCTAATAAGTGGTCCCCACCTCCTACTGGTTCTGTCAAAATTAATGTTAATGCTTCCTTTTCAAATTCGTCGGGTTGTGCTTTTGGCGGTATTGTGGCTCGTGATTCGAAGGGTAGTTGGAAAGGTGGGGCTTGTGTTGAGTTGGTGGCCTTCTCCCCTTTTATGGCGGAAGCTTTTGTGGTTAAAGGAGGTCTTTCTTTGGCAAAAGCGTGTGGGTTCGGGAAGGTTTGCCTTGAGTCTGACTGTTGCAATCTTGTTGAGGCTATTGTGGGTGGTGGCTCTTGTCAGTACTGGAAGTGCTTCTCCATCATCCAGCATATTAAGGCACTTGCGAAAGACTTTGATGCTTGTTCTTTTTCCTGGGTTTTGCTAGGAGTTGTAATGTTGTTGCGGATAGCCTTGCTGGCTTGGCATCTCGGAAGATGTGCCCCTTTGGTCGGGTGTTCTCGCCCCCATCTTCCATTGCCTCTCTGCTTGTGTCTGATCTGGCTTGGAGCAGATTAGGTGTTGGCTGACTTTTGTTGTTTTGTTTTGGTTTCCCATTTTTTGATTGTTGTTCTGGGCGTTTGCCTTTGTCGTTTTAGTTTTTTGTTTAATGAAGTTTTTTGGCAAAAAAAAAAGTCAAGAAACAAGTTTAGAAGAAGCAATGATAGAGTAGTTTTGAAAGTTGGTTAAACTCCCAAATACAGATGTTAAATCCAATTATTTGCGATTAAAATTGTGCAAATTGGGCGTCGATTCATTGGCCAATTGATACATTTCACTAGAAATACATGTCGAAAGTTGGCCGGAATCATTTTAAGAATCATCAGAATGATTGGATAAAGGATGGTCGAAAGTTAATCAAATTGCCAAGTCGGAAAAAATCCTGTCATGTACCTTGCTAGAGTTATAGTCAAACAACTTATATAAAGCAATAGTCTTGGTGGATGATTTAACAAGGTCAGTGAATGTCAAGGTTGTGGAGATCTGAGAAAAGATTAAGCAAATAAGATAATTTACCGAAGGGGAAAATACTACAATGCTATGATATAAATAACATACTAACATAGCAACCAACTTTACATATATTCACGTGTATATATATGTAGAATTCAAAATGTGAAAAAACAGTTTGACAGTGAATAACAAAAATAACACAGTGAGTAAAATATATATATATATATATATATATATATCAAGAACAAAAATAAGTAAATAAAAATCTAAGAAAAAAAAATGGACGTGAATATATATATATATATAATTCAAAATGTCAAATGTAACTTTTCCTTCCCTTCCCCTCCCCTCCCCTCCCCTCCCCTCCATTTTTGCTCTCCAAACACACCCTAAGAGAATACCATGGAAGCAGGAAAGATAGAAGAATATGGATACAGTTAGAAAACATTGGTTCAACATCCTTGATTCCTTATTCTTTTATTCTGCACTAACTTCTGTCTATGTTCTACATTTTTATATTAGTACTAAAAACTCTGAAAGAATTCATGTTTCATTTGAAAAACAATATGATAGAAGGTATCAACACCCAAACAACTTCCCCTCCCTTCCATTCTCCTCTAATTTCTCCCCTTCCCTTCCCCTGTTAATTCCCAACCAAACCCTAAATGTATATTGTATCCGTTAGTCATTAGATCATAACCTCGATTTTAATAGTTCGACAGAGAATGAGATAATTAAGGCGACTATGTATTCATTAAATCAGCAGCCAGTCAGAAAATTGCAATAGAAAAATAATAAATAACAGCTAAAACATATCCTCCGATAATTCTGAAACATGTTAAGTAATGTGCGACTTCTTCATTTGTTTCAAATTTCAAGGAACTTGAACACATGATTGAATGCAATGGAGACACATTTTCGATCTAAAATTATCATCCAGATTTAAAATATATAATGATTATTGATGAAGCACAAGTCGATTGGGTTTTAGGTAGCACTTACCACTCCGGCGCTATTGTTGGAAGAGATGGTGAGTTTCTGGTCGGTGCTGGTGCTGTAATCTTTAGTCGATTGAAAATTACTCATCCTTTCATGTTTAATCTAGTGAAACAGAGTTCAGGCCAGAAAAAAATGTAGTGAAACAGAACATTCTTACGTAATTCAATGCCAATTCATTATCAATTAGACTTTATTTTGAAATGCAAGAAATATGAATAGTAAAATTCAAGAATCGCATTCATTTCTGAAATAAACAAAGATATTTATCATTTCTCGGAATCGCATAAAGAAAGTGACGCGATACAACAGGCTAAAGACCCGTTACAAATTCTAAGTGGACCAATCACAAGAGCTCGAGCTAAGAAGAGTAATGAAACATTAAATGGGCTAGCGCGAGAGACTTGGGAGAAGCAATTAGCAATTGGACCAGAAAATAATGTTGAAAACGTCCTTAATTTACTAAGGGCTGAAAGTGGAGTTCTTCAACCTGAATTGGGCTTAAAGACTTAAACTTAAAGAGTTTGGACCAAGTACTACGTATATAAAGATTCTTTTGGGCCTAAAAAATCACATTTTGGGCTTCATATGTGATTATAATTAGGATTTTTATTTAGTGCGAATTTTGAGAATTATTAATTGCTTATTTTGAATTTTAAGTTATCTTTTAAATTTTAGAATCATTAGGATTAGGTTTCCTATTTTATTAAATTTATCTAGGGTTTGTTTTCCTAAATAAAGCATTGTACCCAATACTTTGAAGTTAAGTTTTGAATTTTATAAGAATTTGATTATTCATTTTGGGAGTGGATTTTCTCTAGGTTATTTATTGAACTAACAGACTTATCAAGGTTTGATCATCCTTGTGGCGTCTTTTAACTTAAACAAGGTCATATCTATCTATTTACTTGTTTTTCATTTTCGTTCATCACAAACAAACAAAAAATGGTTCCTTTTCGTTTTTCTATTTACTTTCAATCCTACACGTAATGTTAAATCATTGAGCCTTGTACGTTGAGATATAGTAATTTTCATAAACAGCGTTTTTTTTTCTTCAAATTTTGGTCTAAAGTTGCATCTTTGTTCTCTTTGCGTTTGTTTTCCGAAAAAAACAAAAAAAAAAGAAAGAAAATCGAAAAAAAAAAGATAAAAAGAAAAAGAAAAAAGTGGGCTTGTGTTGAGTTGGTGGCCTTCTACCCTTTTATAGCAGAAGCTTTTGTGGTCAAAGAAGGTCTTTCTTTGGCAAAAGCATGTGGGTTCGGGAAGGTTTGCCTTGAGTTTGACTGTTGCAATCTTGTTGAGGCTATTGTGGGTGGTGGCTCTTGTCAAGACTGGAAGTGCTTCTCCATCATCCAGGATATTAAGGCACTTGCGAAGGACTTTGATGTTTGTCTTTTTCCTGGGTTCCTAGGAGTTGTAATGTTGTTGCGGATAGCCTTGCTGGCTTGGTATCTCGGAAGATGTGCCCCTTTGGTCGGGTGTTCTCGCCCCCATCTTCCATTGCCTCTCTGCTTGTGTCTGATCTGGCTTGAAGCAGATTAGGTGTTGGCTGACTTTTGTTGTTTTGTTTTGGTTTCTCATTTTTTTGGTTGTTGTTGTTCTGGGCGTTTGCCTTTGTCGTTTTGGTTTTTTGTTAATTGAAGTTTTTTGGCCAAAAAAAAAGTCAAGAAACAAGTTTAGAAGAAGCAATGATAGAGTAGTTGTGAAAGTTGGTTAAACTCCCAAATACAGATATTAAATCCAATGATTTGCGATTAAAATTGTGCAAATTGGGCGTCGATTCATTGGCCAATTGATACATTTCACTAGAAATGCATGTCGAAAGTTGGCCGGAATCATTTTAAGAATCATCAGAATGATTAGATAAAAGATGGTCGAAAGTTAATCAAATTGCCAAGTCGGAAGATGCAAATTAAAATCCTGTCATCTACCTTGCCATAGTTATAGTCAAACAGCTTATATGAAGCAATAGTCTTGGTGGATGATTTAACAAGGTCAGTGAATGTCAAGGTTGTGGAGATCTGAGAAAAGATTAAGCAAATAAGATAATTTACCGAAGGAAAAAATACTACAATGCTATGATATAAATAACATACTAACATTACAATCAACTTTACATATATTCACGTGTATATATATATATATGTAGAATTCAAAATGTGAAAAAATAGTTTGACAGTGAATAACAAAAATAACACAGTGAGTAAAAATTAATATATATATATATAATATATATATGTATATATGTGTATATATGTATATATGTATACATGTATTATACTACAATGCTATGATATAAATAACATACTAACATTACAATCAACTTTACATATATTCACGTGTATATATATATATATGTAGAATTCAAAATGTGAAAAAATAGTTTGACAGTGAATAACAAAAATAACACAGTGAGTAAAAATTAATATATATATATATATATATATATATATATATATATATATATATGTGTGTGTGTGTGTGTGTGTGTATATGTGTATATGTGTATATATGTATATACATGTATAATACATGTATACATATATACACATATACACATATACATATATATATATATATATATATATATATTATATTAGGAACAAAAATAAGTAAATAAAAATCTAAGAAAAAAAAAGAAATGGACGTGAATATAATATATATATATATATATATAGAATTCAAAATGTCAAATGTAACTTTTCCTTCCCTTCTCCTCCCCTCTCCTTCATTTTTGCTCTCCAAACACACCCTAAGAGAATACCATGGAAGCAGGAAAGATAGAAGAATATGGATACAGTCAGAAAACACTGGTTCAACATCCTTGATTCCTTAATCTTTTATTCTGCACTAACTTCTGTCTATGTTCTACATATTTATATTAGTACTAAAAACTCTGAAAGAATTCATGTTTCGTTTGAAAAAAAATATGATAGAAGGTATCAACACTCAAACAACTTCCCCTCCCTTCCCTTCTCCTCTAATCTCTCCCCTTCCCTTCCCCTGTTAATTCCCAACCAAACCCTAAATGTATATTGTATCCGTTAGTCGTTAGATCATAACCTCGATTTTAATAGTTCGACAGATAATGAGATAATTAAGGCGACTATGTATTCATTAAATCAGCAGCCAGTCAGAAAATTGCAATAGAAAAATAATAAATAACAACTAAAACATATCCTCTGATAATTCTGAAACATGTTAAGTAATGTGCGACTTCTTCATTTGTTTCAAATTTCAAGGAACTTGAACACGTGATTGAATGCAATGGAGACACATTTTCGATCTAAAATTATCATCCAGATTTAAAATATATAATGATTATTGATGAAGCACAAGTCGATTGGGTTTTGGGCAGCACTTACCACTTCGGCGCTACTGTTGGAGGAGATGGTGAGTTTCTGGTCGGTGCTGGTGCTGTAATCTTTAGTCGATTGAAAATTACTCATCCTTTCATGTTTAATCTAGTGAAACAGAGTTCAGGCCAGAAAAAAATGTAGTGAAACAGAACATTCTTACATAATTCAATGTCAATTCATCATCAATTAGACTTTATTTTGAAATGCAAGAAACAGGAATAGTAAAATTCAAGAATCGCATTCATTTATGAAATAAACAAAGATGTTTATCATTTCTTGGAATCGCATAAAGAAAGTGACACAATACAACAGGCTAAAGACCTGTTACAAATTCCAAGTGGACCAATCACAAGAGCTCGAGCTAAGAAGATTAATGAAGCATTAATTGGGCTAGCGCGAGAGACTTGGGAGAAGCAATTAGCGATTGGACCTGAAAATAATGTTGAAAACGTCCTTAATTTACTAAGGGCTGAAAGTGGAGTTCTTCAACCTGAATTGTACTTAAAGACTTAAACTTAAAGAGTTTGGACCAAGTACTACGTATATGAAGATTCTTTTGGGCCTAAATAATCACATTTTGGGCTTCATATGTGATTATAATTAGGATTTTTATTTAGTGCGAATTTTGAGAATTATTAGTTGCTTATTTTGAATTTTAAGTTATCTTTTAAATTTTAGAATCATTAGGATTAGGTTTCCTATTTTATTAAATTTATCTAGGGTTTGTTTTCCTATATAAAGCATTGTACCCAATGCTTTGAAGTTAAGTTTTGAATTTTATAAGAATTTGATTATTCATCTTGGGAGTGGATTCTCTCTAGGGTTATTTATTGAACTAACAGACGCCACAAGGATGATCATATCTATCTATTTACTTATTTTTCGTTTCCGTTAATCACAAACAAAAAAAAGGTTTCTTTTCGTTTTTCTATTTACCTTCAATCCTACAATCTTAAATCATTGAGCCTTGTACGTGGAGATATAGTAATTTTCATAAACATCGTTTTTTTCTTCAAATTTTGGTCTAAAGTTGCATCTTTGTTCTATTTGCGTTTGTTTTCCGAAAAAAATAAAAAAAAGAAAGAGAATTGAAAAAAAAAAGATAAAAATAAAAAAAAGTTCAAAAAGAGAAGAAGTACAAAAAAAAAGAAAGATAAAAAAGATAAACAAAGAATATTACTACTTGTTTTTTATATCTTTTATTCTTGGAGTCTTAGTTTCCTTTAAAAATCTCATTTGAATGCCCTTTGATTTTTTTTTTACAAGTCCTAAGTTTGAAGTTAATTCTGCAAGTGTCGATAGTTGTCTAGTTCTTTAAAGAGCCTCAAGAGGAATTTAAAGTGATAAAAAGCAAGAGTGTGTGAGATTATTATCGCGGGTTCGTGGGATCAATCCCTACTGGGTTCCCATCAGAAAGGCTACCTGGTTCATCATTAGTATGCGACTCGGTAACACAGGGAGGGAATTAACCATGGTGTTCCTCCCTGTGAACATCCCTTTCTGCCGACCTTCGAAATACTGAGCCACAATCCCGACAAATGTGGTCATGGTTCTTATGTACAGAATTATTATGGTTATCGATGAATGATCTTGAATGAAATGTCCTCCTGCAATGAATACAGTAGTACGGGGCGTGAGCTTCATCTTGCGCTGGTGGAATGTTGTTACCGCCATTGTCCATGTATCAGTTTGAAAGAAAATTGTAGTTTATGAGTCTAGGGTTTCTTAGGGTAGAAGAAAGAAGAAATCGGAGGGAGCGATCGAATATATCTATTGATATATAATGGCGAGAAGAATACTCAAAGTGGTTTCCCGCCAAGTCGCTTAGCAAGTGTTAGGTTAATTAGTTAATTAATTTATTATTTTTTATTTTTATTAAATAAATATAAGAAGTGTAACACAATGGGGGAGATCGGAAGCAATGGGAGTGTGGTGCTGAAGGAAGTATATATGAACACACCAGGGAGAACTAATCTAAATGAGGAAAAAGAAAATGTTGATCCCAAGATAAAGATAGGTGGAATTCGAACATGGAAACGAGAGGCACGTGCTAAGGGAGATGCTAAACAAGTAGAGACAATATGTGGCACACACGTGAAAAGGAAAAGAGGTGAGGATATAATGATGGTGAAGGAAACAATTTGATTAAAAAGTCAAAATGGGAGGGTGAAGGTAATATTGAAATATCGGCGAGACCTGGTCACTAGGTCTGTCGGTCACAATGAACATTTTCTTGGAACTGTTGTGGGCTTGGGAACCCAGGGACAGTTAGATCTTTAAAGCTCTTATTACGTCAGACAAACCCGGATATTGTGTATTTATGTGAAACAAAACGCACAATGGGTGAGTCTGAGGAGTTGAGAAACAAGGTGGGATTTGCGAATGGTGTCTTCCATCCGTGTGATGGGAGAAAAGGAGGGTTGATGCTATTATGGAGGGATACAGTTAAGGTCTCTCTTCTTTCAATGTCAAAATTTCATATTGATGTGCGGGTGGAGGATGGTAGGGGGAATGATTGGAGATTTACAGGGTTCTATGGTGAGCCCGCGACACAGGAGAGACATGTTGTATGGAACTTGATGAGAATGTTCAAACCTGGAGATGATAGACCGTGGCTCATGATGGGTGATTTCAATGAAATAGTTAATGTAGAGGAGCAGTTGGAGAGAATTGCAGATCGGAGAGACAAATGTAGTTATTTAGAGATGCAATGGATGATTGTGAACTGGTGGATATTGGCTTTTCAGGATTCCCCTTTACCTGGTCTAATGGAAGAGACAATGGTCAAAATCTGAAGGTTAGATTGGATCGTGGTTTGGCATCTAACTCTTGGGTAAATAAATTTCCCTTTGCTCAACTTTTTCATTTACAGAAATTTGATTCTGATCATATTCCTATTATATTTAATTTGTATTGGCACCAAGGTGCTGCTAACATTGGCAAAAATAGAAAAAAAAATGTTTAGGTTTGAGCAGGTTTGGTGCGAGTATAGCAAGTGTAAAGATATGGTTGCTTCATATTGGCGCAAAAACTTGTCGGGAGTCGGCATGAACAAAGTCAATAGTAACCTCAAAGCTATACAGGAGTAATTGACTGTTTGGAGCAAGAATAAGTTTGGTAACTACAGGAAAACGATTGAACGGTTGCAGAAAGACATTAATGAAGAGATAGCTAGCGCTGATTATTGTCAACAAAGGGTTCTGTCTCTTGAGAAGGAGCTGATGTGTTGAAGGAGGAGGAACAATATTTGCAGCAGCGATCAAGAATTCACTGGCTGGGGGATGGAGACAAAAATACTAAATTTTTTCATGCTATAGCATCTCAGAGAGCAAAGAAGAACATAATTAAAAAGCTAATGAGAGAAGATGGGGGTTGTGCTCTTGATCAACGAGACATGCCCCTTGTTCCTAATGCTGAACTTAGTTAATGTAACCATGATTGTAGTGTATCTCGTTTGCTTCAACGCTATGCCCCTTGTCTGTTTCTATTTGTATTTTGACATATACACTACCTTTTACCTACTTTGTGAGGATATTATTTTTATAATCTAATAGATATCCGACTTCTACGAAAAAAAGCCCTCTCTTAATGCTTGATGGGATGTCAAAATATATATATATATATTAAAATTAAAAAAAAAATGCTTGAGCTTTTGATAGTGTTATATTTTTTATGTTTTTGTAAAAGAAGGAATGAGAAATGAAAAAGAAAGCAAGTGAGAGGGAAGTAGAATAAGATATAATAAAAATATGTTTAGTATGTGAGGAAATAGAATTATATTATAAGACTAATTTAATTTGATAAGATAGAATGAAAATTGAAAAAAAAAGATAAAGATGTTGAAATGTCAATTTTACCCTTGAACCTTGATTAATTGGCCTCCAAGTGTCCGTCCATTGTCTAGGACACATTTGTAATTTTCTTTTTGAAACATAATAAACCATTCCATTCATAAAGTCAAAGCAATTTGTACATCAATACATGCAAGCCTACATAATTGCAAAAGAAAAACATCAAATAAGACAAGCTCAGAACTACTGTGTATATGCTTTGCAGCATAGTGTGCAACCATATAGCATGTTCTCTTTACGTGACGGCAGAGTAAAAGAATCAAAAGTAGACCGATATTCTGGCCCAATGAGGAATGGCACAGTTGATTAAGGTTCGGACTCTTATTTTACAAAGGCGAGGGTTCGAACCCTACGACTGATGTGAGGGCCTTATTGGTGGGTGATATGTAAATTCTCTCATAAATTTTTAAAGAGGTTGGGAGGTCTTCCCTGACCCTGGTGAAATACCGGTACTTATCCCACCTAAACTTTATCCTATGAAAAAAAAAGACGGATATCCTGCACAACATTGTCTAAGAAAGAGACATAAGAGGCATGATCATAGGCTTTGACAATTGACAAGTTATCAGATTCCACTTCTACATTTGTGATGCTACATTGTATTGCCAGAAGTAGTCCCCAACGCACTGCTAGCTTCAGCTAAAGAAGAATCATGTTAGGGTTCTCACCAAGTAAGTTGCAACCATAAAAACACGTAGAACATCATCACAAATTAATGGTACTGTACTACTGAAGTTCAGTACATCCCCTCAATCATGTAAAGCCATTTGTTAATAGGCCAAATTATTTTATTGGTCCTCAACGTTTGCACGAAGTTTAATATTAGTCCTCAACATTTCAAAAGTTATTTTATGTCCTCAATGTTTTTTTGGGTTAAAATTGGTCCTCTAACGTAACATCTATCTAGTTTTGCCATTAAATGCTGACGTGAAAGGCTTATGTGGCACACCCTCTCTCTTACGTGTCATATTTAGGTGATATGGCACCCTCTCTCACTCAAACTCAGCAAAACGACACCGTTTTGATTCATTTAAATGTTCTGTTCTGAATCAAAACGGCGTCGTTTTGCTGAGTTGGAATGAGAGAGGGTGCCATGTCATTTAAATATGACATGTAGGAGAGAGGGTGTACCACGTAAGCCTTCCACGTCAGCATTTAATGACAAAACCAGACGGATATATATTACGCTAGAGGACCGATTTTGACAAAAAAAAAAACGTTGAGGACCAATATTAAACTTCGTACAAACGTTGAGAACCAAAAGAGTAATTTGGCCTTTGTTAATATTAATATAAATTTAGATTAATAAGGACACACCTTGAATGGTTTAGAAACTAACTGATTAGAGGAATATACTGAAATTCAGTACTACCATAACACTACACATCTCCTCCTTTGTTGGAACATAGTTGAAGTAGCATCAACATCAAGTAAAATTCCGTAAGAAAATATCTCAATCTCTTTGGCATTAAGGCCTCAAACTCTTTATCGACATTGAAATTCGAAAAATTAAAAAAAAAATTACATAAAGAATAATATAAATACTGTTATAAATTTATAATGTTATTTGCTTGGGTTTAGTTTTGGTGTTTTTAGGAGGAGCTCATCGTTTCTCCTTCTTTGCAGATGAAAGAAGTTAACTAACTCAATTGTAGGTTGTTGGAAATATTATTACAAAATATAAATAAATTATTGAAACAATTGATTAAGTATTCAAATTTTGGAAAAACTTGTCACATCAGCAGATAGGTTTTTAATCTTTAATTCAAATATAAACGTTTTGGAGCTTTGTTGACCATATAAAGAACTAATGGTTTAAAATTTAATGTGTGTGTGAGTTTGATATTGGAAATTCTTAGCCATTTGTATTAATAGATGTCATTGTATTATAGGCTTCGATAGTGTAGTTACTGTCCTTAAAAAATTAAACCCCCACTATTAATTTGTTATTGGGTTTGTATGGCAGAATTTTTTTCGAATTTACAAAGCCTGATATTATAACTAGCAGAACTATAATATCTACTAAATACAATTTAGGAAAGAAAAGTTGAAGATTAGATAATTTCTATATTTGAGAGAAGATGTGCTCTTTATAGAGAAAAAAACTCAACAAGTAAAACCTTTCAAATCCCTATACTCATATCCTTTCATACTCAATCTTATAAATGACCAGTTATAACTTTTCATAATTGAAGAATATTCATGGCCCTTTAATTTTAATTTATTGATAAATGGTTACAACCTTTCTTACATGAATAGTCACGTCTCTTCAAATTCACAAACTGATTATAACCACTAATTTATAATTGTTCACATATGAGTACTCTTCTCAATCCTTGGACTTATCCAATTATAAAACTTTAATTACTAACTATACTAACATTTTGATGGCTGATTCATGATTATACCCACTATTGATTCATTTCAATATTTGTTTCTGCTGCCCATGGTTTGGTTTCTCGGGAAGGAAATATACAAACAAATTAAACTCTTGCAAAATTGCATGACCGGATAAAAAATATACCTACACATTCTATGAATACAAAAAAATTGAACAAAATGCCTTTAAAGATAATATTATTTTATCTTATTAAATTAAAATCTAAATTATTTTCAAAATTGGACATGTTTATTAATTTTATATATATATATATATGTCATTGTTCAAATTGAATATTATTTTCTAACCAAGAAGCTAGGGAGATGGAGAAGGTGAAGAGTTTGGCATCAGATATTTCAGGATCGTAGGGTGAATGGATCTTCTAAAGTTGAGATTTCCTGAAGTTCTTGAAATTGTCTCTTATATGTTTTTGTTTTAATTTTAAGTTTTTTTTATTTTTTAAAATTTAGACCAATAAAAAATAAGTATTAAATCAACTTCAAAAACTTCATGAAATTTTAACTTTAGAGGATCCAGACTCGACTGAAGGTGACTCAGTGAGTGTGAAAATTCATGAAATAGACCAAGACCCAAAAGGCAAAGAAATAGAGAGGGTCCTTAATTATATATACCATCAGATATTTATTTATGTAATTATGTTCGTTATAATTTTCAAGTGTGCAATGTCTAGTTTGGTTATTTTATTTTTGTTTAGGTTTAATTAATATCTAGTGTGGTTAATTTATTTCTTCAGCACATTTTGATCATCCTGGTTAATTATTCGAATTACTTGTTATCATGTGAGAAGTTGAAAAAGTTATTCTATGGAAATAGATACGATATGACTTTTTATCATTTGAGGTACTAAAAAAATACACAGATCTTTAATTATTTTGGATAACATGGATGAAAAGAAAAGATGTATACGCTATCAAACCATTCAAAGTCCCACATCGCCCAATCCTTGACATAAACTATTCTATATAAAGCCTCTAACACACACATGGCATCGCCGAGCTTGTTAACTCTAGCTTGTGACCCAAGTGGGGGCACCAAGGTGTTGGAATTGGGCTTAGGCTTCACTTGGTTGGGCTGGGTACGGCAATAAGCTGGCCTGCCCGCTCCAAGTTGTGAGCTGACCCACGTGTCTTGAGCGAAGGCTCTTGGCTCGTGGTTCCTAAACCGGAGGGCACCGCGTGAGGCTGGTTTCACAGAGCAGCGAAAACCTCCGGCTCACGACAGTGGAGGGATCACAGGCTGCGGCAGTCCTAGTCCACTATGCCATTTAAGCCTAGCTGCTTAGACCATCATCTTTTTCTTCTATTCACGACAGAAACAAGATCAAATGTTCATTTTGGTTCTATATGTTTCACCTAAATTCTAAGTTAGTTCTTTACCTTTCAAAGGTTTTAAATTGTTCCTTTATGTTTTTCAAAAGTTTCAAATTGGTCCTTCCGTCCATTTTTTCCGTTAAGTGCTGACGTGGCGTGTTGAGGTGGACATATCATCTCTTTTATGTGTCCATTTAAGGTGACGTGTCATGCCACGTCATCTTCTATTCATCATATGCGATGATGTGGCATGACACGTCAGCACGTCATGTCAGTAGTTAACTTAAGAAATTGACGGAAGTGGACGGAAGGACCAATTTAGAACTTCTGTGCAACATAAAGGACCAATTTAGAACTTTTGAAACATAAATGACTAATTTAAAACTTGGATAAAATATAAATGATCAAAATGAACCTTTGACGAAGAAACAAAGTCATTTTTTTATTTGTTTTGATACACACATCAAATATATATATACACATGAAAATATGTTTACTATGATTTTAATTAATTAAATTACCTGGAAGTACGTTTTCTCCACTGAGATGTGGATTCTCTTGTTTGTCGCCAAAATATAGCTTGCAGATGATTGTCTTCTTCAAGAATTTGAAAATTTAAAAGATATAATGCTTTATATATTTTTAGGATCTAGTCCTTTCTTTCTATCCTTGTAAACTGTTTTATCAATCAAAAAGTGAAACTTTGACCAATTAGAATAAAATTAAAATTTTAAAATAAAATTTATGTATCTATACGTATAAGTGGCTTGTTCTTTAAATTTAAATATATTAATTTTAATAAATTTTATCTTAATTATTGATTTTAATAAAATATTAGCATCAATATATTGGCCCATTACTTCTTTTTTTTTTGAAGTAAATCATCATAACATTACTTTAAAGGGCAACCAAATTTGCATGAGTATACAATAGAAAGCACAGAGGTTGGAAAATCATCAAACATGACAGCATGAACAAGGGAATGACAAGATTTAGCAATATGATGAGCTAACTTATTTCCATCCCTATAAGCATGACCCATACTATAACTAAATTGGTTAGCCCATTATTGATTTTCATTTTAAGCCCATTTTTTGTATTATTTTCTCATTTTTAAAATTTTCAAACAAAAAAAAAGGCACCACCAACAATTATGTTTGGTTGGCCTTGGACATGAATTATAGGTGGAAAGGCATAATTTTCAAAGCTTTTTTAAAGTTTGATTCAGATTTTGGCATTTTGAATTGAATTCTAAGTTAGAATGCAATTCGTTTTAGATGGAAGATAGCACGCAATAATTCTTGGTTTTTTTGTAAGGAGAAGAGGGAATTCATTGAGTGGAGATTAAAAGACGAAATTGCCCTCAGCGGAGATGAGTGTTGGAGAGCAGGGTCTTGGTGAGTTGAGTAAAGAGTGTCGGTGAGATAAGTAAAGACTGTAAAGTGTCGGTGAAAATAAGAAATTCTTTACCCTTAGCTTTTCTTTTTATTTATTTATTGCAATTAATAAAAATAATTAATAACTTAAATATTTATGAAGGGTAATCTTGTGTTTTTTACATTACATTCTTTTACCAACTTTCAATTCTAACTTTTCATACCAAACACATTTTGTAATTCAAATAATTCAATTCCAATTCTATTTCACCAATTTCAATTTCTTTTCAACCTAACGTAGCCTTAATGGTAAAAAATGTTAAGACTGAAACTAAATTTGTTAGCATGCATTTTCTTCTTCTTCTTTTTCTTTTGTGCGTTTCATACCACATGTGCTTTAAGAACCGCAAGGGAATCATGTGAAAGAATCCCTACTTCAATGCTGTGTGAGTCCTTGAAAGGATGCATCAATCCTTCCAAAGGGTACCCTTATGCACTTTGACTCTGTCATGAAGAGATAAGGTAATGCTTGCTACTTTGATATCTTTCCAAAAGGCTATGGAAAAATACGGCCCGATGGAAGACTGTCAGGAAAGCAGCTATCTTTGATTGAACTGATAAGAGTCGAAAGGAAGATTGTGTTGACATATGCATGTGTGATAGTATCCTGAGGTCGACCCATTAAGTGATCCTTTTGAGGTTCTCATGATGTGGATACCTATCGCAACTGAGTGTGGCTGAAGTCCTAGTCTTATTGTAGACTTAGAGGGATTGGACTAGCCATGTATATGAACACGTTTAGGGAACCCATGGCACTATTTTTCGGTGAGACATGTGGTCACATCATCAGACACTTGGGTTGTAGCATCACTTATAGCTGGGCCCTAACAGACTTCTAGTATAAGGCTCCCACATATCGTGCCAAGCGGTCACGACTGACACGGAGTTTGAAAGAAGACAAGTAGAGAAAGAGAAATAGAGAAGTCCTTTGTGATAAGGATAGTCATGGGCCTCCCACCATGTGCGAGTGGGAGTATGTTGGATATATTGGGGTCTTCAGGACTAAATATCCGCCCATGTGGGAGTTCGATCGGGTCGAGTGAGGATCCGTTGGAAAGCTCACTGAGAGACGAACAAAACGACACCAAGATGACACTCATCGGAGGTCACACGAGCCCGCACTCGTGGCTTAAAGTGGGCTAGGTGATCATGATGGAAGCATGATATTTTGTTCATATTCCAAGTCCCACATTGCTTGCGTCAATGATGGGAGCTCTCTGATTCTCGAGTGACTCCACACCTTTCCAATAGCTCATTCCATGTGTTGGAAAGGGGGGTCCCGTTTGGGAAACCCCACTAAGTATAATTTTCTCTTTCTCTTGAGTCCTCTTCCGCGCATTGGAGGTTAGCCTGGTGGAGTAGAGGCACTAGCAAGATCCGAGGTTTTAGCGATGACGTCCAGGTTAGTAGCTTCCCAGTTCGACTACCGGTTCAATCAGTTGATTGGTCAGACCGTGACCCAAAAAAAATTTTAATTTAATGACCGGTCTGATTTTTAAAACTTTGGATTGAAGCATTTGAAATTACTTGTTATACCTAAATGAATTATTTCAAATATTAAGAATTTGAATTTCGAAATATTTATTAGGATATAAGAATTTTTATAGTTATCTCACCGAACTTCCTAAGAGAGATATAATTTTTGTTATAAGAATAGAAGATATATAGCATTTAGTAGCAATTTGATGATCGATTACTCAAAATTTGAATTTGTAGGTAAGAAAAGGAATAATTAATAACAAACTAAACGATATATTAGGCTTAATTTTCATATTTGATTTACATCAACATTTAAGGAATAATATATTATATTTTTCAAAAACAAAAGGAACAATATGCCATCATATAGATTAATATAGGTATATCCAACCTCGGATCGACCTTCTAATTAAATAGTTTATAGTATACTCATTTAGATAAACAAAAGTTTTAGAAAAACAGATGATAATTTATATATAAGTGATATTTAATTAAATTTTCTTTTAAACTCGTGATATGTTCACCCCAAAAATTATCTTAGGCAGCTAAGTATAAGAAATCAAATAGGAAGAGGATTCTCAACAAAATACTTTATTTGCATTTTGATATATCTATATATATATATATATATATATAATATAAAATATAACAATAGCGTGCAATTATTATGTTTTAAGATAATATCAAATTAAATATTTAATAATTTTTAAAATATAATATAAATTAATATACGTATATCCAACTCGAACCTCTTAATTAAATAATTTATACTCATTTAGATAAACAAAGGTTTTCAAAAAATAGATGATAATTTATAGGTCAAAAGTTCATTTTGGTCGCTTTTGTTGTCACAAAGTTTCATATTGATCCTTTATATTTTGAAAGTTTTAAATTGGTCATTTATATTTTAAAAGTTTTAAATTGGTCATTTGTGTTTCTCAGAAGTTTTAAATTGATCCTCCCGTCCATTTCCGTTTAGTTTTCTCGTTAAGTGGATGATGTTGCAAGCTTTCCCAGTGACTAAAATGAAACAAAATAATTCTTCTTCTTCACTTAACGAGAAAACTAGACAGAATTGGACGGAATGACCAATTTGGAATTTCTGGGAAACATAAAAGACCAATTCAAAACTTTTAAAACATAAAGGACCAATATGAACCTTGGTGACAACATAAAAGACCAAAATAAATTTTTGACCTATAAATTATCATCTATTTTCTTAAAACCTTTGTTATCGATCTAAATGAGTATAAATTATTTAATTAAGAGGTCCGAGTTGGATATACGTATATTAATTTATATTATATTTTAAAATTTTTAAAAAGTATCAAATATTTAATTTGATATTATCTTAAAACATAATAATTTCTATTATATATATATAGATATATCAAAATTCAAATAAAGTATTATTTTGTTGAGAATCCTTTTCCTATTTGATTTCTTATACTTAGCTGCCTAAGATAATTTGGAAAATACATCCAATTGTCCGACAACACAACCAGAAAACTAGACGGAATTTGACAGAATGAACAATTTAAAATTTTTGAAAAACATAAAAAATCAATTCAAAACTTTTAAAATATGAAACACCAATATAAAAATCGGTGACAACGCAAGGGACCAAAATAAGTTTTTAACTTAATTTATAATTGATATTGTGCGGCGTTTTCTACACAGATTGAGTTATTGAGATATCGTCCGGCCATAAAAAAAATAGAGATGGCGATCGAACCTCTTCACGATCGATGGGGAGAGATTAACGAAGAGTTAGTATTGATTCTTTCCTTGATTACATTCGATTTCGCTCAACGCATAAAAAGCTTCTATTACCTTCAGATGGTAAGAGTGATGATAGTCTCCATCCTATTTTTGATCCAGAAGAGAAGAGAATAGTTTATCACTTGCCTTTACCGGACACAAAAGATACCGTGTTCCGTGGTTCTTGTTTTGGATGGCTGATAACAATTGGATTAGACGACACAATTCGAATGTTAAATCCATTTACGAAGGCTCAAATACATCTCCCGCCCATATCCGCTCTCCCGAGCGTGATTAGTTTTGATCCCGAGAGACACGACGAAGAATATACGTTGACAGGTGATTTTGAGGGTTTATATACTTACGAGAAGTGGGTAATGCAATTACGTATTCATAAAATTTTCTTATCGTGTCCTCCTGATGATAAAAACCAAGATTTCATGGCGGTAGCGATAGCGGTTATAGAGGACTTAATACATATGTGTTATTGTAGGCGTGGTGACAAAAGATGGACAACGCAACAAACCACCTACTATGAAGATGTCATATTTTGTGAAGGAAAAATTTGTGCGGTAGATGGACGCGGTTTCATCTATGAATTTGACATGAAAACAACTTTAGGAGGAATTAGTAGAGAACCATATTTTGATAATAAGGTGAGGACATACATTGATGATAGCTCATATCTAGTTCAAAGCAATGGTAGTCTACTCTTAGTGGTCAGACAAGGAAAACAATTGGCTGAATTTCATGATGAGAATGAAGGAAATGAGGTACTTTGCACTTCTGGTTTCAGAGTATTTAAATTGGATGAATCTCAAAATAAATGGTTAATGATGAAGACTTTGAATAATTACGTGTTAGTGTTTGGATATAATTCTTCGGTATGTGTGATGTCCGACACAATCTCACGTGATAAAGAAAATTGTATCTATTATTCAGACCATTAGATATATTTTCTATATGGTCGAAAAATAAGAGGCTGTGACGATGGTGTATTTAATTTTAAAAATGAAACCATTCATCCTTCTTCAGTGGTGATCCAGATATAATTTATCCTCCTCAATATGGTTATTGTAATTTGACAAATACAAATTTTTTTAACTATTTAATAGTTTGGTTTTTTTTCTCTCTTTTGGTTATTTGAATTCATTAATTTGGGTTGTATTCCGCCCACTCTTTTGCTCGTCTTAGCTTTTCTTCTCTAGTTTTTTTGTTATCTTTTCTGTTTCTTTCTTTTTTTTATGCTCTATACTGAACTTTTATTTCTATTAATCTAAATTGTACTTTTTCATTAAAGAATTCATTAATTTAGAAATTGTTTATTTAGACGTGCAAAATAGAATTTAAGATTTTGCCGTATGATGGATCCAAAAAATATCTCAATCTCTTTGGCATTAAGGCCTCAAACTCTTTATTGACATTGAAATTTGAGAAATTAAAAAGAAATTAAAGTTACATAAAGAATAATATAAATACTGTTATAATGTTATTTGCTTGGGTTTGGTTTTGGTGTTTTTAAGAGGAGTTCTTCGTTTCTCCTTCTTTGCAGATGAAAGAAGTAAATAACTCAATCCTACGTTGTAGGAAATATTATTACAAACTATAAATAAATTATTGAAACAATTGAATAAGTATTCAAATTTTGAAAAAACTTGTCACGTCTGCAGATACGTTTTTAATCTTTAATTCAAATATAAACGTTTTGTAGCTTTGATGACCATATAAAGAGCTAATGGTTTTAAATTTAATGTATGTGTGTGTGAGTTTGATATTGGGAATTCTTAGCCATTTATACTAACAGATGTCCTTGCACTATAGGCTTCGATAGTATAGTTACTGTCCTTAATAAATATTAAATTAATTTCAAGAACTTCATGAAATTTTAATTTTAGAGAATCTAAACTCAACTGAAGGTGAACCCAATAAGTGTAAAAATTCATGAAATAGGCCCCGACCGAGAAGGCAAAGAAATAGAGAGGGTCCTTAACTATATATACCTTCAGATATTTATTTATGTAATTATGTTCGTTATAATTTTCAAGTGGCTCAATGTCTAGTTTGGTTATTTTATTTTTGTTTAGGTTTAATTAATAATATCTAGTGTGGTCAATTTATTCTTCAGCACATTTTGGTCATCCTGGTTTATTATTCGAATTACTTGTTATGGTGCATTAATATTTGTATATATTTTTTTATTTTCTTGGGTGGTGGCTGTTTTGATTTAGGCAATGGATAAATGCTTGTTAAGACATGCCAAATATTTCCAAGTTTGCCATGTGAGAAGTTGAAAAAGTTATTCTATGGAAATAGTTAAAAATGCAATATGACTTTTTGCGGCGCAATTAGGGACATGTTAGGACTTAGAAGTTAGAAGTGAACACATATTCATATAATGGTATATAATGGTACGCTTAATATAAATGCATGAATGTACTGTAAAAAAAAGTAAGGAGAGAGATAGAGAGAAAATTAAGAGAAAAAAATATGATAAAAAATATATTTTGTATGTATAAAATATGATATAAAATTTTTAAAAAAATTATAAAACAACATAATTTTACGCATCCTTACCAAACTAACTCTAAGTTGTGAATCTCGCTTTTCTTCTGTCCATGTGTTTTCAGCATTAATGATTTGTTCTTTTAATAACAATTTTTTTTTGTCATTTTTTATTTGTATATCAAGTTTTCTCATTTCTGTGGAAGGACTCTTTCATCCAGCAATAAATCTGTACACAGATCTATCTCCGCTTTGGGACTTATAGTTGTTAATTATCATTTATAAATTGTAAAGTATAATTAAAACTTGTTTTGAGCTCTCATCCCACCTTCTACCAGAAAGATAATAATATTTGGCATTTTTTGTTTATTCTCTGCAGGAGCATTATTTAGGCAGAAAGATGCCGTATTTGATGAATCATTATGGTTATTTTGCCACACAAACAACATCATCTTTTTTATCATTTGAGGTACCTAAAAAAAATACACAGATCTTTAATTATTTTGAATAACATGGATGAGAAGAAAAGATGTATACGCTATCAAACCATTTAAAGTCTCACATCGCCTAATCCTTGACATAAACTATTCTATATAAAGCCTCTGACACACATTTGATATCGCCGAGCTTGGTAACTCTTGCTTGTGACCCAAGTGGGGGCACCAAGGTGATGGAATTGGGCTTAGGCTTCACTTGGTTGGGCTGGGTACGGCAATAAGCTGGCCTGCCCGCTCCAAGTTGTGAGCTGACCCACGTGTCTTGAGCGAAGGCTCTTGGCTTGTGGTTCCTAAACCGGAGGGCACCGCGTGAGGCTGGTTTCACAGAGCAGCGAAAACCTCCGGCTCACGACAGTGGAGGGATCACAGGCTGCGGCAGTCCTAGTCCACTATGCCATCTAAGCCTAGCTACTTAGACCATCATCTTTTTAATTGTGAGGAGGATTAGGGGTGTTCGGCGGACGATTTGGACAATTTTTAGTGAAAATTTAGTTTATCTATCGATTTAAGTTGATAGTGTCAAACTAAACTAAACCAAACCAAACTAAATCATAAACGAGCGGTTTTGAGCGGTTCGATTTGGCGGTTTAGAACTTTTATGTCATCAAATTTACATATTTAAATTTATTAATAAAAAATATAATTTTATTCAATATAAATAATAAAAAAAGTATAGTAACATTTCATTTACTTACAATATACAACTAACTTAGTTCTAAAATTAAAATTTTAGATTGACTAAATTTAATATAACCTTCTAAAAACAAATTTTATACTTTATTATTTAGAAATTTTTTAACATAATATGTACATATATATACATGTATATGTATGTGGTTTGGTTCGGTTTTTCGACATACCAAACCAAACATTGATCGATTTTATTCGGTTTGTGCTAATTCGATTTGGTTTGGTTCAAGTGCGTCGGTTTTGTTCGGTTATGAACGAGGCGGGTAAAGAGTGAAACTTAAAGTTGAACCAATTGGAATAAAATTTATGTATATGTACGTATAAGTGGTTTGTTTTTTCCCATTCTTTTGTTACATTTTTTTAGTGAACTTTTTTTTATATTTTAAATTTAAATATATTAATTTTAATAAATTTTATCTTCTATTATTGATTTTGATTTTAATTTTAATAAAATATTAGCATCAATATATTGGCCCATTACGTTTTTTTTTTTGAAGTAAATCATCATAACATTACATTAAAGGGGAACCAAATTTGCATGAGTATACAATAGAAAGCACAGAGGTTGGAGAATCATCAAACATGACAGCATGAACAAGGGAATGACAAGATTTAGCAATATGATGAGCTAACTTTTTTCCATCCCTATAAGCATGACCCATACTAACACTAAATTGGTTAGCCCATTATTGATTTTCATTTTAAGCCCATTTTTTGAATTATTTTCTCATTTTTCAATTTTTGCAAACAAAAAAAAAAGGCACCACCAACAATTAAACATTAAGGTTATGTTTGGTTGGCCTTGGAAATGAATTATAGATGGAAAGGCATAATTTTCAAAGCTTTTCCAAGGTTTGATTCAGATTTTGGCATTTTGAATTGAATTCTAAGCTAGAATGCAATTTTATGGTTTTAGACTGAAGATAGCACACAACAATTCTTAGTTTTTTGTAAGGAAAAGAGGCAATTTATTGGAAGTGGAGATTAAAAGACGAAACTGCCCTCGGTGGAGATGAGTGTTGGAGAGCAGGGTCATGGTGAGTTGAGTAAAGAGTGTTGGTGAGATGAGTAAAGTGTCAGTGAAGATAAGAAATTCTTTACCGTTAGTTTTTCTTTTTATTTATTTATTGCAATTAATAAAAATAATTAATAACTTAAATGTTTATGAAGGGTAATTTTGTCTTTTTACATTATATTTTTTCCCAACTTTTCATACCAAACACATTCTTTAATTCAAATAATTCAATTCCAATTCCATTTCACCAATTTCAATTACAATTTCATTTTCATTTTTTTTTCAACCTAACGTAGCCTTAATAGTAAAAAATGTTAAGACTGAAACTAAATTTGTTAGCATGAATTTTTTTTTTTTGTATTTATTTCTAGTAAAACGAAAATGAATATATCTTTAGGCAACATTTTATTAGTGTTGCAAACCGGTGTTGCCCATTATAAAAGTATCATGAATATGTTGCCAAGGTGTTGCAGATATTACCAAATGCAACAGGTTTACCTTTGTTGCATTAAAATGTTGCTTAAACCTTTTTTAAACTGCATGTTGTTGGGCCCCGCACAAAAATATAAAGAAAAGAGAAAGAAGAACACACAAAAATTTTAACGTGGTTCGGTGCCTCAAGGCCTACTACCACGACCCCCACTGGGACAAACTTTATTACTTGTAATTTTTGAACGGAAAAATTACAAACCCTCCTCAATACATAAAAATACCCAAAACCCAATACACCCAATGGTTATAGGCTAGTATTCTTATGTGTGTTAGAACCTATATAACTCACACCTATTTATATAAGCTCCTCACCCACTCACTCACTAAATCTAACCAATGTGGGACTTTGAATTACACATACAACAAATCCTCCCTTAATCCAAAGTCCTACATTATTTCTCTCTGTAAAAAAAACTAAACTCTCCTATTAATTTTCTGACTTCTTCTGCTTCTGCAACGATCCTCCCTTGCTGCAGAATCTTCTAACATCCTCAGATTAACTCATCCTCATAAGATATCACATTAGTAGAAGAAGCTCCCTTTGATCTTCCTCTCTTCTCCTTCATATTCTGCAAGTCCTCCCTGAAGTCTGGGCATCTCATCTGTATGTGACCCAACTATCCACAGTAATGGCACTCAACAGTGCTCATGTCTCTTGATCGAGAATTTCTTCCAAGTTGATCACCCTTCTTCTTCCTGTCACTATCCACTGCTAGTATATGACTGTCCCTGAAAGACTCTTCACCACCCATCATCCTCTGACTCTCCTTCAAGGTACTCATCACTTCATCTAGTTTCAGTGTGCTCTTTCCTGCTAGCATTGACTGGACTAGAGGCTTGAAGGATTTTGGTAGTGAAGCCAAGAGAAGCAGCGCTTGCTCTTCATCCTTAATAGTCTCCCCTGCATTCAACAATCTAGATACCATCTCATTAAATTTGCTAATGTGATCAGTCACATTACCTCCCTCTTCCATCTTCAATGAGTACAAATCCATCTTCATCATCAATCGATTGGTCAATGTCTTCGACGCAAACTTGCTCTCCAACGTGTCCCACAACTTCTTCGGTGATGTCTTCTTCAGCACAGTCACTTTTATCTGTGGGGCTAGTGCCAATCGAATTGTACTAACAGTCTTTTTCTTAATTGTACTCCAATCTGACTCTTTTATTTCACTCAGTTTCTCATCCTGCAATGCTAAGTCAAGACCCTGCTGAACCAAATAATCTTGAATCGTGCATTGCCACAGTGTAAAATCCGTTCTCCCATCAAACAACGGAACTTCAAACTTCAGGGTGTTCATTGTATTTAACCCAACTCTTGGCTAAATACTTCCCCACTCACACAGCCAACCAACTAGCACCACAAACAACCCAAATTCAAAAAAAAATCTGACTTGAAAAAAAATTAGAAAATAAGCCAGAACCAACCTCTCTCCAAATTGCTGACGTGACGCTGACTGGATGATGACGACTCCTTCCTCTCGCTCTTTCTCCCTTCTTCCTCCCTAAGCCGGAACCTGCCTCTGATAGCACTTGTTAGGCCCCGCGCAAAAATATAAAGAAAAGAGAAAGAAGAACACACAAAAATTTTAACGTGGTTCGGTGCCTCAAGACCTACTACCACGACCCCCACTGGGACAAACTTTATTACTTGTAATTTTTGAACGGAAAAATTACAAACCCTCCTCAATACATAAAAATACCCAAAACCCAATACACCCAATAGCTAGTATTCTTATGTGTGTTAGAACCTATATAACTCACACCTATTTATATAAGCTCCTCACCCACTCACTCACTAAATCTAACCAATGTGGGACTTTGAATTACACATACAACACATGTTGCCTATTCTATCAAATGACAATTTTTATGTGTTGCTTTCCGGAATGTTGCCGAATTCTCAAAATGTTGTAGTCTTAGAATATTGTTTGATAGAAGAGGAAATTCGGAAAGATACCTTGATCCGTGAATTTGGTTCTTAGAGATTCTTCTTTATCTATATCCTTCTTCTGTAAAGAAGTGTTCTTTTTACATTAATTTAAATAATTTTATTAACTATCATTTTATGAAAGATGATGGAAAGAATTTTAAAATCTTACGAAATCTAATTTTCCTTTAAGTTTAATAACCATCACATTAGGCCTTCACTTAAATAGAATTGGTCTAATAAGTTACATGGGTTATATTATATTAATAAACAAATTTCACATCAATATGATTTTATTTTCATATATCATACATTTATTGGAGAAAGTAACAGTAAATATACTACTATTTGATTATTACGATATAAATATGAATATGTTTAACGCTTAATTAATATGTTAATTTTCCAATTGAAATCTTGTGTGGTTTTTTTCTCGTTTGGATAAGTTATTTTTAAATAAAAAGTATTTTTATTTTAAATATAAGCACTTGTATCATAAAATAACATGTTTGGATATACTTTTCTATAAAAGTAGAAGGATTAAATAAAAAGTAGAAAAATTGCTTTTTGTGGAAGCCCAATATTCTGACTTCAGATAAAAGTGCACGCGGTAGAAGCTTTAAAAAACCAGCACTTGACCTTTATGGCTGACTGCTTTCCTAAAGCACACGGGTTCAAGGAGCTGAACGTCCATTCTTCTTCCTTTCTTTATTAAACTAATTGTTTAACATCTTTAAGAACAATAGTATGTTACGTTGCTTCACTTAATATTCATAAGATAAATTTTATATATTTATATTGGGCATGTGAAATGGATATATCTTGATCCATTGAAAATTGTGTTTACTAAAGATAGTGTGACTGTTTTTTTCTTCAGACAATTTTAATTTGTAAATAAGGACTGCAAGGAGTCGTAACCTTGGGGAACTTGTCTTTAGGTGAGAACTTAGGTGCTTACGTACCCTTGTGAAGGAATCAAAGTCGTCCACGTAGTTCGTCATGATGATGTCTATAGGAGTTGTTAGGCGTGTGGTGATTACTTGTATGGGGTCATGTGTGGCTAAGACGTGTATAGGGCATGTTTGGTATGAATACCAAACAGTACATTACATGTAATCTCACGATTCCCAAAAAACTTTATATCATATTTTATACATACCAAACATAGTTTTTATCATACTTTTTCTCTCTCATAATTTTTCTCTCTATTCTCTCCTTACTTTTTTCTACAGTATTTTTCTTTATTCTACAGTACTTTCTTTACACTACTTTACATCTGTACATTTATACCAAGCGTGCCCATAAGGTACTCCGGGTGGACGAGCAACTCGTAAGAGGTTGCCTTAGATTATGAGAGAGCAAGAGTCTCTTAGAGCTTTATATTGGTGGGAATCTTCGGGACAGAGATATGCCCGTTGATGTTCGGAGCTTGCTGGTGCCGTGGGCTAAGCTCTTGAGTTGACAGGGAGAGGTATTGTATAAGGGAAGCTAAGTCTAGCTTCAACGTAATCAAAGTCTGTGTTACTTGCCTTCAGTTCTGATGTCCTTGAGTCCCCTGGGTGAGGGCCTTTTATACCAAGTATGGGGGAGAACGTGGTCGACTCACGTTCTTGCTGGACGTGGGTCGTCCCACGATGCCTGGAGGCTTTCCACATCTCTTGGACGGGAGCCCAGGAGGAGAGACGTGGGTACCGGCCATGTAGGAGATAGATGAGTGGTGCCACGTGTTACTGGTGCAAGCTACCGTTGAGCTTCTGGAAGCCCAATGCCACTTATCCCTAGGCGGAATATTCCATAGTTACAGATAGTATTAGAATTTTAGAGATAAATTATTTTATTCTTAAATTATTGATTAAATTATTATATAGTCCTTATATTTTAAAAATAGATTATTTGATTCTTGAATTTATACTCCCATTAACTATTCTAAAATGTTATCTATTAAGTCATCACATGACATGGTCATTTATATGCTGACGTGATACCATTAATTTGTCACCATGTTGCTCCCTCACCTTACCATTATATGCCTATTTTGGTAAGTTTCATTATTAAAAAGTATTTTTTTTTAATTTTACATACAAATACTTATTATTTTTCAAAGTACTTTTTAATTATGACATCCAAACATAATTAAAATCTATATTTAAATCTTAAAATCTTACGATTTTACAATTTTACATCCTCAAATCTTGTTAAATTTTGTACAAAATCGCGGTAGAATTGGAGAAATCAGGTAAAATCCCATGAAATCTCGATTTTACCAGCGGTTACCACAACCCAAAAAAAGGTTCATTTAATTTGAAGTTTTTTTAAAAAAATATATCAGTATGTTTGTGTATATATCCATAACTTGTCCCAACTAAAAAAAAACCCACCTATTTCCTAAAAACCTAATGTCTAGACCGGACTCCCCTACCCCACATAACTCATTCCCTTCCCATTCTTTCTAGGTTTTAATGTTGATGATGTCTGAGTTGATAATACTTCAAATGATGTGGGTGTTTGAGTTTACATAACATTAGGAATGAAGTAACAAGTGGTGATGATGTTGATAGCAATTGTGGTGGTGAAAATGAATCAAATGAATTTGATGAACTTAGTTGAAAATGTAGTTTAATTTCTTCAATTTAATTGTGCCTCTATAAATTATTCAACTATTAATTATGTATTGAACTATGGATATTGAATGCTAAATGTTTTATTTTTTATGTAACTAAGATATAATAGTTAGGTGTGTGTGTGTGTCTGTGTATATATGTAAATTCATAAGATTGTGTCCTAGGTAAACTCTTACGATTTTACGATACGATTTCACAATACGAGTTTATCTCCCCTTCCACGATTTTATCTAAAATCTAGATTTTGACAACCTACATCCAAACGTAAAATAGCTTTTACTTTTTTCAAAGCTTTATATTTTTACAGCTCTATAAAAAAGTACTTTTATTTAAAGCTTATCCAAATGGACCCTAAATCTTCTACCGCCTGCACTTTTATATGAAGCCAGAATATTGGGCTTCCACAAAAAGTAATTTTTCTACTTTTTTTTAATACTTTTGCTTTTAAAGAAAAATCTATCCAAACATATTATTTTATGATAAAAGTACTTATATTTAAAATAAAAGTACTTCTTACTTAAAAATAATCTATCTAAAGGGGTCCTAAACCACTGACGAGTGACCCACCTACCTAAATCTTTTCTACTAACGGTTTGGTTAACATAATTTTGATAAGAAGTAACAATATGAAGTTATGAACTATATTAAAATTTTTAAATTGTAAGAACCCACTTAAATTTATCTGTGATGTACCTGCCTTAGATGGTATTTTCTTTCATTAATGAAAGTTTTATTTCCTATAAAAAAAATTTTAATTGTAAGAACCCACTTAAAAATCGAATTACAGCTTAAAAAATACAAATAATTTAACTTATTTTTTAAATAAATTGCTTATTTGCGATCATTTTTCTTTGAGGCTCGTTTGGATAAGCTTTTTTTAAAAAATTTCTATAACTTTTAATAGTGGAGCTTTTATTTAAAACAAAAGTTATTTTTTGTTTGGATGCCATAAATAATTAAAAAGTACTTTCTTAAAAGATAATGTTATTGAAAAGTAATTTTGACTAATGAAAATTTACCAAAATAGACATTAAAATTACTTATCAATATCATTTATTTAGATAAAAAAGTATTAAAATTTAATTAACTATAAATATTTCTTAAAGGTTATTATCAATTGATTAACATATCAATTCAAATTACATATTTTAACCAATGAAGTTTAATAGTACTGTACTAAACTTTTATTCATGAATTTGATAAAAATCTTTTATTAAAAATACATAACAATTAATATTATTATAAATGGAGTTTGGAAAGAAAAGAAATATAAGAGATTAACCTTTTTTTCTCGTCCCTTCCCCTCTCTTTTAATCTATCATCCTCCATGTCCTAAATAGCAAACATACTCTTGATAAAAATCTTTTATTAAAAATACATATCATAAGAGAAATGTTCTTAATGTAAACTAAGAGTTTATCTAACAAGTGCTTTCGGACACTAATTTAAGTTTTCTTTATGAGTGAAGAGAGAATTTATTATCTTTAAATTTGTGAAAAGTCAATAAAAATAACGTTTTAAGCTCCCTCATTGATTGAAATGAATCTTTAACCAACCCTAAAGCACTAGTTAGCAAAATTCTTTAAGTAAAAAAGATAACACTAGTATTCTTCCCGCCATTAAATATGTTATCTTAAATTTTTAAAAAAAAATGTTTTTTAATATGACTTTTAAAATTAAAAAAGATAGATTCAACGACTTATTCTTCCCATACTATTATCCAAAGAAAAACATGATTATTGACTTATTGTGTCTCATGGCATCATTGCTTGTCCCCTTGTCTCCCAAAAATTTTCTTAGATAGACTTTCAACTTTTACACCTTATTAACCCAATTATGTAGTCTATTTTATATTGAATCTTAAACTAAAATTAGGCATTAATGCATGTTTAAATTTTTTTTCAAAATTTAATTATAATAATATATTACACTTAAAATATAACAAAAAGATAAGAAGTGAAAATTTATTTACTTCATATATACTCTTCTATAATTTCTCACTTTAATTTTGATATCACTTTTTGGAATAATAATTATTATGGTCTATATATGTGATTCAGAATATGGAGAAAAATGAATGAATATTATTGATGAGCATAGGGGTTTTATATATAAAGTTTTACAGTAGGGTTCTACAACCTGATTACGGGTCGGACTTTAAAAAATACGGGACGGGTTTGTGGGTTTTTTTTAAAAAAATTTAAGCTCAAGTTCGGGCTCGAGCCCTTTTTTAACTAAAAATGGGCCGGGCTCGGCCCGTATAAATGAAAAACGGGTCCGGGCCGCCATATTTTGTACCATAAATTTTTTTTTTAGTTTTTTTCATCTTTCATCTAAGATACAAAAAGATACTTTTTTTTCTTAAAAATAGATAGTTAAAATATTTTAATGTATTATATATATATATATATATATATATATATATATATATATAAACATTTTATACGGATTGTATATAAAGATATACATATTTTATATCCAAAATATATTATCTATTCTGAAATCTGGATACAAAATATGTATATATATACATATTATACATATTTTGTATCCAGAATATATAACAAATTACACACTCTAAGAGAGCTTGAATTTGCTGCTAATGGATTGTGTGAAGAAAATTGGACACGCACTCTAGTAAAATTAGTGTAATGCTAGTTAATTGGAAGTTGGAAGCTAGTCTCCCCTTTAAGATTGAATTTTTGAAATGTTCAAGTATGTAAGATTGAATGAATTAAATACAAGACCTTGGACATCAAACATTAAAATAAGTTATCAATTAGGTTGGTTTTATTCTATACTAGATTGAGTTTTTTTATTTATTTTAATGTATTATATATATATATATATATATATATATATAAATAAATATAAAGTATATATACGGGCCGGGATTTCGGGCCAGACTTTAAAAAAAGCCCGAGTCCGCCTCGTATTTTTGCGGACTTTTTTAAAATCGGGCTTTCGGACTCATGCTCATATTAGCATTTTGGAAGGCCGGGCCGGGCGAGCTTTAAGGCCCGTGATCAGGTCTCACTTCTGCCCTATGAACATCATAAGGAGAAATAAAAGTTCAGTACTATAATATTACTTAACTTCAGTATATCACACTAATTATGTAGTGTCATTTGTTAATATTAATATAAACTCACATTAATAAAAACTCACCTTAAATGAATTAAGAACCAACTGATTAGAGAGATATCCTAAAATTCAATACTATCGTACTAATGAACATTTTCTAAGATATCTCCATTATTCTTTTATTACGCAGAAAGCATGTTGAATCTGTTGTATATAAATCCTCTTTTTGGTGAGACTCAAAGGCCAGTTCTATTTTATTTGGTAACCTCTTTTCTTTTGTATTCATAGCTTAGTGGACCGTCATAACACTAATTTGGGCCTCATAACGAAAAATCCGACCCATTACAAATTTTCTCCTAGCTCAATGATGAATCTATTATTAATTATCTATGTGATCAAATTACTTTTATGCCAAAACGCAAGAGGACATCTTTAAACAATTGTATCATTGAATGTGTTATACAAACCAATGTACACTCAAGAACTTACAATACTCCTAATTGAAAATTGTGAAATTATCACAAGCTAAATAAATTATTAAAAAAAGAAAGGAAGTGATGGACAAGTCACGAGGTAAATTTAAAACTGCCACAATGAAACTTCAGTATCACACTCCAAGACGACGTCGTTCCATCCCACACTACCATATTGCAGAAAACGATGAGTCGGAGATCGAAGAGGCTCATCCGCCATACCCAAAAGCAAATCATTCAGCTCATAGTCATGATCTCGCACAACACACAACGACGTCGTTCCGCTGCAGACCTCAGAATCGTCCGAAGCGGTAGTATTAGTACTAGAGACGACGTCGTTCTTGGGGTCGTGAAACGCGTGGGCAGCCAGGGACGCGACCCTCCTGATCTCAACGGCGCTGGCGGAGGCGGGAATCATCGGCGACAAGCGACAAGCCGAGTCCGCAAAGTTGAGGCAAGCCGACTCGCCGCGCAGCGCGAGAGCCGCCACGTCATGCGCCCGCGCGGCCATCTCCGGCGTGGCGTACGTGCCGAGCCAGATCCTCGATTTCTTATCATTAGGCACGCGGACCTCGCACACCCACTTGTCGTTGTTCCTGCGCCTCACGCCCCGGAACACGGGATGCCTCGTCTCCTTGAACACGCGCCGCCCCGCTCGCTTCTTGGGACGCGCCGACGCCAGCACTATCGACGACGACGATCGATTACTCGAGCTCGACGACAAGGACGACGACGAGGACGAAGATGGTTCTTGTGTGAAGATTGTAGTGTGGTTGTCCATGGATTTGAATTGGGAGGAATTGTAGTAGGAATTAGTGTGTGTGGAATTGGAAAAGAGTAGTAGTGTAGTAGTATTGGTGTGTTGTGGTGTGGGAGAGAGTGTGTGAGATTATTATATAGGTTGGGTTTTTTTGGGGAAGGACACGTGGCTACGATGTAGACGCGGACACGGAAACAGTTGGGGGGGGGGGGGGGGGGATGGGGTCAAGGGGGTGGCGGAAGTGGAAGATAGATAGATAGCCCACGGTTACCACTTGCTTTTGCTACTGAAGACAGGCTGACAAAGTACAATTGTTTACTTTTGTTGTATACATTTAATTGCGTCACAGTCATACACAAAAATAGCAAATATATGACGTTGTAATAAGAGTGGATAGGGTTCGGTTCTTTGTGTTTTAACATGATGATAGATCAAGTGTTTGGCTCTTTTATGCATTAGTATGTTAGACTGATTTTTTTTTAGTTTTTTTTTCACTTTTTTTATTTATACTTGAAAAATTATAAACATTTTTAAATATACAAAAGTTAGTCCCTAATCCACTCATAGTAAATCTCGATTTATGTAGAGTTTTTAATTTTTTTTGCATCTATATCTTTCATACTTTATATATTCTTTAGAAAAAATTTATGATTTCTCAAATTTAAATAAAAAAAATAAAGAAAACTATGAAAATGAATCGGCCTAGCATACTAATGCATGGAAGAGCCAAGCACTAGATCCATTCTCGTTTTAACACGGCTGAGAGTTTTAGCTTATTAATTTTTAATCGTTGGATTTATTTTAAAATTTATGTTAAAATTTTTTTATGTTTAAAATAATATAAATTTTGAGACAGATCCAACGATTATAAACTGATGGGTTAAAACTCTCTATAACTTTATAATATTACTCTTTAATAGGTTAGATCCTTTTTTATAATTTTTTATTTTTTATTTAAATAAGATATAGACGCAAAAAAAATTTAAAATGTCACACTAATCTATTTATTATTATAAGAAAATCTATTTATTATGGATTTTGATTTATATGAGAATTTTTATTTTTTTAGGTTTTAGATAAATTACATAAAAAAGATGGTCTAACATATTAAAACACAGAAAAATATTCGCTTGACGTTGTTCTATAGTTCAATTTTTTTAAAAATTTAATTTTATTGATTTTAAAAAAATGCCTTTTTTTAGAAAATAAATCCAATTAAAACATTTCGGCAACTATATATTATTAAATATTGAGAGAGTGAGTGAAATTTAAAAGAAAAAAATAATGGAGTTGTTGCTAAGATAAAAGTGGGCGTATTCCAATTGGCTACTGGAAGTTGTAACATAACGGGGGCGTTGAAAACGTGTGGTTACGGTGATGACGTTAGTATTTTCTCTCTGCAAAAGGACACGTGTCGCAGTTTCTGTGGCGCTGTTATTTTTTTGCCGTACAGCTCAGATCTCTCCAGCTCTCACTACGTTGTCACTGAAATAAGAATATTCAAGCATGTGCTTAAATTAAACATGTATATTCATTGAATTAATCAAATAACGGCACTACTTTTCTTTGAGGGTGGTACTAGCCTAGGGTTGTAATTTTGACCTAAACTCGTCAATTCAATTCAACTCAATTCAATTGCATTTTAATTTAATTCAATTAATAAATATGTTATGTGAGTCGGGTCAAGATTTATCTTTATAAGTCTAGGTTAGATCAATTGAGTAAAATCTATAGTTAACTCAATAATTTAAAATATTTTATATAGATTAAATTTAGCAAATCTATGTCCGTATTTTTTTGGATACTTCTAAGTTTTAAGGAGAGTCAATGTTTGAATTGAGTTTTTTGAAATCAAATTATATCGAATTTTTTTAGTTTAATTGGCTAAGTTTAAATAATAAATTAAATACAAATAATTATAATATACAATTCGAATTATTATATTATATTTAAAATTACATTTTTTTTAAATAATAATCTTAAAATTTAAAATATGATATTTGATTTTTTTTTCATGAAAAAAGCATCGTCATTTAAATGGGTAATTCAGGTTATGTCTATTTTTAAGACTTGGTTAAAAGTTTTAAAGAGAATGGAGTCTATTTGATTGAAGTTAAATTTTGATTGCATAAAAAAAGTATTGTCTGATTTTTTTGAAAGCATGTTTTCATTCAAACTATGTTGGAGTTAGTTCAGGTTATGTCTATTTTTAAGACTTGGTTAAGAGTTTTAAAGAGAATGGAATCTATTTGATTGAAGTTAAATTTTGATTGCATAAAAAAAAAGTATTGTCTGATCTTTTGAAAGCATGTTTTCATTCAAACTATGTTGGAGTTAGTTCAGGTTATGTCTATTTTTAAGACTTGGTTAAGAGTTTTAAAGAGAATGGAATCTATTTGATTGAAGTTAAATTTTGATTGCATAAAAAAAAAAGTATTGTCTGATCTTTTGAAAGCATGTTTTCATCCTAACTATGTTGGAGTTAGATTTCTAAGAGAAATCAGTAATTGTTGACAAGTAGTTGTAATTTTTTATTTTTATTGTTTCTGGTGGAGAATTGTATTAATGTTGGACTTTATACTCTTTGTGTGACGAATTTGATTTTTATTATCTTTATTATTGATATAAACATAAAATAGAATGATTGATAGTTCTAATATCCACAGTCGTTAGGATTGATTTTCAGCTCGTTTAACTCTTCTAACCCGAATGGGCCAACCTGTACGGGACTAACCTGTGTGGTTCGGATTGACCCACTTTGACAACTCTAATATCCACAGTCAAATTAATTTTTAGACACAGTTAAGGATTGAATTACTATGATTTATAGTTAATAGTAGATGAGTCATGAGTCTATTTCACTCAATTACACTTCAAATTAGAAATGGTAATGGAGTAAGTATTTGTTCATTTTTTTAATAATCGCATTCGTATTTATCCAATACATCTAATTTTCGAATGTGAAAAAATAACATTTTTAATATCTATATTTGAAGTATCCGATATTCAAAATATCTTAAACACATAAAATATCTGAAAAAAAGTATTAGATATCTAATACTCGATATCCACCCAATACATAAATAGTTAAAAAATAACATTTTAAAATAAAAAATATACATAACTATTATAAATATATAAAAATTAAAAAGAACAAATCTAATAACAATAAAAACACAAAATTTTATTTAATAATATATATTATATTTTTATTTTATAATATATATATTTTATGATAAATTATAATATATATTATTTGAATATCAAATATTGGATTTTGAGTACCTTATTTGTTCATTCATTTCAAACGAATATAAGTTACCCAAAGTCAATGTTCGCACCCTATCCCATACCTATAGAATATTGGATAGATTTTTCGAATAGATACCCTCGGATACTTATTTTTTAGGTACCCATTGCCATCTTGAGGTAGTACGTTAAATTTTTTTTGTCAAAATCAAAGTATCCAGTGTCAAACATAATAACTAATATCTTTACTGGTTTGTAAGTATCTCCATGAATTTAACAGTTGACATGAGAATTTAACGTTATTACATATACTAAACTCATAATTAAATCCCTAATACCAACGTCCAAGTGGTAAGCGGCTTGATATACTTTAAGGAACGTCCCGAGTTCAAGGTCTTATGAATGCAGTTATTCTCGTTGAAAGACTCTTCCACTATAACTAAGTGCACAGCGTGGATCGAAGCCGAATTAATTAAGCTGTAAATGAATTTTTTTTACTTGTCCATAGGTTATAAGTCGTTTTCAACTTCAAGCTTTTGTCTTGAAGAATTTAGGGATGCTCAAGTTAATTAATGCGTGTTTAAATGGATAAAACCTTGCTTTACTTATTTATTTTTTTTTATAATAAAACCTTGCTTTATTATTCCACACAGTTACTTAATTTCCATTTAGTTTATTAGTAAACGTGATAAATAAAAGCACAGAAATTTCAAATTTCTGGACTTCCTAATATTTCTACTTCTTCACTTGGCTTTTGAGTGTTGAATACTTTTGTGTTTTGTTGACTTTGACTGGACAAGTTTTAAGTATATGACTAGTTTAACTGCGTAGTGATTATATATAGTTACGTTGGGATGATTATTAATTACATCATCCTTAAAAAATTATTTTAAATCCAAGCTAAAAGTATATTTATTGCAGCTGAAATTTATTTAGGCAAAAACATTTTTATCTTTCCAAATTTTACACTAATTCTCCATTTTGTCTCTTAAATTCTTTTCGTTCAATTTGGTTTCAAAATTTTTGAATTATAATCAATTTTATCAACAAAATTTTGAATTTTGTATTATCCAATTATTGTCCAAATTATGAATATCATCATACATGTTATATTAATACTAACTTATACTTATAACGATGCCATTTCTTTGCATTTTAATACCTACATATCAATTAAAATAACATCGTTCCTTCATATTTTAAAGAAGAATATATACAAAGAAATTAATGATGTCGCCTTATATGATGTGTTATCATTAATATTATATGTATGATACTATATAATTTTTTAAAATGAGTAATTAAGACAACTTTAGGTGTTATGATAAAATTTGAAATTTTGGGAATGAAATCGATTGTAATCTAAAGCTTTTGAGACAAAATTTACAAAAAAAATAGTTTAGGGACAAAATTGAGATTTAATATAAAATTTGAGACATAAAGATACTTTTGCCTTTTATTTATTGTTAATTGTGCCTTTAAAATTTTAATTTATATGTAATTTTGCTCTTCATTCAAATTTGACGTAAATAATTAACAACATATATAAATGTGACTTTCTTCATGACTTTTAGTGTTGATTGTGGTGTTAAATCATATATTTAGCAACATTGTTTTATCGATTTATCCAAGTTTGTAATTGTGTCACTACAAATTAAAGTATGTTATTGTGGTTAAATTGACAAAAAAAATACCTAAATATATAATTTAACATTATAATTAACATTGGCGAAGTCGTATGGATAATCAAATTTGCTTTTGATCTTAATTATTCATATGAAATTTAAATGAATGACAAAATGTGTTGTAATTTTAAAGTTATAGCACAATTTATACAAAACAAAATTTGAAACATAATTGATAGAGATGTAAAATTTATGGGCATTTGCACGGGTATATAAAAAAAACTTATACATAAATTCAACAACTTTTCAAAACTATCTATAGATCTATACCACTTTTACTGTGCACCCCAAAAAACGCCATCTGTGAAGGCGTTTTGTTGATTTTTTTGGAAGAAAAACACCCTTAATGAGGGCGTTTATAATGTCAAATGGTCAACTCTATAAACGCCATCAGTGAGGGCGTTTTTACCTGAGGGCATTTTGTTAATTTTTTACTAGAAAAACGCCCTCACCGATGGCAATTTATAGGGTTGACCATTTGACCCTATAAACGCCCTCACTGAGGGCGTTTTTCTAGTCAAAAAAATCAACAAAACGCCCTCACGGATGGTATTTTTAGGGTGCACAGTAAAAATGGTATAGATCTGTAGAAAGAATTTTAAAATTTATATTGAGTTTTGATTTGGTCAAATCATTTTTTTTTTTGTGAACTTGTTTTATTTGGTCAAATAGAAAAAGCTATTAAATGTTTCATTTTCGTGGTCCATTGGGCTCAAAGCTCTAATCTGGGCCAGTCTTCTTGAGCTGTCTTAATCCGTGTCTGTGACAGTGAACACTGAACAAGTCAGGAAAAAAAAAAGGAGAAATTTTGTTAAAATTAAAATCCAATCATCTCTTCAACAACTTGTAACATAATATATATATATATATATATATATATATATATATATATATATATATAATATTATAATTTTTTTCTGTATATTATTTTGTACTCTTAAGTTACGTTCTTTATGCAGAAAGGGGAAGAAAAAGGAAAAATATTTATTGTGTTTGTTAGTAAAAGTTGAGAATGAAAATGTATTAAAATTATCACTTTAATTTACCCATTATATTAAAATAATAAAAAGAAAAGATGATTATGATTGTGTCAAATTAAAGGATATAATAGATATTTTGTATTTTTTTTTCTTTTTTTAATTATACACATTTTTCAATATAAAAATAAAAAAAATGAGTAACATATGAGATCTACATTTTTTTTTCCATTCTATTTTCCTACCTTATTTCTACCAAAATGAACACGCCCTAAAGAATAGAACATTTAAGTGATGTTCTTTACCTAAAAATGACTAGGAAAAGAAAAACAAAAAGGTACTTGATGGAAATAAGATTTCAATAGTAAGAAATAGTACCAAATTAAAAAAGAAAAAGAAAATGTTAAATGTTCATTATGCCCTTTAATTTAATACAATCATAATATTTTTTCTTTTTAATATTTTAATAAAAAGGATAAAATAATAATTTTAATATATTTCCATTCCATTTTCATTCCCAAATTTTTACTACCAAACACAATAAACCCATCCCCATTCCCTTTCCCTTTCATTTTCTACGTAAAGAACGTACCTTAGTTTGATAATTTAAAATTACTCCACACTCAAATTATGAATCGAATCTTTAATATTTAGTTAAAGATAAAGTACCTTTGATACTTCCAACGTTTGAGCCTTCAATCAAATATAATTCTAGTGTTTGATTACGGTCAATTATACCCTCAACGTTTCATTTTTCGAACAATCTTATTCTTTTTAACGACACCATTAAAATAGATAACGGATGTGGCTTATGTGACGTCGTTAGAGAGAAACTTTTTTCGTTGTTGAAGATGCGTTCTTTCGTCAATTTTCAGACCAAAACAATGACAAAAATGACGGCTAAGGTGATTCTCTGCATAATTTTAGAGATGAAGGGTTAGCCGTACCATTTTTGCTATTGCTTTGCTTTGAAACTTGATGAATTAACGTATCTTCAACAACAGAAGAAGATTCTCTTTAACGAATAAAATTGTGCTCGAAAAGTAAAACGATGGGGCATAATTGATCATAATCAAACGTTTGAGACATATTTGACCAAAAGTTCAAACATTGAGAATGTCAAAAATACTTTACCCCTTAAGTGAAAAATAAATAAATCATTTTTTTACTCAAGTATAATATAATTAATGTTGCCAAAGGTCAAGAGAATTATTTAAGTTGCTTAATTTCCCATCATTATAGGCTATTCCCATTAAGGAAAAGACAAGTCATGGGAGTGATTAATAAGGAAGAATCGTACGGAACAATAATTAAATAAGAGAAAGAATAATGATGATTATACTTAAAAAGCCAAAATAATATGAGAAATGAAATCAATAGAGAGACAAATTTGGAAACCACTTATTGCCGATTTTGAAGTTAGTCGTACCATTAGCCTATGGCATTTGGAGAAAGTGCTTAGTGGACACACACAAAGAGAGATAGAGAAATGTTATTAATTTATTTACGAAAAATAAAAAAAATTCTTAATTTAAAGCAAAAATCTCCTCCAAAAGAGAAACATGATTATTGTGTCTCATGGGATCATTGCTTGTCCCCTTATCTCCCATAATTTTTCTTGGAGACTAGACATTCAACTTTTACACCTAATTAATCCTATTATGTAGTCTATTTTATCATATTGAATCTCATATTGAAATTGTGAATGAGGAGTAATACGGTTGGTTAGGGTTCAAGCTCTTATTCTATAAGGACGAGGGTTCGAACCTTACCCTCGATGTGAGGGCCAAATCCTTTTATAAATCCTCAAAGAAGTTAGGAGGTCTTTTCTGACCTTAGTGAAATACCGGTGCTTACCCACCTAAACTTTTTCTTACGGAAAAAAAAATCTCATATTGAAATTATGACATTAATGTTTTGTTTTTTGTTTTTAAATTAATTATAATAATACGTAAAATATAATAAAAAGAAGTTAAAATTTATTTACTTCATGTATATACTTGTATATAATTTCTCACTTTTGATATCATTTTTGGAATAAAAAACATTATGATCTATATATATATATATGATTGAAAATAAATGAATATTATTGGTGAGTAGAGTAGTGGTCTTTTTTTTTTTTTGAAATTAAGATATTTATTATTGAGCATTAGTGACCAATCCCTTTGTTGGCTTGCATAAACTTTAAAGAGTGGGACAGCTGGTCTGATGATTTAAAGCTGCTTCATATATATATATCCAATGTCAAGGATCGATTCCCTAATATTTGGTTAAGGGTAAGAGTCTCTACCACTCAATCACACCCTCGAGTTATGAGTGGAGAGTTTTTTTTTTGTTTAGATCAATGCATTCACTATTTAGTACGGTAACTAATACCCTCGTAGAGTTGTATACAAGTCGAAAGGTAAGACATCTAACCCAAAAATTTAAAACTACTCTATACCCATCTGAATAAACTGATTCACTTAACGGATACTATTAGTTGACATAAATTATGAGCTAACTACTTACACTAATTCATATCCTAACATCCCCTCAAAGTCATGGTGGCATTAGCCAACCTGATTTTGTCACAACATAAAAGAAAATTCTTTGAAAATACACAGTTGTCTCGTCTCGTGATGAATCCTCCTCTCCACGATTCAATTTTTGACTTTCGATAAGCAACTTACAAGCAACTCACGGTGGGAGGTGGCTTCCACGGTGAGATTCCGATGCTCAAGTCAAGGTACCAGCAGTATAGAGTAATGAGAGTGTGCAGTGATGACACCTAGAAGGCCTGATGGATATATATATATATATATATATATATATATATATATATATATAGGCTCTGATAGGAAGTATGATGGTAATTTAGAAGTCCTAAGAAGTGGCGGGAGCCACATCAGCGTAACTACCAACAGATAGATCGGGACGAACGAGGAAACTTGCTCGGTCCAATATATGCATACCATATCATCTCACATAAAAAAAATAAATGAAATTTGAAAATATATATATATATATATAAATATATCGTGAGAAGATGTAAGTTCAAATTATCTTAAACATTTAATTTCTACATGCAAGACATTTAAGTCCACATTAAAGCTCAACAATATAGGTCAATACTTCATCGTATAAACTTGGACCGGAACTATCAAATTCCAACATGGTGATTTCTAAAAACATAAATATAAAATAAAATATATAATATGATAAGATATGAAGAGAGAGAGAAGAGAAAGAAAAATAATAAGAAACTATCATAGATAACCCAAGAATGAAAATTAAAAGTAGAGAATTATGTAAAAAATCCTTTTTTTTTTGGATAGATTATGTAAAGAAATCTTGAAAATTTATTTTTAAGTATAATTACAATTAAATTTTACACAATTAATGATATTTACTTTAATGTATCAAACAATATAATGCTGGTTGGGTTTAATAAATCTTTTATAACATTGTGAAAATAATCAATGTTTAATTTCAAAGATTTTCACCCGAAATTCCTTAATATGTGGTTTATTCAGGTATTTATTTTTACCAACATGTAGGATAGATGATAAGAGATTTTATGAATGCAGCTATTCCCATTGGGAGACTCTCCCACCATAGTCTCAGGTATACGACGCGGGTCGAGTCTGGACTAGTCGAGACAGTACCTCAGACACCGGACGAGCAACAAAAAAATGGTAAGAAATATGCGTTCCCTTAACTATCGCCTCCCGAGTTCAATTTATAGAAAGATAAAAATATAGTGTTATCTATTAAAAGGCTCGCTCCCAATAATGTGTCTCGCAGCACTCTCAATTATCATCTTTGAAGTTTCACTCGAAGGAGGCCAAAAAAGTGCTCACATTTATGTTCCATATATTTTTCAAATTCTCAATCACCGAAGGTTGGAAAGCCATAAATAGTCCGTACCATGAAACATCAATAGGTTTTATTCGAACGGTGCCATGACAAAAGAAAAAAACAATTTTATAAATGTTATTTTATAGGAAACGAAGGGGAATGCCACCATTTATAAACAACTAAGAAAAGATTAATGTAGGCGAGGTGGGACGAACAAGATCAAAAGGGCCAAATTGTAATGATGCATCATATCTAGGTTAGTCCACCCCATTAGAACACCTCTCAAGTCTACGTCAGTTTCTTTTTTCTTTTTTAATTGGTCACTGCAATAAAAACATCTATTTTAATTCTTAAAGTCTCTCTCTACTTTAATTAAACATTTGTGAATTATGATTGACACCATTTGCCTACTGCCCTACGCACACACAAATTAAACCACTCCCAATGTGCACGTACGGTGCATCTCTTATTTCGAGCGTGGATTCTCTGCTGTTAAGTTTATATTGTCCGACTCCGAAATTAATCATGGGCAATGGCTAACATGAACAGTCACACGGTTGTGTCTCAGTTAACCACGAACAATATATCCATAGATAACAAAAGATTCGGACTCTCTTACTTCTCCTTCCATTTCAATCTTAACTTTCTTGACTACTATATATATTTATGGGGTGTAGCTCCAACGATGGTTTTGAAAATCGGATCGAACCGACTATTGGGAGGACTCAGAATCCTCAATCCAGTGCTTTGTTGCTAGATTGAGAGAGAGAGAGAGATAGACAACTTTGTGGGAAAAAATGAAGAAGGAACTTAGGGCTCGTTTGGTAGACGGAATGTGATGGGAATGGGTTTACTACGTTTGGTAGTAAGAAATATGGGAATGAGATCAGAATGGAATAAAAATGAATAAAATGACCATTTTAACCTTATAAAAGAAATGAGTCATGCCACGTAGGAGAGAGAGTGCATCCATTTCAGCACGCCACGTCATCATTTAACGGAGTTGAACGGAAGGACTGATTTGGAACTAATTGGAAAGATAGAGGACTGATTTAGAACTTTTAAAAGATAAAGGACCAATTTAAAACTAATGGTAAACATAAAGAACTAAAATGAGGTTTTGACAAAAAAAAAGTAAAGACAAAAATATAATTTCATCACATTTTATATGTTTGGTAGAAAAAATTTACAAAGAAATGTTAGATTACCTCCAACATTTTTGTTGATGACTACTGAATCCTTCTCCCTAGGCTGAGTTACGGCGACCCGAGCTAGAAGGCCTGCAAGAAACCCACGGCAAGAGGAGGCTCCCGCCGTAGGACTCTGGCATCCAAGTCAGGTTACGGTGATAGAGAGTACAGAGAGAGTAATGGGATTCAGTTAGCATATTTGGAGGCCTCTTGAATATATATAGGCTCTAATGGGGGTATGATGATCATTTGGGAGTCCAAGAGAGTGGCAGAAGTCACGTCAGCATAATCACCCTATAAAGTACAGTGAATCAGGACGAGCGAGGTGGCTCGATCGGTCCAATAGGTCGGGACAGCGAGGAGGCTCACTCGATCTGATATGAGCATACCGTATCCCCGACGAAGAAGACTTAAGACAATAGCACAACAGAAGATTGATCTCTCAAGTGAGGCATAGTATGTAAGAGAAAGAAATTGTGAAAAATAGTTGAGAGAGGAGGGAAAGGGATAGAAAAAATATAGGAAAAATAAAATATAGGTAAATAGTTAGATAATGTATGAAAAAAATGTGTACAAATTTAGGGTAAAATGCACAGAAGTTTGCTCATTTTGCTGGCATTTCTTTGCCTCGCTTTGTTACTATGCAGGTTTGATTTTTTTTTGGGCTTTGGCTCCCTTATCACTACAACAACAAAAAAATCCAAAATACATTAAGTTTTCGATCGTGTGCACATAACTCTTTGAATTTACAAATCTTACATTTAATTTCACAGAACTTTCAATTTTGAGTACAAAATCTTTTTTATTAAAAATTCTACTTTTTTTAAATATAATTATGCCACATCAACAAAACACACTTAGTCACGTCTGTAATTTTTTAACTAATTAAAAAACATTTTAACCTATTTCACAAAAAACCTCAATCATATTAGATCTATCCATTACCCATCAACCTAATATCGATTGAAAAAGATTTAAGTCAAGTTTCTTATATTCTTTTCATCAAGTTTCATCAATATATCATATGGTATTTACACTATTTTTTTCTATGATTGGTTATATAAAAGGTGATTTTCTGTATTCTTTCTCTACTGTGATTGGTCATTTAAATACTTTTTGCCACGTGTCATATTTATATTGGAGAACTTAATGAAAAGAATATAAAGAACTTGACATAAGTTTTTTCCATACCCAAAACCTTAGTTACACAGTAATAAATATGATAAGTTTCTTTATGTTTTTAATTTTTATAATAAAAAAGGTATGAGGTAAATTGATATTTTTTTTAAAAATTAATGATATATTTATGCATATTTTATATATAGTAAGATTATATGATATGTTTTTATTTTATTATTAATGTATTTATAATAAAAAATTAATATATATATATATATATATATATATATATACCAATTCCACTTTGAACAATAAAAATGTCAACCATTGCACCGATTTAATGACAGGTTGAATTTAAAAACCTTTGTCTCCAATCTCCACAATGTGTAATTTTTTTTAAAGAAAAAATTAAGGTAAAGTTGTTTAGGTGTTTTCGATAAAGTTCACCAATCATAAATATTATTTATATTCTCTCTCCTATTTGATTGGTTATGTCATTTATTACTTTTCATTTTCTCTCTCTACCATGATTAGTTATACAAAATTTTTTGCCACGTGTTTTAAATATATTGGTGAACTTTATAGTAAGCATTTAAGTAATTTTATCTTAGTTTAATCTTTTTTTTAAATGACATTCTATTTTCATCCATCCAAAGATCAAATACAAAAAATAATAATTAAGGAAACACAAATTCTTTACTATCTGTATTACACCAACTTAATCTTAACCTCCACAATGTGTATATATACATGCAAATGGGAGAATAAAAAAAAAAGGTTATCTCTAGCCTAGAAATTTAATGTCAGAGTAGTATCTGGTAGGCTGCATATTGGGAACAAAGATTAAAATTAAGAAAGATCGGTGGGTGACAATACAAAACAATAAAATCATTTTTTTCTTAAAAAGGAAATAATGGAGAGAGACAAATGCTTTATAGTGGCATGATTGCAAAGACAATGGTTTTAATCAAACGCACGTAATAAACAAATCTTAGAAGCAATTTCAAACCCACTTTAAAATTACATTTCCACATAAAAAAAGTTAAAACTATCATGAGATTCATGACAATGGGACCCATTGAGCTCTCTTGACCTAATCATAATCTTGAATTTGGATATTCCCTATTGCAATGTGTTTGTGAGAGGTATCATTGAATCACACACCCTCTAGCTTTTAACTTATTAATTAAATTGTTTAATTAGTATAATTAAAGGGTTTTGCTAACCATGTTTTAAGGCATTATTTAATACTTTATTTTAATCAATAAAATAGCTTATAAAATTATTCTTATTGACTTTTTATCAACTTCAAGACAATTTTTTCAATCAATAAATTTTTTTTAACAAGTACCAATATAACTAAGATACTTATTGTAACTGTCATTTTTTGTTCAGACAATTCTAAGTTGGAAATAAGGACCGCAAGGGTCGTAACCTTGGGGAACTTGTCCTTAGGTGAGAATCTAGGTGCCTACGTACCTTTAGGAAGGGATCAAAGTCCACATAGTTCGCCGTGTTAACGTCCATGTGAGCCGTTAGGCAAGGTGATTACCTGTATAGGGCCGTGCACGGCTAGGATGTGTCTAAGGTACTCCGGGCGGGCGAGCCACTCGTTGGAGGTTGCCTTAGACTTGGAGAGAGCAAGGGCCTCTCAGAATTGCTGAGAGCTTTGCTGATGGAGATCTCCGGGGCGGAGATATGTCGGTTGACCAAACTCTAAGATGCGGTGGACCAAACTCTAAGATTAACTAGGAGGTATATCGTATTTGGAAGGCTAAGATTAGCTTCTGTGTATTCAGAAGTCTATCAGAGTTGATGTCCCTTAAGTCCCCTGGGTGAGGTCCCTTTTATACAAAGTGTGGGGGAGGACGTGGTCGACCCACGTTCTTACTCGACGTGGGTTGTCCCACGATGCTTGAAGCCTTCCCACATCTCTTGGACGAGAGCTCAAGGGGAGAAACGTGGGTGCCGGCCACGCAGGGGGTGAATGTATGGTGCCACGTGTCACTGACTTGAACTCCTACAGCTCTTCTAGAAGTCCAGTACCACGTGTCCCTAGAAAAAATATTCCGTAATTACAATTATTAAATAAACCCTTAATTAAATTACTAGACATATTGTGAAGTTAATAGTTATTTGCTATTTTATTCTTCTCTTGACTATCTATTATCTCTATTTAATTTATTAGAGGCTTTATATCATTATATGTATGTTTTCTTTTAATTTTCAAAATATAACATAAAATAAATATTATTAATTTTTAAAATAAAAAATTATTTATGTCTCCATCTTTTGATAACTTTCATTATTCTTATTTTTCTCTCGCAATATTTTCTCGCATAAAATATTTTTATTTTTTAATTATAAAATAGTTATTTTAAAACATCTGCAAGACACAACAGCCATATATATAACTATATATATACAGTTCAAGAAAAATAAGTATATTTAATAACATATATTCGATGGCCACTATTAATGATTGAAAATGTAATTTTTTTAACAATTAAATTTTGTTCGTCGAAGAAATAAATTTTTTTAGAAAATACAATGATAATAATTTTGACGGTCAACAATTTTCAATAATATTATTTTTAATAAAACATTTGTCGATGATGACTGTAAAAAAATACCGTTGAGAAAAGTATTGTTGAAAAAAGTATTATCGATAATTATTGATCGTCGAAAATACTATTATTATCTTTTTTCAATAATTTGTTTCAACAACCAAAATTTAATTATTAAAAAAATACTTTTTTTAATAATTAAGTGACCGTTAAAATATAAATTATTAAAAGTACTTTTTTTTCTTGTAGTGATATTACATGATCATATCAAGTGAGAGCACTTTTTCTAATTATGTGAGGGAAGGTCTTTTCAACCATTCAAATTAATTAAATTGAATGATTGAAATTAAAACTTCGTTTCAAATCCCACATGTAATAATCACGCGGAGACTATATCAAATGAAAATATTTTACTTATGTGAGAGATGAAAATAGTTCTTTCTAATAATTAGATTAAAGTAAAAATTGAGATTAAAATATTATTTTAAATCCCACATAATATATTAAATTGCATAAATCACGCGTGAGATTTATATCAATGTTATAATTTCATCCGTCTATTTTCATCTAAATCGTTAAAAAAACTCCTCTTTTACATAACTCTCTCTATATATATATCTAACAAAAACATGTAATATATAAAGGAAAATATTTTCACTCACTCAAGTCTATTTAATTTTATGTAAACTTGTCACATTTTAACGGTTAAGTGATTAAAATTAAAAAATAAGATAGTTTAAAAAATAATTATATATATATATATTTAACCTTCAACAGCAATTATACCCATATCTTTCTCTCTTTTTTTTTTTTTAATTAATACATGATGCGTTCATATATAATATAATTTATAAGCACTGAGTTCATAACAATATCACTCAAATATAAAATATACATATATACATATAGCAATAATAGCTCCACAAACATTAATTAATTACAAACACATATATATACATACATATATATATATATATAATAGTAGTGACATTTTCGATCTCTGCCTTGAGTATGGAGCAGCTTTAAATCTTTGGGCTAATTGTCTCACCCTTCAAGGACTCAAGGTGCTTACAATTCAACGAGGAGATTAGTCACTGTGCTCGACAGTGGATACTCTGGTCTAGACTAAAAAATTAGAAATAGCTCCACAAACAATCAGGCCTAGGAGAGTAATATTGTGAGGGTGGTGATGTGATTGTAGGAGGAGGAAGAAGCATTCCCTCTGCCATATCCACCAGCAAACTTGGCATTCCAAAAATAGCATCCTCGTCCACAAATTCATCATCATCATCATCTCCTAATTCGGACCACCATAATGAGGATGACACAGAAATATTATTATTATTATTATTATTATTATCACATACATTAATATAATTATTCACACAATTATCCGAATCCGATTCAGCTTTAACATTGAATAGAGAAGCAGCAGCAATGGCAGCACTTCGGATGTGAGGAGGAGAGGTGGATAGAGGAACAGGGTATCTTCCAACGGAGTCAGGCAAGTTGAGGGCAGCATTCTTGCCTTTCAGGGCCAGCGCCGCCACGTCGTAGGCGGCCGCCGCCATCTCCGGCGTGGCAAATGTCCCCAACCATATGCGCGACGGCTTACGTGGCTCCCGGATTTCCGACACCCATTTCCCGCCCCGGCACCGGATTCCGCGGTACACCGGGTGCCTCTTGGAACATGTTGAGGATGATGAGGCCATTGTATTTGTGTGTGTGTTGGTGTTTGAGAGTAATGCAAGTAGGTGTGGTAGATATTTATATATAAAGCAGAGTTAAAAAAATGAAACTATATAGTAGTGGCAATATATATATATATATATATATATACACACACAAATAAAGTGGGAGGGCACTTTCTTGCCCGCATTAAGGTGTTTTTGTTTTGAAAGAATGTTGGAGGTAATTTAATATTTTTTTGTTAAATAATTATTTTATCTATTTTTATTTTACAACTATAAAATATAGATTTATCTACGGATAAATCTGTGGGTAAATTTATGTTATTCCGTGGATAAATGAATTTTCTCATGGAATTACCTACGGAATTTAGAGTATGTGGAGAATTTCTCACAGATTTCCCACGGATGGATAGGTCCGTGAAGAATAGCCACGGAATTTTAATTTTAGTCACGGATTACTTCGTGGGTAATTTCATAGACTCGACTAGCCGTCGACGAACTTCGTCGGTCATTGACAGCCGGACGACGAGCGGAGGAGTAGCCAGCCGCCGGCTTTCGGTTTGGCGATTTGAGACTTTTAAGTTATCAAACTTACATATTTAAGTAATATTTTATTTACTTACAATATACAATCAAATTAGTTCAAGAATTAAATTTTTAGATTAACTAAATTGTATCTAACCTTCAAATTAGTAATATTTCATTTACTTATATATATATATATCTATATATACATATACATATAAGTGTATGCGATTTGGTTCGATTTTTCAGCATACCAAACCAAACTAAACCGAACCGAACATTAATCAGTTTTGTTTGATTCAAATGCAATGATTTTGTTCAGTTCTAAACACCTTTAATCATTTGGGCTTTTATTTTTCTTCTCTAGTGTTCAACAATGTTATGTTTATGATTTACTTTTCTATATTATTATAATGTTATTGACGCTGATCTACTATAACCATAATGTCATTAGTGTTTTCTATAATTTGATGACATAGGTTTTTCTTAAAAAAATAAAAAAAAATGTTGTTTAATTAAAATTTGTTCATAAAAATTAAATAATTAAATGCTTTTGGTCCTTAATTAAGTTTGATTGGTTTTATTTTAGTCAGTTAACTTAAAAAAATAATCAAAATTTTTTTAATTCTTAACGTGGTTAATTTATTTAACAAAAAATATTGACAATAATATGACATAGAGATATTATAGAAATGGCTTTAATTTTAGTATTTTTCATTAAGTAAATCAACTTTTCATTAAGTAAATCAACATTGTAAAGGATTAGAAAAAAATTGATTGAATTTTTAAAGTTAAAGGATTAAAGTAAAACCAATCAAATTTAAGGACGAACTTGAAACTTTAAGTTAAAATTAAAGGGACAAAAGTACTGTGTTGCCTCAACATTATTAGTATTTAAAAATGCACTAAACTCAACTCACTAATTTGAGAATGGATCCTATGTTGCATAGTATATATAAAAAAATAAGGAGAGAGAGTGATATATAAGTGAGTCTCACAAATAAGTGGGACCCATATGTAGGACCTATTATGTGTTACTCTCTCTCCTTACTTTTCTATATGCTAAGCAGCATAGAATCCATTCTCCACTAATTCTTTTTTTTTCATCTAATTAGAGTTGTGAATCCTCAAAGTGGATAAAAGTTTAACACTACATTACTATTGAATTTTAGCGCATCCATCCATTAATTATGCGTAATTAATTGTTAATCTTAATAGAACTCACATTAATAAGGATTCACCTTGAATGTTGAGGGACCAATTGATTGGAGAGATTTACGTACTGAAGTTCAATACTATCATACTACTGAACATTTATGTAAATATAGAGACGGAATAGAGACACACTAATCTGTCTCAAAACAGAGACAGATCATAGACGAAACAAAAGAAGTTTGTCTTTGATCTGTCTCTGAAAATCAACTCCGAAAAATGGCATCAGAGACGGACTTCTTTTGTTCTGTTTCTAATCCGTCTCTGCACCTAGGCTATAAAAAATTGGATCAGAGACGAAATTGTTAAAAATGGGTACGGACTGTCCACATCCAATTTGACTCGGATTAAAACGCCCGTCTCTGAGATTTAGGAACCAAATTTTTGGACATTGACTCTAGTCCGTGTCAAATCCGTCTCTGAATCCTATTTTTCTTGTAGTGTACTCAAAATACCCAATTACTACTCAGTGGAGAATTTATAAAGGAGGATGGAATTAGACAAGGTACATAATTAAGGAGGCCTCAGGAGAATCTTTAATGATTAATAAGTCATTTCCAAAAAGTAGTAGAATAATTACAAATAACAAGAATTCAATGGTCTTAATTATATATCCGGTGATTTGGGGTATTGAGGACATAAAGGTCATATCCAAGGTTTAATCATCCAAGAAAAAAATGTTTTACTAAATAAAATGCATATCTTCTATATTTAGCAAAAGTATCTTTCTTGCCCCCAACATTTGGGGGTCCTGTTACTTTCGCCCCTAACGTATTTTCGCTGTCTATTGTACCCCTAACGTTTTGTGTTTCTCCCAATGTCAGGCTTTTGGCTAACACCGTCAATTTTTGAACGGTTTTTTATGACGTGACATCCTATGTGGCCAATAATTTTGACTGAACTTAATTTTTTTCACATCAGCAGTTAATAGTACTGAGTTTTTGGGGTCCATTTTACTTATGTAATGAGTATTTTGGTTTACTGGATTTACTGATGTACTGAATTTTTTAGGTCCATTGTACCCCTAAAATATATTGCTGATGTGAAAAAATGAAATCCAATTAGAACTGTTGGTCATATAGGATGCCACGTCATTAAAAATCGTCCAAAAATTGACGGTGTTAGCCAAAAGCCTCACATTGGGAGCTAGAAATATAAAACTTTAGGGGTACAATTGACAGCGAAAAAACGTTAAGGGCGAAAGTGACAGGACCCCCAAACGTTGGGAGTAGGAAAGATACTTTTGCCTCTATATTTTTATGGCTGTGAACCCTTCCCGTCAATGGTCTCCCAAAATAGTCATTTAATTAATTAAAAAAATAAAAAGATGATGTGAGAAGATAATGTGAGAGAGAAACAGAAGAATAGTGATAGTAGTAATTTTGTTTTTTTAAAAAATAATAACTGTGATAGTTATCAAAGAAAATAATTCTTTAATATTTAATTTATTATTTCATAATTAATAATAATTCATTTTATATTTTGTAAATTAAAAATAATTTTAACATGCACATAAATATATATACATGTAAGTACATGTGAAACCTCTAATATATATATATATATATTGGTTTGTAATTTGTTTAGTTTACTCACTAGATCGGTTAGGATCGTGATATTCATCAAATTAGTTGAAGTTCTATACTCTTAAGAGAAGTATTTTCATATTTCAAATTTAATTCAAAACTCCAATAAAAATGAAGAAATATTTATCACTACTACTTCAATTATTCATGTTCTCCATATATAATTGAATATAATTGTGTAAGTACTGTTTGTTATAAAAAAAAAAAGTGAATGCGTGGGGAATTCGTGGGAAGACTGAGTAGTCAATAGTGAAGTGACTATATATATATATATATATATATATATATATATATATATATATATATATTATAAATGTGGATTCCAACTATTAATTAATTAGTAGGTAGGATTTTGGATATTATGTCACACTCTCAAATAAATAATTGGGAGGTACATGTATGAAACCCTTTCATTTCTCTATAAATGGCACGCTTAACACATTGGATAGCGACACCTCTAAGCTTTTTTCTTTTTTCTTTTTAAATAAAACCTCTAGGCTTAATAGCTAGTATTGTTCAGTTTTTCTAAATTAGTCAACTAATATTCTTTTATTTTGCCCCTCCAGTACTGTCTTAACTAATTTAGATTTGATCCGTATGGATTTGGAGTCAGTAAAGTATAAAGTGTGTAAAGTGCAAATCCAGACTGTTAAACAAAAATTAAGATTCGTATCTGTACTGTAATAGTCTTATCTAACGACTCATGCTGTGTGCACTTTACGCACTTCACGGGATATGCGCTTTAGCAGATTTGGATCCCATCTAGCTATGGTAGGAGAGTCTCTCAAATCCCAATAAAGATAACATTTACAAGGTCTCGAATCAGGACCTTTCTTAAATAATTCTAAATCGTTTATCACGTGAACCAACTCCTCATTTGTGTCAACTAATAATATTCTAAATGGCTAATAAATTGTCTCCATGCCATGCAGAACGCCTCCATAATTAATTGTAGTACTGTATTACTGTAGCTAGATTAGATGTTCAGTGGTACGATAATACTGAATTTCAGTACATCCTTCCAATCAGTTGGTTCCTAAATCATTCAAGGTGAGAGTCCTTATTAATGTGAATTTCTATTAATATTAATAAATGGTTTTACATGATTGGAGAGATGTACCAAATTTCAGTAATACAGTACCATTGAACTTTTATCCAATAGTATGTGTAGAGGTGTCAAAACGGGCCGACCCGGCCCTAGCCCGTTTTGGGCCCTAATTATTTAGGGCCAGGTCGGGCCGGGCCGTTTTCAAAGCGGGACTAGTTTTCTTTAGCCCGGCCCGACCCTTTTAGGGCCTAGGGCCGGGTCGGGCTAGCCCTTTTTTCTTTTTGTTTTTTTTTTAAAATTGGTATTTTAATAATAATTATTATTATGATGTGTTTTATTTTATTTTTATTATTTTGTAAATTAATTAATACGAAAATTAAATGTTAGATATTATATAAAAGTTTATGCTAAAAATGTTGAAAAAAAATTTTAGAATATCTTTTATTTTTAAAATATCTCTAATCAAAATTAATTTAGTTGTGTAAATAATGTTTTTCAACATATTGTTGTTATGTGTTTTGTGTTTCTTCCTTTTTAATAAAGAAATGAATTAGTTTATTTACTTTCACAAAAAAATAATAGTTGATTTATTAGTAGTGAGTGAATAGCTAGTAAATGAGTAAATGACTAAGTAAGTATAGATTAAATATGTTAAGAATTTTTTATAAAAAAAATGTTAAGAATTTAGGCTAAATTAAATAATAATTTGAAAAATTAATTTTTTTTAAAAAAAAACGGGCTAGCCCGGCCCGGCCCTAGCCCGTTTTGGCCCTAATTGTTTTAGGGTCGGGCCGGGCCGGGCCGTTTTTAAAACGAGCCCAAAATTTTTCAGCCCGACCCTATATTTTTCTAGGGCCTGGCCCATATTGAGACCTCTAAGTATGTGTAACCTTACAATAAATGGGTCAAAATTGGCTGGCCCGTTTAATGATTCTATAAAATATATGGGGTCGAGCTAGAGATTTTTGTGCCCTAATTATTAAAAATCAATCCGACCAGCCTAGTCTTAAAAAGAATATGGCAAAATCATGCTAGAGCCGGGCAAGACTAATTCATTTTTACTTTTTAAAATGTTTTATTTTATTTTTAATATTTATACTTTAAATTAGTTTTATGATATTCACTTTAATTCAAATTATATTAATTACTTTGTTTCATATTTTATTAATATATCTTGTTATTTTAAAATTTATATAATTAAATATTATACTATAATATATTTTGTAATTATTTAATAATTTAAAAATATTATTTTTAAAAAATAAAATAAAATATGGCCTAGCTCGGCCCAATGTTCTAATATGACTCGAGTGGGCTAGAGAATTTATGACATTAATTAAAAATGGATCAGTCTAGTCTACTCTAATTCAACCCAATCCAACCCTAATAAGATAAGGTCAAAGCAGCTGGTTAAGACTTAGTCGAATCAGCTAATCATTTTAATTATACCTCTACCTTTCATACACAGTAATATACTTAAGTATTATAGTGTCCTTAATATTATATTAACAATACTGTGGATATATAAATAAAATTTTATGGATCTCTCTCTCTCATACACTTTTCTTGTTAGAAAATTGAAGGTAAAAAAGGGGAAAGAAATGAAAAGTTTGTCTATATACGATAATTTTTTTCACATCTTATCTTTTGTGGTATATATATATATATGAATGAGATTTATATGTTTAAGAAGAAATTGGATCCGGTGTAATTTTCTTTTATGCATTTCGGTGCAATTCCTTTAAAATGAATATTTTTACTTTATTTTTGAAGTACTAATACGGACTCACACTAATAATAACCCACCATGAATAGATTAGAGACCAAATTATTATCAATATTGGCAAATATCATCACCTTAAATGGATTCAGGACCAAATTGTTATTAATATTGAAAATAGTCTCACAAAGCTATTTAGTAATGATATTTGTCAAAATTGATAATAATTTCGTCCTTAATCCATTCATAGTGGGTTAATAGAGTAAGCCCGAATTAGTGCTTCAAAAATGAAGTAAAAATGTTCATTTTGAAGGAATTGCACCGAAATTGCACGGAAGCGAATTGCACTGGATCCAATTTCGTTTAAGAGACAAGAGAATTATGCAGTTAATTAGTACATTTAAAGAGAGAGATAAAAAATGTACCTCACATGATCAAGCTAAGTAGGACTCATAAGTAAAATCACTCCTATCTTTATAATGAAAAAATCTATTCTCGATCGTAATATATATGATTATGATGATGATCATGAGTAGTTATTTAGTAGTACGGTAGTATTTAATTTTAGTATATTTCTTCAATTAATTGGTCTTTAATCTATTTAAAGTAGGTCTCAATTAATGTGAGTTTTTATTAATTTTAACAATTGTCACTTCATAATTGAAGGAATGCACTGAAGTTCAGTAATACAGTAATACTGAACTTTTATCCGATGAACATGAACCTACTCACCTACAATCTGCCTGATCGATTTTGCTTACTCCACTACATGAAAATTAGAACAATCACATGTGAATCACGATCTAAGCCTCCTTTAATTCGTGTGGTTTATTATATTTATTTATATAAAAGCTCTTGATATTAATTAGGTTTTGACTCAAAAAATTAGAATTTTATTAATTAGCAGTGGGTTGATTAGTCAACCTTGGTTGAAGCCTTCTGATGGCTTAAATCCACTAATTAATTGTGTTTGGACCATATTTAGCCAACGAGCTATACAATTTTGTACTCTTACACACATGCATGTGGCATTTCATTAATCACTTTGCCACATCATTTTCACTTTAGTGAATTTATGATGCAATACATGCAATATAATTTCGACCGATATGATTGATGCAATGCAATTTTTCACATGTCACAATCCTATCGGCCGAAATTGCATTGCATGCATGCAACAAGTTGCATTATAGACCTAATGTATATCACTTATTATTATAATAATTGTTCATAGTTGTGAGGGATCCAATAAGGGTGAGTCTATAATGCAACTTGTTACATCATGCAATAGGTTATGTGGCACAATTGTAGCCATTGATGTGATTTAACGGCATTGCATAATGCAACAAAATAACAAGTGTCACAATTCTATTGACTGAAATTACATTGCATGATGCAACCAATAATTGTGAAGCTAGCTATACAATTTTTTTATGGACAATCCTAAAAATCTTTTAGCTTCCAAGGCTCTAGATAAATATCAGGGCTAAATAGAAATAGTTTGATTGAACGTTAATTATACTTGACCAAAAGTTATAACCGACAATTATTACGCAACTCTTTATAACTTTGACCAACAATCTTTTTTCTGAGCAACTGCCCAGCTCGGAATGAAACCTTAAAGAACTCTTATATCATTAAGCATTTATCATTAAATCAAAAGTTATAACTGCCAGTGATGATACAATTCTTTCAACTTAATTGCATTTAGCCCACATATGATCCACCATGATACAATTGTTATCACACTTTACTCAACAAAAACCAATGTAGTAATCCTTGGTTAGGTTACTGTGGATTTGAATTCGTTAAAGTATAAATGCATGAAATGTATGATTTTAGTCGTCAGATAAAAATCAAAATTGGTGCTCGAATTACAACACTCACATCTAACGACCCAGATCATACAATTTAATTATAACTGCACTTTAATGAATCCAAATCCAATTACTTATCTCCCTCTCATAGGATTGATACCTTGTCCAATAGCTTTGAGGTAGCTCCTTTATTGTCACATTAAGGTGTAAATAATTTACCTAAATATACACTCTTCTCCATCATGCCCATTTAGTGCAAAAGAATATATAGAGATACATTTGGAGAACTCAATTTTCTATTGTCTTTTATTAGATTTTACCAGTGACCTTGGTTTTACCGCTTACTAACTTATTGACGAAAATAAAACAACAGTACACGTAATTGAAATCAGGTCAATCGCAGCTTATGAAAGTGTAATTTACCCAATTATATATTGTAGTCACTTTTTTATTTTCATTTTTTCTAACCCACGGCTCACAAGTTTGGAACAAGTGGGTTTCTTGTGTATGGATTGGGCAAAGTCCACAATTGCCTTAGTTATTTGGGCCTAAGCCAAATCCAAAGTTTAATAAGCCCATCCATTAAGACTCTATGTTTAAGTAGACAAAATTTGGGCCTAAAACACGAATTTATATGGAACTCTATATATTTTCAAATTATAAACAAGATATTTTAATCAGGCAAAAAAAAAAAGATATTTTAATAAATTTGATACAAGTTTTATCTGTAAATTGAAGAAAATTTGGTTTAATTTTAAAAATAATTAGATAAATTTCGTTGGACATTAGAACATTATTAGAGAAAAATATATAGGAGATCGATGAAGGAAAAATTTAATAATACAAGTTAATCTGATAGGTTTTAAATTTAGCATGGATATTATATTGAATATATTGACAATATAGTTTTTTTCTGGGGGACAAAGTATTGACTATATAGTATATAGAGTTGCATAATTGAAATACTCATACTCAAGTTAAGGTTAATGCAAGTGTGAAGGAATAATAGTATGTAGGTGCAGTTATAAAATAATCTATGAGTTTTATTGACTTTTTCTAGACCTAAAATAATTAAATATGATATCAATCAATAAGAGTAATTTTTTATCAATGTTTTCAGTGCATTAATCAAGATAATTCTTAACGGTGTCGGTATCCTCCCTATCACTCCTCTACACTACTCTAGATCACACTCTCATAAGCTAATCACAAGTACAATTATTAGGGTAATGACACTTATACCATGATTATGCTTAATTCTAAGTACGTGATCATTTATTTGATCATGACAATTCACTAACTTAGACTTCGCAATCAACACGGGTTTTCGCAAGCAAGTTAATCAAGAATTCAACCGTGGGATGTCCGATAGCCGTCCCATACCGACTACCAAACATTCAAACCTAAATGGCACCCCCTAAAATTGTACTAGAACTATTCCCCTTATTTCTCTATCATTCTTTCTCAAATTCCCTTTTAAAACTCAATGATTCATGTTACCATAATTTTCATCATGCATATTCTTTACTTAGGATGTTTGAGCTTTGAAATGATGCTTGAAATTTGGTTAAACTCATTTAAAGAAGTTGAAACAAAAAATGAAACTCACTTAAAGCAAAAGAATGAAATTAGTTTAAAACAAGTAAAACATTAAGTCTTAAGAATAATCCAGAAAAAAGGTATAAAATTCATTAGCTATGAAGGAACAAAGTTCACCTGAAATAGGGAAAAATTTGAATCTTAAAAGAACACTAGACGAGAAAGATATCAGCATTTGAATAAGGGAAAAGTTGTTCTCTGTATCACTTACTATAGCGAGTGCACTTGCTCGCTATAACGAGCAGTAACATAGTATTTTTACTCACTATAGTGATCGAGGTGCACCAAAAAACTCGAAGATTTTGCGAATTTTTAAAATTTTCATCTTCCCCCCTTCAATTTTAGGTGTTCCAAAGCCATAAAAATATCATATAAACAATGGGTTATGATTTTCTAAACATAGGCATCATTTATTTCATCCGACAACACCAATCCAAACTCATCAAAATAGCATCAAATCAAACCATTTTCAAGAAAAAAACATATGAATATGATGAACTAGCATGAACCCTAATTCTCAAATCTTTAAACCAGCAATTTCCAGCACAATAAACATTAAAAACATCCAATATAAATGTTCAAAACATCAAGAATGCAAAGTTTAATCTCCCATTGTTCATAAACTCAAGAAAAAGTGAAGATGAAAGAATCAAGAATAATGGAAGAGATTGCTACAACTATCTTAGAATGAGGAAGAATAGATGGTGAGGATGCTAAAGAGGGCCTCTTGATCACTTTTTCAATCTCTAAACGCCGGAATCCGGTCAAGCTCTATCTAGAACCTCCAAACTTTCTCCCTTAAGCTCTCCTAGGGTTTGAGTTCTTCCTTACCTCTTCCTTGTGTGTGTGTGTGTCAACTTGTGTATGAAAAATGGGGTATAGGAAGGGTTTTAATTGTTGACTAGGGGGAGAAAGAGTATAATTGCCCTCCACAACAATTTCCCTTTTCAATTGGGTCCTCTTTCTATCTCCCTATCAAGTTCTATTTTCTTTCACCCATCAAAATCTATTTTCATTTTCACTCAAATCCCCCAAGACTTAATTTAATTCTATATTCAACTAATACATCAACTAATGACATGCATAGACAAGCATTTTAAATTGAAACACATTATTAACAACAATATCTCTTTAATTAATTTAACTTCATTAAATTCTAGAAGTATGCGGGTGTTACACGTTACGTTCAGCTCTGTAAAATATATAGGAACGGACTAGAAAATTCTTGGGCCTAATTAAAAATAGACCAGCCCAATCCTAAAAAGAATAGAGCCAAACTGGGCTTGGACTAGTCGGACTAGCCCATTTTTATTTTTATTTTATTTTTATTATTTATATATTGAATTAATTTTATGATTTTTACATTAACTCAACTTATATTAAGGGTATGTTCTTTACGCAAAAAGAAAACAGGGAAATGGAATAAGAATGGGTTTACTGTGTTTGGTAGTAAAAATTTGGAATGGAAATGGAATGAGAATGTATTAAAATTACCACTTTACCCCTTATATTAAAATAATAAAAAGAAAAAAAGGTTAGGATTGTGTCAAATCAAAGGGTATAATAGACATTTTGTATTTTTTTTTCTTTTTTCTTTTTAAATTCTGACAGGAAATAAAAAAAGTCAAAAGTGGACTTTTTACTCTCCTTTCCCTTATACCTAACGAAGGTAAGTATTTTAGATTTATATTTAATTTATTCATATTTTATTAATATATTTTATTATTTTGAATTTTAAATGATTTTTGGTCCCTAATGTCTAACACTTTTTTTTAATTTGATCCTTAATGTTTATTCAGTCTCAATAGTCCTTCACGTTTATGATTGGTACTAATTTGGTCCCAAACACTTAGTTTCAATTTCGTCCCTTACGTTTGCAATTGGTCCCTCATATTTCCTTCTTTACCCCTCAATTTTGCTAAGCTATTTTAATACTTGGATAATAGAGGGATCAAATTGATACCAATTACAAACGTGAAGGACCAAATTGAAACTAAGCAAACTTTAGAGACCAAATTGGTATCAATCGCAAACGTGAGGGACGAAATTGAGACTAAACAAATATTAAGGATCAAAATGAAAAAGATGCTAAACGTTAGGGACCGAAATAAAGTTTTTGTCAAAAATAAATATTATACTATAAATTATTTTATAATTATTTAATAAATAAAAAAATATTATTTTTGAAAAAATATAAAATTGAGTCCGCCGAGTCCAATTTTAAGCCCAAGCTAAGTTAAAAATTTTCAATCCTAATAAAAAACGAGATAGCCTAACTTAACCTTAATAAAATAGAAGGTTAAAGTACTCTTGCTGCCCCCAAACTTTGCTGCAATGTTTATTCTTGCCCCCAAACTTTTTTTTGGTTTATGCCTACCCCCAAACTTTCAATTTTGTTCATGCCTACCCCCAAACTTTCAATTTTGTTCATGTCTACCCTTTTTGCTAACACCGTTAACTTGCTTGACGGAATTTGCTGATGTGGACGATAAATTTGCATCTCTTTTGCCACGTCATTGTCCACCTCACATTTTACTTTTTACTTTTATTAAAAAAGTAACCTAATCCAAAAAAAAAAAAACCAAACTTTTACCTTAAAATGTTTTTTTATTTGGATTAAGTTAATTTTTTTAATAAAAGTAAAAAGTTAAATGTGAGGTGGACAATGACGTGGCAAAAGAAATACACATTCATCATCCACGTCAACAAATTCTGTCAAAAAAGTTAACGGTGTTAGCAAAAAGGGTAGGCATGAACAAAATTGAAAGTTTAGGGGTAGGCATGAACCAAAAAAAAGTTTAGGGGCAGGAATGAACATTACAGCAAAGTTTGGGGGCGGGAAGGGTACTTTACCCTAAAATAGAATTAAAATAGGCTAAAATTGAGCCAACTAATCTATTTTGAGTTTTGACACATCTATAAAATTGCCTTGGCTCGAACAAAGTAACCTCCGATCCTATATATTTTCATTGATTTCATATGGTTTCCATTTTCTTTTATGCTTCTTCACCTCCTTCTTATGTTTTTGAGGTATATCGGGCACGTTTTTTACGCAGAAATGAAAATGGAAATGGAAACAGAAACGGAATGCGTATAATTTGTTTGTTAGTAAAAGTTTGAAAATGAAAATAAAATGGGAATGTATTAAAATTACCACTTTACCCCTTATATTAAAATAATAAAAAGAAAAGAAAGTTATGATTGTGTCAAATCAAATGGTATAATAGACATTTTGTATTTTGTATTTTCTTTTTTAAAAAAAATTGATGAAAATGAAAAAATAGAAAATTGGTGGGACCAATAAATCCTACCTATTCCTTCCTCATTTTCATCCTATTTTTTTTGTTAAAAAACAAGGTGGATTCATGTTCTGGAACATAATCTAAAAGTAAAAGAGAAAAAAAAAAACGTTAATTTCCTCTTCTTAGTTATTACCATAATTTTATTTTCATTGCACGCGCACTATAATATAAATAGTTGTCTTTCTGATATTGACACTTCCAATTCCACCCAATGAAGTTGATCAAAACTCAAAAGTCAAAACTATGGAACTTATGTGTGGTATGGAGTGCTTTTTTTATGGATTTTTGTCGGTATAAATTTATTAATGAGTTAATATAAATATAGTTATAATCCATGAATATAAGAAATTAAATTATTTTTAAAATTATGTTCAATTTAATTTTATTTACTTAATTATTAACATGTCACAAATTTATATAAAATTAGATCTACCCATCTATGGAATATGATTCTATGTGATAACATTTTTCTTATCTATATGCCTTCCACTCATTTAATTGTGAGAGTTTAAGAGCTTGTTTGGATAGGTTTTTCTTTCAAAAAAATATTTTTATTTTAAATATAAGTATTTGTCCATTAAAATAATATGTTTGGATAATTTTTTTAAAAGCAAAAGCATTAAAATAAAGTAAAAACTACTTTTTTTGGAAGCCCAATATATTAGCTTTTAATAAAAGTGGTTGCGGTAGAGAATACAAAAAATCGGTAATTCATTGCTTTATCTAATGTATACGGTTTGATTCCACCCTTTTTGTACACGTAAGTCGTAACATGCTCTTTCTTTTTCAAAATAAATGCATGTATTAAATATTTAAATGACATTTTTCGATACATTAGTATATATATAGAGTTGGATCTCTTTAGAAATGAAAGTAGCTCAACATTTTCATGTGAAATAAAATAATCAAAACCAAAAAATCAAAATCTATCCATTAATAAAAAATTATTATTATTTCTTTAAAAAATTAAGTTGCTCTGCTCAATTGAATAGATGATGAGTAGTATTAACACACCAAAGACTTAAAGGTTCCACTGTAATTAACTAAAAAAACTCCATAGATTTGACCACTGTGAGGGTTTGGAGTTTATTTTCAAACAAAGACCAAGAAAGAGTGATATAGATAATTATGACACCCAAATTTAAATTTGAAATTTTGTATAGATATTTTTTTACACTCTCAAATGTCTATTTTGATATTTTTATTATTAAAAAGTACTTTTTTAATTTACATCTAAACACTTATTATTTCTCAAAGCACTTTTTAATTATGACATCCAAAAGTAAAATGATTTTTACTTTTTTTAAAGTTCTATTTTTTCAAAATTCTATAAAAAAAAGTACTTTCAATTAAAGCTTATCCAAACAGAAAAATTTGATGCACACGCTATCAACACATACGCATCTAGCTATGCCTATATATATATAGGTAAACTACTTTTTTATATCTAAATTATTAGTCAATTATAATTTAGTCCATGAATTTTGAAAATAGATTAATTATTTAGTTCTTGGGATGTTATCCGTTAAGTCATCGCGTGACGTAGTCATTATATACTGACGTGACGCCGTTAATTTATTACACTTAATTAAGTAAGCTTTTCACATTCCAACTTTCTTCGCGTCAAAATTTTACGCTAATCACTAATCAACGCGTACGAATCTAGCTATGCCTATATATATAGGTAAACTACTTTTTATATCTAAATTATTAGTCAAATTATAATTTAGTCCATGAATTTTGAAAATAGACTAATTATTTAGTTCATGGAATGTTATCCGTTAAGTCAACTCGTGACGTAACCATTATATACTTACGTGACGCCGTTAATTTATTTGTCCCCTCACTTGGCACACCATCTGAATATTTAAAAATAATACTAAATAATCTTTGTATTTGCTACTATGTTGCCACTTTTAATTATTCAGAAACTACTAATTAGTATTACTTTTAACTTATAAAAGGGTTATTAATAAGTATTATTTTTAAATATTCAAATGTTGTGGCAAGATGAGGTGGCAACATAGTGACAAATTAACGGTGTCACATCAATACATAAAGGCCACGTCATGCGATGACTTAGCGTGCGGATAACGTCCTACGGACTAAATAGTTGACGGGAATGTAAACTCATGGACCAAATAATATATTTTCAAAATTTATGGACTACATAATAATTTAACTAATAATTTAAGAAAAAAAATAGTTTACCTCTGTATATATTGCTGCCGAGGGGAGCTAATTAGGGTATTCAAAATCGGTCAAAATTATACTCTTGAGTTAAGCTACATAGAACCAAATCGCATATACTTATATATTTATATTTAGATTTTTGTTATATATCTATATTAATATATGGTTATTGATGTTTCTTGTCGGTGTTCTCCAAGTATAGAATAGTTATATAAATAATTCAAAGAAAAATTATATGGTGTATGTGTGATGATAATCGGAGAGAGAAAATAGGGATAATAATAGCTTTTTTTTTATTTTGAAAGGAGATAATGATAATTATCAAAAGAATGAGAAAGAAAATAAATTTTTAATTTACTATTTAAAAAATTAATAATAATAATAATTTTATTTTATATTGTAACAATTAAAGAAAAATGATATGCACATGTAAAGCCTTAAGCCTCTAGTGAGTATATATATATATTGTTAGATTCTACAAATAATGAAGTTTAAAATTTATTTTTAAAAAATTAAATTGAGTTTAATCTATCTAAAAATTTGACCTTCCAACTATGTGATTTTATAACTTTTTGAACTAAATTTAAATTAATATTGTAATTGTTATTTAATTTTTTTAGAATTGTAATTTATTTATTTTATGATGTTGTTTTAATATGAATTTTAACTTAGAAAATCTATAATTTTATCTTGTTAATGAATAAAATTTTATTATATTTATTTGTTATTTATATTAAATAAAATTTTATTTTTATCAATAAATTTAAATATATAAATTTGACAAACTACCAAATTAAATCGCTTGAAACTAATATAGTTCACAGTTAATTTTGATTTAATTTGATACTATAAATTCAAATAGGTAAATAGATTGTTTTTTCACAAAAAATTAATATTTTAAAAATTGGACCGGCCGTTGAATCAGAAAATCTTTTGGGTCACGGACTAACCGATCCAATCGGTTGAATCAATGATCGAATCGGTTGACATTATAAATTTAAAAATAATAATATTTGAATCATTTTTATATCAATATATATTTTTTATATTAGAAAAATTATATTTTTATGCATGAATTTTAAATATAATAAGTAATTTATATGATTCAACTATATATAAAAAAAATTAATAAGCTCAAATAATATTAATTAAAATATTTATGTCATTTACATACTATATTAATTGTTTCATAATCATACAAGATTTAAAATTGTAAAATATATAATATATATAGTCATGTTTGGTCCAAAATTTCAAGTCTAACCCTTAAGAAAGTTTTTTTTTTAAAAAAAAAAACGGTTCAACCATCAAAATTCGGTCCGATTTCCGATTAAATTGTTAGATCACCGATTTTGATCGGTCCAATCCAAACCAACTCAAAAACTAATTTATAGCTAAACCTTGATCGGTCGACTGACGAATTCTCGATCCACTCCGGGACTTAAAACATTGCTAAAAATGGTTCAAACATCAAACTAAACACACATCATTTTGTATTTCTCTTATTTGATTGGACATTTTGTAATTTTTTTTGTTTGATGGGACATTATATATTGAAAACTTGAACTTCAAAATTTCACATCCTATTCATTATACAATATTCTATGAATTAATATGAAAGATTAATCATGCATGTTTGATCTTTGCAAGAGAAAGAAATTAACACCTACGTACGTGCGTGTGTTAATTGATGACTTTGACCATATAACAGCTTCTCCACTTCTTTTTTGAGATATCAATATCTTATTTTAATTTTAGATAAAATGATTATAGTTTTCTTCGGATAAGTAATAAAATAACTATTATAACGCAGGCATGCATTACATATATGGTTAGAATTAGATTATTAATTAACTGTAATTGCCTAATTGGGAAGGAGAATAAAATAATTAGACTTTTCTAGTGTAATTTAATTTTAGGGATAAAAGTTCAGTATTATACCATACTACTGAATTTCAATACATTCCTCTAATAATGTAATGTCTTTTGTTAATATTAATAAAAACTCATATTAATTAGGACCCACCTTAAATAGATTAGAGACTAATTAATTTGAGAGATGTAATGAAGTTCAGTATTACCATACTACTAAACATCTACTATAGTTTTAGATATACATTTCTCTAGGCTTGTTTTTCTAAACTCTATAATTTGTGTTAATTAATTGTAAAAAAAATTGTTATCCCTAAACTATAAATAATTTAATTAGCCACAGTTGTCATTGTAATATTATAAATTAAATAAAATAAAGGATATTATTGTAATTAAATATAACTGATAAATATATAATTTGATATCACATACAATATATGAGGTCACATTTATAATTAGTTACGGTTGTCATTATAATATTATAAATAAAATAAAATAAAGGGTATTATTGTAATTAAATATTGCTGATAAATATATAATTTGATATCACATTCAACATATAAGGTCACATGAATAATTATATTTATATCTTTCATTAATTATTTAGATAAAATTATAACAAATGATAATTACTTACAAATTAAAAATTAAAAAAGGCGACTCTTTAAAGTTGTTCAATTTGTTAAATGTCAAAGCGTCTCATAGTACTTTCTTAAGTTTTATCATTTATGACATTTTGAGGTTATGTGCTACTTTTAATTCAATTTCTTTTGGTTGGGTTAGACGGAAAGTCAATAAGGTTTGTCCATGTTCTAGCTCACGATCATTTTAATTTTTTAGATAATAACTCAGATAGTTTAGTTTAACTTAAAATTATTCTCCTCTTATTTGTAATGCTCTCATAAGTGACATTTCGAGTTAATGATATTTCGATGATTTTCATTAAAGAAAAATCTAAGAATAGGAAACAAATTAAAAATAAATTTAACAAAGACACCCAATATTTTATTAGAGAACAAAATTAAAAGGCACTTTTATCATAATCAATTTAGATTTGACATTTTTATATATTCATAATTCATAATTCGGCCTAAACGTCTAATTGGGTTCAGGTTAGTGCTTGTTAGTTTCAAAGCACCATTGGCGATTGACATGCCAATGGATAAATAACTTTTTATAATCATATATCACGTTTTTCTTTTTGAAAATATTTATCATCATATTGTTAAATGAATATGATACAATTTAGGGTTGGCAAACCTCTCGATTGATTCGATTTGGATGAATTAGATAGTTGAACTAATATAATTGGATGACCAAAAAGTTATTTAATTCGCTCTTTGGATATCAACCGACACTACAACAAAACACAGATTTACTCATGAACAAATTCGTGGGTAAATCTGTGTAATTCCGTGAGTAAATGAACTTACCCACAGATACAGTCCGTGGCTAAAATTGGCGTGAGTGAAAAATTACTCACGGACCCATCTGTAGGGAAAAATAGCCACGGATGAGTCTATGGGAAATCCGAGGGGAAATAGCCATGGAATTTTAATTTTAGCCACGGATTATTCCGTAGATAATTACCCACGAATCCAATCCGTGGAAAATTTCACAGACTCAACCGGTCGCCGGCAAATCCTCCGGCCACCAGCCACATAGTAATATTTATAATTACCACTAGGCCATTTATCATTTGTTGTTTTATTAATATAAAACATTATATATATATATCTAAAATTTAAATAATAAACAATTACCTACGGATTAGTCACGGATTGTAAATTCGTGGCTAAATTACTACTTACCCATCGGTTGTAAATCCATAGCTAATTTCAATAAATTGTCCACGGAAATTAAACCGTGGCTAATTGACAAATTACTCACGGATTTACAATCTTTTGCTAATTCGTGGCTAATTTTGAAGAAAACAATTTTATTTTTTTTCTGTTTCCCTACGGATTACCCACGGTAAATCCAAGTTTTGTTGTAGTGCGAACCGAATCGGTTCGGTTCGGTTTGATCGGTTTTTGACATAATGTTTTTTTTAAAAAATTATTATTTTTTCTTTTCAATTTAAACTCTAAAAAATAAAAATAGCTATTACTAACCATGAAAATCAACAAACTAAAGTTATTAGTACAATATTTCAACATTTCAGACTTAAAACTACAATCCAACATCAAAATATTTTTAATATTTTAAAAAATCATAATCGGTTGGTTCGGTTGGGATTATACCTCATTCAACAACCAAACCAAATCGATTGTCAAGAAAATAAACTAATCAATCCGACCGATTATGTAGTCAATTTTGGTCGATTTGATTTGGATCAGATCGGTCGATTTAATTTGGATCGATTCTGCACACTCCTAAAACAATTTGTTTAAGAAATGACAATTACGTTGAATATTTATAACGGGAGACCCATCTTTTAGGGAGAGAAAAAGGAAAAGAATAAAAATATTTTAGCAAATGTATTATAAATAAATTGAACTCGTATCTTATTCTTTGTGAAAGTGATGAGGCTCTTAGAACAACAATATGAAAATAAGAATAAACATTATAAACTAGAGAAATATAAATTTTTTATTGATATCTTATAAAAAAAATTTTGTTAGTGATATAATAAATCTTGTGGTTTATACTGAATTGAGGCACAAGTATCTTTTTCTTTAGGGTAATTTACGTTTCTCACGGGTTAATTTTGCTATATCATTATACAATGAGTGATTGGTAAAAAATTAACAAAAAAATAATTTTAAAAGTGCCTTTAGAATATTCTATAAAAGAGTGCCTTTGGAATACATATTAGATGAACCCATATATAAACTTCAATCGATAACCTCTTCATTATAAAAATTGATATATAATCCTCCTCAAACATTGTAATTTGTGCAAATAAATTCTCTTCTAACTTTTCCTTCGAATCCTAACGAAATAGTGACATGTAAACAAAATTAAATTATATATGTCAAAAAATGCATAAACTATTTTATAGGTCTTTTATTAAAAACTCCCTTAAATAACTCCAACAAAAAAAAACTCCCTTAAATAATATTTTTGTACAGAAAATTTTTCTTAAATAAATTGACATTTTTACCATCCATAATAACCAAATAATTATGGGATTATGTGCATTATTTTATATGTAACAAAAATTCTTATCAACAAAAAATTGGTCCAAGTAGTAAGTGACTTAGTATTATTTAGATAAAGTCTCGAATTTAAGACTTTATAAATATAATTATCCTTGTTAAAAGACTTGCCTTTAAATGAAAGTCTTAAAAATCGAAGAGACAAAAAGAAACACGTAATAAAGGAGATTTGAATAGTATTGATTAATTCCGACATAGCATTGATTTAAAATGAAGCTCGTGAAGCAAAACAACGGAATATATATTATGGATATATATATAGGAAGAAGGATTATAAATGGAGTCAAAGTACAATATGTTCAAAGTGGGTCCTCCTCCCATGACACATATAATAAGGAATATATATACGGGGTAAAATATTATTTAATTTTTGAATTGTTCGTCAAATTATTATTTAGTCTCTGAATTTAAAAGTATTATTTAGTCCTTAAAATTTTTAACTATGTTAACTATTTAGTCCTTGAATTTGATAAAATACTATTTAGTCTCCGAATTTGTAACTATGTCAAGTATTTAGTCCTCAAACTTGGCAAAAATACTATTTAATCACCGAATTTGCAACTCTGTCAACTATTTAGTCTCCTGACTGTTACTCGTTATAGTTGACAGAGTTACAAATTCGGTGATTAAATAGTGTTTTTACCAAATTTGGGGACTAAATAGTTGACATAGTTACAAATTCGGGGACTAAATAATATTTTGTCAAATTTAGGGTCTAAATAATTGCCATAGTTGAAAATTTCGGGGACTAAAGAGTATTTTTGATAAATTTAAGGACTAAATAGTTGTTTGACTAACAATTCAGAGACTAAATAGTATTTTTCCTTAATATGTATTCTCTTAACTATTGCCTTTCGAGTTCACTTCAGAAAAGGATGAGAATGTAGCATCATCTGTTGGGAGAGCTGCCTCTAATAATAAATTCCGCAATACTTGAAAAACTAATTAATTATCAGTTCCGCTCTTTTTGGTCTAGACCAGGGTATCCACCGCCGTCGAACACAGTGACTAAACCCCTCGCTGAATTGTAGGCACCTCGAAGGGTGGGACAGCTGGCCCAAGGATTTAAAGCTGCTCCATACCCAAGGCAGGAATCGAACCCCTGATACTTGGTTAAGGATGGATGAGTCCCTTCCACTCAACCACACCCCTTGGGTTATTATCAGTTCCGCTTTAATATAATAGATACTTTGATCATAGACAAATAAAAAAAAAAAAAGGGTCCTCCCACTCATGACTCATGAATTTTCTCTCCTGATTTTGCCCACTATACATTAAATCCTATAAACGTTCTTCACGACCTTCCAACAGGTGATAACTAGAAAGATATAAATGCAAGAGTAAGACAATATTTAATGTCACAAAATCAAATTCAAATCGTCCATGGGGTTTTAAGATTGACTGAAATTATGGAGAGAAGTTATATATTTTGTTTTTATAAATATTTATATATTTTTAAGTTAAATTATATATATTCTTATGTTTTTAATTATAGTTTCATTTGGTTTTTAATTGAGTCTCTCTAATTTAGAAATCTGTAATTAGATTGTTATAATATATTTTTATAATTTTGTCCATATCATTAATTTTTTTGTTTATATTATGTTAAATAATTTTGTTGATGTACTATATATCATAAACCATTTTAATATTGCGAATATATATAATTTAAATTAATTTGCTCATATTATTTAACATAAATTGTATTTTACGCTATAAATAAAAGTTATTTTTACACTATTTTTTATAATATATTTATATAAATCAATTATATTTAAAATGCGAAGATAATATATGCTTTACCAACATCAGTAAAATTTTCTGGGAAAAAAAAAGTAAAATTTAACATAATTTTGATAAAAAATTGAAAATTATCAATTTGGTCATGAAAGATATAAACTGTTCTAATTTAGTCCCTAAAAGATACAAATACCTGATTTAGTTCATCAAAGATATAAATGCCTAATTTAATCCCTGAAAGATTTTTTTTTCCCAATTTGGTACTCTAATTTTTGTTGTCAGTATATTTGTGACATTTTTTAAAAGACTAAATTGAGACAAAAAAACATATTTTAAGAACTAAATTAGAATAATTGAGTAAAACATCATTTTAGTCCTTTTTAGATAGCACTTTTCTCAATTTGGTCCTTCTTAGATGGCCTTTCTCAATTTAGTCCTTTTTAGATTAATTCATTATCAATTTGATCCTTACCGTTAAAATTACTAACAGAGTTAGCTGAGGTGGATAATTTAGGGTAACTTTATAATTTTTAAATAATAATAGGGCTTTTTAATGTAATTATTTTGGGACAATTTTGTAATTTTCACAAATTGAAAAAGAAACATGGTACCATTTTCAATTTGTGAAAATTATAAAATTTTCCAAAATAATTACATTAAAAAACCCTCTTAATATGTAAAAATTATAAAGTTACCCCAAACTATCCACCTCAGCTAACTCCGTTAGTAATTTTAACGGTAAGGACCAAATTGATAATTGATTAATCTAAAAATGACTAAATTGAGAAAGGCCATCTAAGAAGGACTAAATTGAGAAAAGTGCTATCTAAAAAGGACCAAAATAATATTTTACTCTAGAATAATTTATAATTTTTAAGGACCAAATTGATAATTCTCTCTAAAAAAATAACAATACGGACTACATAAAAAACTTTAAAATTGTAAAGACCTAATTAAAATTTTTTTAAAAAAATGTATGCACCCAATTAAAAATCGAATGAAACCATAAAAAACAAGAATAATTTAACTTAATTTTTTTAAAAAATTATAGATATTTTCTTTTTTTTTTGGTGGAGATATATTTGCTTATTTATCAAGTCCCTATTTTTCCTCGTTACTCATAAGCATTGCGACCTTTTTTCCTTCTGTTGAGTGTTGACTACTTGGCTAGTGGCTACTATTTGTTTCATTCTTATATGCATTTCCTTTGCACATGTATATATCAATTCGCCTCTACACGTGTTACCCTTTCTATAACAATGACATGTTAATTTGGTCATAAAATGAACCTTAAAATACCAAAAAAAAAAAATTGTAGATTGAGAATATTTGAATTACTTGTATTATTTCAAGTGTCAACTCTTCCCTCCTCCTTCCACTTCATTCAATGGCCGTCTCCAATACTACATGAACAAACCATATACGTCCAAAGTTCTAAAAAACCTACCAAAACGCCAGATATGATATTAGACATTAAATGTGAGTATTTTTTTTTATTGAAAATTCGAATATTGATTCACTGTATTATGAGAGATTAGTCTTTTTTACTAAACTCAGTTAGTTGACTCTCTTAATTCTAAACTCACATAGTACTTAAATTCAACTTAAATAATAATTCTTCACGCGTTATCAAATCTCACAAGTAAGACCAACAAAGAGTTTCGAGTCGAAGTCACCAAAGTTAATCAGTTCGAACCAAATTAGTCAAAATCAATACAGTTACATGTAAACAAAGGCACTAAACCTCCTCTTTTTAAAACCCCTCAATTGCTACATTCTTGCAAAGTGCAAAAACCCTTTCATTTCCAAATCCTCCATCTTTTTCTATTTCTCTCCATTTCAATCTAAACCATGTGCAAGTTACCATCACCGGCTTCTTCCTCCCCTTTTATCCCATTGATCCCCAAATCCCAAGCAACCTATGAACAACAAAAGATCCAAAACCAAAATCCCCACAAGAACAATAACATCATCAAAACCCAACATCATCATCATCATTTGTGTCTCTCCCTCCTCCATGAAGAAGCCAAATCCATATCCCACATAGCATTCCCAATGATGTTCACCGGCCTCTTGCTCTACTCTCGCTCCATCATCTCCATGCTCTTCCTCGGCCGCCTCGGCGGGCTCGCCCTCGCCGGCGGCTCCCTCGCCATCGGATTCGCCAACATCACCGCCTACTCCGTCCTCTCCGGCCTCTCCATGGGAATGGAGCCCATTTGCGGCCAAGCCTTCGGAGCCAAAAGATTCAAACTTTTAGGCCTCACATTGCAAAAAACCATCCTCCTCCTCCTCCTAACCTCCACCCTCATCTCCTTCCTATGGCTCAACATGAAAAAGATCCTTCTTTTCTTCGGCCAAGACCAAGAAATAGCCAACCAAGCCCAAATTTACATCCTTTATTCCCTCCCCGATCTTATCTCACAATCTTTCCTTCACCCACTTCGTATCTACCTCCGAACTCAATCCATAACCCTCCCTTTAACCTTCTGTGCTTCTCTTTCCATCCTCCTCCACATCCCCATCAACTACCTCCTCGTCTCTGTTCTTGAACTCGGAATCAAAGGCATCGCCTTGGGCTCTGTTTGGACGAACCTAAATCTCGTGGGGTCCCTCATTTTTTACATCAAAATCTCACGCACGCATGAGAAAACATGGAGTGGGGTCTCTTCGAGTTGCTTCAAGAATTGGGAGCCACTAATCAAACTCGCAATCCCAAGCTGCATTTCCCTCTGCCTCGAATGGTGGTGGTACGAAATCATGATCTTACTCTGTGGATTGCTTCAGAACCCCAAAGCCACCGTTTCTTCGATGGGGATTCTCATCCAAGTCACATCGTTGATCTACATTTTCCCTTCCTCCCTGAGCTTCGGCGTCTCGACACGTGTCGGCAACGAATTGGGCGCGAGAAACCCCCAGAGGGCGAGGCTCTCCGCCATTGTGGGACTCTGTTTCAGCTTCGTTCTGGGGTTCTCGGCATTGGGGTTCTCGATGTTGGTGAGGGAATCTTGGGGCGGAATCTTCACGGGAGATGAGGAGGTGATGGGGTTGACGAGGATGGTTCTGCCGATCATCGGAGTCTGCGAGATCGGGAATTGTCCCCAAACGACGGCGTGTGGGGTGTTGAGGGGGACGGCGAGGCCGAAGGTGGGGGCGAACATAAACTTGGGGTGTTTCTATGGGGTGGGGCTGCCGGTGGCGGTGGGGTTGGGGTTTTATGGAGGGTTTGGGTTTGTGGGGTTGTGGTTGGGGCTAATGGCGGCGCAGGGGGCGTGTGTGGTGGCGATGATGGTGGTGGTGGGTCGGACGAATTGGGAAGGGCAAGTGGAAAGAGCCAAGGAGCTTACTTTGGGGAGTGAAGAAGAAGAAAAAGGAGGAGAAGACGAAGATGATGGTGATGGAAAGGACTCAAAGGAGGACTGTGGTTTACTAGTATGATTTTGTTTGAGGATGAAAAATCCAAATAGGAAAATAGGAAGAGAGTTAGATATAATTTGTCTTAGATTTTTCTTTTTTAGCCTGGATTTGTCTTGGATTTTAAAATATAGAAATGTTAAATTTAATAATTAAAAGATATAATTTTTCTGAATTTAGTTAATTTTTAAAATATGAAAATATTAAATATAATCTCAAAAAGATGTAATTGACTAATTTGTTTTAATTTTGTCCTTGAGAATTATTATATTATTTTGGTATATGACCAGGGTATCTACCAAAGTGAACAAGTCCGATGACTGATTTCTCAAGTATTGCGGGGTTTATTATTGGAGTTTGGGGCTGACCCTCTCAACAGATAATACTCAATTTTTATCCCTATAGAAATTGAATGCAGAAGATGATAGTTAAGAAAAAACAGATTCATTAACATTTGTTCTACACCAATTAGTTCTTGAGAATTACTATAAATAACATAATTTACACAAATTTTTTAGAGACTAAATTGAAATGCATTGCATTTCATAGAGATTAAATTTAATATTTTTATATTTTAGAAACTTAATTAAGACAAATTATATTTTTATAGAAAGAATTTGAGATTTTCATCTTTCTAAGAAAAATTTAAGAGATAATTTACTTTTGAGTATATTATACAATTTGGTCCCCTAAAAGATTGGTCTACTGACAATTTAGTTCCTGAAAGATTTTGATTATCCAATTTAGTTCTTGAAAGATGAAACTACTGTACAAATTAGTCATTCCGTCAAATTTCGTTAAAAGACGTTAACGGAAGTGCTGATGTGAACTGTTAACTGTCTACATGGCACCACTGATTATTAACTATACAAATTAGTCCCTGAAAGATTATACTATTATATAGATTGGTCCCTAAAAAAATTATATTGCTATACAAATTAATCATTCAAAGATCTCTACTATATTACAATCACTACTTGGATTTACCCACGGAATATATTCCGTGGGTAATCCGTGGGAAAACGGGAAAAATAAATAAATTTTTTCTTCAAAATTAGCCACGGATTGGTTTTTGTGGGTAATTTCATAAAATTAGTCACGGGTTAATTTTTGTGGGCAATTTTTTGAAATTAGCCACGGATTTACAATCCCATGCTGGTCCTGGGTAGGTGGTAAATTAGCCACAAATTTACAATCCGTGAGTAAGTGTTTATTATTTAAATTTTAATTTTCAATTGAAAAAAAATTATATTTCTTTCTTCTAAAATAATACATAATATTACTATTGTTCAAAGATTATAATTTTATTAAAAGTAACAAAATTATTCTTTTAAAAAATCATATTAATCAAATTTATGTGTAGAATATTTTATTTTAGAAAAAACAATAAAATAAAACTAACGGATTTGATATAAGCTAAATTGCATGTAATTTTAAAATTAATATTTTAATATAAGCGAAAAACTAATTATCTATCTTATATTTTATATTGAATGATTTTATGGACTAAATAATAAATAAAATCTCTAAACTATATGTTAGATATATATATAAAAAATATTTTATATTAATAAAATAAAAAATGATAAATGGGCTAGTGGTAATTCAAAATATTATCATGCATGTTGTATTCCCTTCGAATCCTCTATAGACCATATTTCAAAAATATAAAGTGGTTTAGTGGAGGTTGCCGGGGACGGTCGGATTTCATCGGCGGTCAAGTGGTATATAAAATGTTTTATATTAATTAAACAACAAGTGATAAATGGCCTGGACTAAAAAATAAAATAATTCTCTAAACCATATGTTAGATGTATATATAAAAAAAAATTATATTATAAAACATTAAGTGATAAATGGTCCAGTGAAAATTCAAAATATTACCATACATGTTGTCTTCCCTTCGAATCCTCTATGGACCATTTTTCAAAAATATAAAGTGGTCTAGTGGAGGTTGCCGAGGGTGGTCGGAGGAATTGCCCGCGACTGGCGGAGTTCGCCAGTGGTCGGGTGATATATAAAATGTTTATATTAGTAAAACAACAAGTGATAAATGACTATGTGGTAACTCAAAATATTACCATTCATGTTGTCTTCCCTTCGAATCCTCTACGGACCATTTTTCAAAAATATTAAGTGGTTTAGTGGAGGTTGCCGGGGGTGTTCGGAGGAATTTCCGACGATTGGCGGAGTTCCTCGGCGGCCGGAGGAGCTTGCCAGCGGCCGGTCGAGTCTGTGAAATTTTCCACGAAATGTATTTGTGTGTAATTAGCCACGGAATAATCTGTGGTTAAAATTAAAATTCCGTGGTTATTTCCCCACGGATTTCCCACGAACCCATATGTCCACAGACTATAAATTTCATGGGTAACTTTTTACCCACGCCAATTTTAGCTACAGATTGTGTTTGTGGGTATTTCGTGGGGAAACTCATTTCCCCCACAGAATAATAGAGATTTATCCACGAATTTGTCCGTGGGTAAATCTATGTTTTGTTGTAGTGAATTAAATCCTTAAAATAATAATATACGTAAAGTAACTAGAAGATTTTCTCATGCAATAATAATCAACCTTACACTTCTACGAGACTAATAGGAATGTCGGTTGCTTGCTGACTTTGACAATGCAGTACAACGACAAGGTGATTGGAGAAATAAAAGGAATGAGGATGAGGGTTTCAAAGTACCCACGGAGCCCATAAAGTCATCATGCGTCATGCCAATGCTTGGAATAATGTGGAAGAGGATCTTACGAATAAACATCACAGCACCAACAATGTGTGATCAAAACTGAGAAGAGAATGGGTTAAGATAAATACTGATGGAGCTACCTGCTACTCCTCAAATCATGCTGGGTGTGGAGGGCTCTTGAGGGATTATAAGGGTGAGTAGGTAGCTAGATTTATGGCGAACATTGGTGTGTCTAATGCTTTTGGAGTTTTGGTGCAAAGATTTAGGGCATCTTTTATGGGCTCAAGATTATATGGGATATGAGGCTCAGAAAAGTTGAGATTCAGAGTGATTTAGCCTCTGCAATCAATGAGCTGTGTGGCAGGAGTTCGGTGGATAATAACATGCACCCTGTCATAGTCTGCATCTAAGATCTATTGAGTAGACATTGGGAGGTCAAGGCTAAGTACATCCCTAGGTCTATTAACCACTGTACAGATAAGCTTGCGAAACAAAGCCTTGCTTGTCCCATTGGGCTAACTCATTTACTGCTACCACCCACACGTGCATTTAGGACGAGATTATGAGAGATATTGTCAACCTAAGTGATCCTGGGAACTAGCCGTTAGGTGTTTGTTTCTTTCCTTTGGGTCCTTCGGGCCCCCCTCTTGTATAAATAAGTTATAATAGTGACTTAAAGGAGTTTGATATAAAGATTAACTTTTAATAAATTTGAAAGTATATATAAGATATAGTATATATTTCTGCAGGAATGACTTGATCGTTCGATCGGCTCCTAAGTCCTAATACATGCGATACACGCAATCAAACAATTGTTAAGTACTCTCTTAACTACTTCTCACGCTCCCCCAGCTGCTTAAAACCAATGTTTATAGGGAACCTCCCTTTCGGAAGAACACAACTACTCTCCCAATCTCCTCACCTTGCTCGAGCACATTCTTTTATGCTATTCTTACTTATAAGAAGTTCTCCTTTTTATACCCAACTTGAGGTCTTCATCAAGGCATATTCTCCTCCTTCTTATCGTCCCCAAGTATCTTCAACCTGGGACCAAGGTTGTTAAAGTCTAGATTTTAAGTAAAATCGTAAAGGGGGGGTGTAAAATCGTATCATAGAATCGTAAGATTTTACCTATGATAAAATCATAAGAATTTTTTATGTTTTATATATATATACATAACATAAATACCTAATTAATATAGTAAATCATATACAAAACTAAATATGAAATATAGTGATGCCGCCATGTAATACTCCTTGTTCATTTGCAACATATATATGCATGTTAGTTAAAACTTAAAACAATTCATTTATTGTAGAATGAATAAATTAAATTAGTAATATAATGTAAGTAATTAATATACTTGAGCAACAATAGTAACGTCTAGAGTGGAATTTCCAAAGGGCAAAAAGCTGATACTTTGACGTAATGACATCCAATTGTTATGGTAATGACATCAAAAAATGGGCAGGGTTTGTGATTGGGCTGGGGCATGGGCTGTAGATTATTTTTTTTAACATCAAACAGGTTTTTTTTTGGGCTGAGGTAAAATCGTAAAATCGGAGGTAAAATCGTTGATTCCACCGATTTCATCCGATTCCACCGCGATTTTACTCCAGCACGATTTTACCTACGATTCAACTCAATTTTAGTAGGTAGAATCGTAAAATCGTACGATTTTACGATTTAAATCGCGATTTTGACAACCTTGCCTGGGACTATCATCGACCACCTCAGACAAATTATGTGGACTCTGAGATCTCTGTAAGCTGAATTGTCATACCTAGTTTAAAGTGTCAATGAAAAGACTCTTTCTCAATGCAATTGAAAATATCCTAACTAAAATACCCGCTGCCGCTACCACTGCACCCACTGTTCCAATTGTCACCACCATTGTAAACATTATGGGTATTATAGACATTAAACTCAATTTACTTTTTTACTCTTATATTTTAGACTCTTTTGCATGAAAATAAGAAAGTACAACAAAACTTTAATAAGGTTGAAACAATCAAATTGAAGCTCACTTGTCAAAAAGAAAAGGTTCCAATAGATGAAAACTTCAATTGTAATTTTTCTTTGTGATAAATTTATTGAAATATTATTCAATCATGTAAGTAGATTGATAAGGCTTACATCATGCGACCGGTCATGAGTTTAAATCTTAAAAACAACTTATTTTGTTGAAATAAAGTTACGTATATCAATTTTGTTCACATAAGATTATAACACACTTTTTTATTCTTGAAAATTTATGTCATTCAACTTCTGTAGTTCCTAAACTATTTGTCGTTAACGGCTCAGGTGATATAATAAGTTAAATGTTGAAGTGATAACGTTAACTTTTGTTTTGGACGCCCAATCAATTGCCTACATGGAAAAAAAATATATAATGGCTTACTCATAATACTTGTAGCATTTTCAAAATGGGCTCAAACTCACGGTCACAGTCAAGCCAAATCCTCCTATTAAACGAGCGAGCTTCGAGATGTTAAAATAGACCCATTTAAAAATGGTCATAAATTGGCTGGTCTGTTTTGTACGCAGACTAGCCTATCTAATTTTTTATTTTAAAGTTTATTAAGATATATTTTGTAAATAATTATTGTTTGCTGATATTCATTATTATTAATGTATTTTTTTCATATTTTTTTAAGGTTAAAATGCATCAAGACCCCTAAGTTTTAGGTTAGGGGCACATAAACCCCTTGAGTTTCAAAACCTTGCAGACAAACTCCGAAGCCTTTCAATTTGAGGCACCAAATACCTTTTTTAAGTTCTAAAGGACGGATTTAGAAGTTGCAGACCAACTCCAAGTTCTAAATCCGTCCTTTATGTTTCAAAAATTCTAAACCAGTCATCTGTGTTTAATTTGCAAGTTATTTTAAATAACCCATTTTCTTTGATACCGTTCGTGTTGTCCATTAAATGATTTCATGGACAATTGATATGAACAAAATCTCTATCCTACTTGTTGTTCAGAAGTACATCACAATGATGTGTGGTTCCAGTTGGCTTCTCTCTGAGTTCAGAGACCTTCAACAGTGTAATACTTGAGTTTAGAGGGAAGCCAATCGGGACCGCAAATTATTGTGATGCACTTTTGAACTACACATAGGAGTGAGATTTGTCCATATCATCATTTAACAGAGAACATTAACGGTGTTAGGCAAAATGACTTATTTAGAATAACTTACAAATATAGAGAATTGATTTGGAACTTTTGAAACATAAAGGATTGCTTTGAAATTTGGGTAAAACATAAAGGACAAATTAAAACTTGATATATCTTGATTCAAAATTTTAAGATAATATTTACGAAAAAAAATTAAGATTTTATAAGAGCCTATTTGAAAAAGTTTTTTGTGAAGTGTGCAGCTTTTTCTTTCTTTTTATTTTTAAAAAAATCCATTTTAAAATTTGAAGGTATCTAGAAGATTAATGTGAATTTTTTTTTGAACCAGGGTACCCCTCAAGTATATATTGTCATGTCCATTGCAAGGGACGATCCTTGAAACGAATGATATTTTATTTTTATCTCTTCAGAAATCGAATTTAAGAGATAAAAGTTAAAAAAAACTCTTACAATTTGTGCCAGAATTATAATGTGATTTAACATAAACAAACTTTTAGCTTTGGAGTAAAATTTAAAAATTGAAAGTTGTTTTTAACCTAAAATAGAAGCTAAAAGTCGATTATTTTCTTATTAAAATTTTATATTCACCATAATTATGTCTTTTATATTTTGGCAAAATCCCCTTATATGTTTTTTTTAATATTATTTAATTAATATATAAGTGATTCAATTAATATATAAAAATAACAATAAGACTAACAAATAATAATATTTTATCAATGAAAATTAATTATTAATATTTTAATTAATAAAATTAACAATAATAAGTATTTATAATCATTTATCTATTTAAATAAATGACAAAGTAAATTTTTACATGCTATTTTTTATAATTTGACATTCAAAAAAAATTTTTATACAAATTTTTTGAATATAAATTACTACTTATAAGTTACTGATAAAACAATTTTAACTTGAATTATATTGTTAAACACAAATTGATTATCTTTCACAACCTTCTTTTTCAAATTAACTCAATTTAAAAAGAAATCATTTATCAATGATAAAATTTTTGAAGCAATTCCAAAGAGGACCAAGTCTTGGGGGTTCATCCATCATAGTTATTGTAATATATATTATCTAACTCTTCACTTTTCAATATGAGAGTGAATTCTATTTATTATTAATTAATCAATTACCTAATATATATGGATGATATATGTATATATATATATATATATATAACTAATTATTACAAGCGTGCTGCTTTAAATTGTATTATTGCAATGAATTCATAATATATTAATTATGAGAAGTAATAACACACGAGAGGATAAGTTGAAATGGAGTTATGACAAGACACATTCTCTAGAAGAATTCAAATATAATAATTAGATTATAGAAATATATATAGTCAATAATACTTAATATATATAGAACTCATTCAAGAAAATTAATGGCGTAGCCGCCGCATAATATACAGAAGTACTAGTGTTGTGTTGAATAAGTTAATTACACATTTGAACCCAATTTATATAATTAATTAAGTTCACATATATAAATAATGAGTATTCTCTAGTTTAATTTAACTACGTAGCAAAATATAATAGAAATCGAACCCGGTAGTTTTTAGTTAACACACTCAAAATAATTTAGGACACAAAGAAAGTATTTTTTTTTTCTTAGTGTCACAAAATTGTAGTATTAATTAATTATTAATCAGCATTTAGATGCTCGCTAAAGAATTTAATTAGACGTACGCTCCCACACGAATTGTAAGACATTTACGGTATCGCACAAGAAGAAATAACAAATAGAGATGATGGATGAAACCCACACATGTGGGACTATCATATTTATTATCTCCCATGGTGCTGTAACGTGAGGTACCGCACTTATACGTTCACCTTATATTGGACTTATGGTCCAAATAAAATTGTCTCTAGACCAGACTTATAAATACGTCTTCTTTTAACTAAAATTGCCTCCATATATAAAACTCTGATTGCACGCCACCTCTTGCGGGATATGTAAGTTTTTGGGTCTTTACCCAAGTCAAACCAAATTTTTTATGAATGATTTATCAATATAAAATTTATTTATAAAAAATAATTTTACCCCAATTGATTTTTCTTTTTGGCTCACATTTTACACATTGTATTCAACACATACAATATCTCTATTATTCAAGTATAATCACCAAACTTACAAGAAAGAACCATTCACATTATATATATGGGTGAGTCTATGATACAACTTGTTACATGCATGCAATGTAATTTCGACCGATAAGATTGTAATATGTAGATAGAATAACTTGAGATGTAATGTAATTTTTCACATGTCACAATTTTATCGATCGAAATTACATTGTATGCATGCAACAAATTGTATTATAAACTCACTATATATATATATATATATATATATATATATATATATATATATATATATATCTATATCTATATTAATATGGCTTTGACCCCTTCAGGTCATTGGGGTCACAAAATAGCCATATTTTCTAATTAAAAAATAACAAAAAAAATTGATTGGATGAAAGGTAAGTGGGGAAGTTGAGATATATAAAAATATAATAAAAGGCAGTGGGAGAGAGAAAACATATATAATGGTAGTTATTAAAAAAGTGGGAAAGTAAATAACTTCTCATCATTTAATTCTAATTAATTATGATAATAATTCTAATTTAAAATTTTAAAAACTATGAAATATATTATTTTAAAATATAATAATTATATTTTAAAAAATTAATAATAGATTGCATACACGAAGGTGCATGCGAAGCCTCTAGTATATATATATTGGTGTGAAAACAAGGCCAATAATTGATGCAAGTAAGAACATATATAGTGCGAAGCGCCAATTGCAAATTGCCACGTACTCTTGTTGTCGTTGAAGTAATCTGCAATGATCACCAAAGGGAAAATTGCACATACAAGAACTTGACAATGCTTCATGCATACGTACTAGTAGTAACGATTATGCTTAGGATGTTATATTTTCGTATGGTTGGTGTTTGCATTTTGAAATTAAAAATAAAAATTGAATGTTATGTTTATTTTTGACACAATAGAATCTAAAACAGGGATATAGAGGACTGCAAGGGATTGTTATCTAGGGAGACTTGTTCTTAGGTAGAAACCTAGGTGCCTACGTAACCTTATGAGAGATCAAAGTGCACGTAGTTTGTTAAAGATACGTCCATGAGAGCCGTTAAACATAGACCTTACTTGTAAGCACTGTGTTCGGCTAGGACGTGTATGTGAACAGGCGAGCTGCGTCACCTCATGGGGTATTGCTTTCGGTAATGATAAACTGGTGTGTAGCGATGGTGAGATTGCTAGTTGATTGTTGCAGGGATTAAAGAGCGTACGACGAATGCTGGTGAATGTGCTTGTGTCTATTGTTCTTTGTGTGAGGGGCCTTATATAGCCCCTTCAGAGACTGTTATCGACTTATCGTGGGCGTCCCACGTTCCCTTAATGGGGACATGTTGAGGAACGTGAGTTCGTGCCTTGTCAAGATTAGTGTCGTGGATTCGTGGTAACCCGCGTAAAGGAAAATACTTGGTATTAAAATTAAATATATAAAAAGTATAAATTGTTATAACATGGGACTTGAGCAAGAAAATTTCATTTTCATTAAAGTAATTATGCTCAATATTCAAATGTTAGTATACATAAAAAGTTAAGATATATAAAAATAAGAATATTAGCTCATAAGTTGCGACTTTTCCTTTCCCACACTACTTCTAAAAGTAAGACGTGAATAATTACACACAGAAATCACAACTTTTATCACTTACTCTTAAAATCTTTTAATAATATTAAAATGGGCCGGTACATAGAGTCGTGCACCAATTCATCATGAGTCTTCATTAAAATACTGGCCAAACTCAATCCTTGGTGGGTAAAAAGCCGGCCCATGGGCAATTTAATTTTTTTTTTTCAATTTTTAAATTTATTCTATTTGATAAAATATCAACATATTAGATATAAATATTACAAGTTGGCTCACAATAATTGGATTTAAAAAATGATTTAGTGTAGTTTGTTTGATTAATTAACATATTATAAATTAATTTTACAAATTGGCCTATAAAAATGTAAATTATTTTACATATTAACATATTATGAACAAATATTGTATATCAGCATAGCTATATAATATTCTATATAACATAAAATACATGTAAATATTTTTAAAAATAACAAAAAAAAAGCCTATGTGAACCAGCCTGAACCATCCCTTGAAAGCCCGCAGTAGGTCAAAATGGGCCAAGGCTAAAAATCCTTCGTTAAAATAGCCCACATTTTTCTTAACATAGCCCTTGCTATTCTAAGGGTCAGGTATGGCCGAGCCGTTCCTATGGACAAACTCATTTGATCACATCTCTACTTTTAAATCCTTTTCGCACATGTTCCACTCAGATTGAAATGTATAAAAGGATAAAAGTTGCGAGTTTTTTTTGTGCTTAATATGATAGTAAGGGAAGGTACTCTCAAGTACTATCAGGCAGGGCACCAATAGCATGTTGGGTAGACCAACAGAGACCCAATCTAAAAAATTACTACACAGACCTAAATCATAAGCAGTTTTACACAAAAGATTATCACCTAAAGTCGCAACTTTCTCATGTAAATCAGGGGATTTGATACCTAACTATATGATCATTATTCAAACTCTCATGTGATTTAACTTAATCTATTTTAATTATTTAACCGTACTAGTCATTTAATAGTTTTAATATTTATAATTTCTCTAATAACATTTTAGAATTATTAAATTAATTAAAATAAAGATAAAAGGTAATCTATATCTATATATCTATATAATATATAAAAAGAAGAGGCGCTAAACTCAAAGTTGACATATCATACTATTTTAAAAACCTATGTGTCACCTACGTGGCGTCAACTAGGCTCCACCTTGGACTAACACAAACCTACTTACGGTTTTTTTTAATCTTAGTCAAATCAATTAAATATTATCTTAAATGCTTGCTACAACCAATTTGATATTGGATAATTAATTATGCAGGAATAATTAAAAAGCAATAATAATCCAATAAAATCCATTTTGAATTACAATGTGATCACATATTAGTCATAAATAGATCAAATCAATTATGAATTTGAATTATAACATTTTCTTAATTGATCCAATTTGATCACCTAATGAATGCATTTCATGGTCAAACTAGTGTACCTTTAGTCAAATCACCATATCTCTCAATCTGTGCGTGTAAGGTAGAATTTTTTGTGTGGTTATAGATGAAAATTTGATAAAAATAAATTTTACATTAATAAAATACTAATTTATTTTAAATGTTTTACGCGTCTGAATCTAGGTATGGAGCTTCGTCTATTCGTAGGGCTTGGAGATAAATTCAAATATTAATATGATGGATGTTATAGCTTTCAATATAGATTCAATTTTTACTCATATTTATTACTGTTATTAGATTGATTTACACCCAGCAAAAATTAAGTCACTTGAAATGGTTAATATTTATTTCGTTATTATGTTTATGAATGGTACTATTATGAACATATCATAATTTTTATATAGAAAATTTCAACATAATAACAATACCTACAGTCAAAACTCGTGCATTGCATGAGTCTAAAGACTAGTATAATATAATGGTAAGTTACATGCATGAGCAATAATTAAAGATAGTTATAAATTACAAAGTATAGGGGGTTTAAGTTATAAGTTAAACACTTTCAATCATACGAGACAGACTAATTTCAAATTATATAGAGGCCAAATGGTTTTTTTTTTATAGGTATTTTTTTATTAAGGATAATTCTATTTGAAGTACTATCCAACATTAAAATTGAGTACCTCTCTCAATAAAGATTCGAAAATGGTTCATAATTTTTTACCCTTTTAATTACGTATTAATTATTCAATACATGTAACTAAAATGTATATATTATCATACACATTTTTTTCCTGTGCTCTATTTAGACAATGAAACAAAAACATAATTTAATTAAGGATAAATTATTTTTCTTGACAAATTCATAAATTATTTCTCCTAAATTTTAGGAGAGAATTAATATGATGATCAGTTGTGTATGATAACATTAAAATAAAACATTTTAAAATATATTTCTAATAAGTTATATTATCTTAAAAGATATTTTAGTCATATGTTAACTTCAAGAAATGTGGGGCATGTTTTTAAAATCGAGGAAAAAAATTAAATGTAGGGCATGTTTTTAAAATAGTTGAAAAAAATTAAAAAAATGATGTAATTCAAATATTTTATAAAAAGAGAGATAATTTATTCTTAAATTAAATGAAGAATATTTATGAATATATAACAAGACAAACGAGAGTTCACTTTCTTTGTCCTATGACTTTAGGTATGTTTGGTAAAGAAACTAAAAAGCAAAATCGTGGTATTTCATGATTTTTAAAAAAATTTATATTATATTTTATATATATCAAACATATTTTTTATCATATTTTTTTTCTCTCTTAATTTTTCTCTCTATCTCTCTCCTCACTTTTCTCTACAGTACTTTCTTTTATCTACAGTACTTTACTTTACAATATTTTTTTTTACAGTACTTTACATCCGTACATTTATACCAAGCGTAATGTCTTTTAAAAATGAAATAAAATAAAGTGAACAATTTATCTTTTACACATACACACAACTAAATAAATAATATATATAATATTTAATGTAAGTTTTATTATTAATTTGGCCATATGGCCGTCGTCGGTTTAAAACTCCCGAGAAATTAATTAAGCAAAATTGAAACGACATCAAAAAAAGGACAGGGGAGATGATACACTAAGATATTACAACTCTAAAATATAACACAATATCCATTCCCTTTGATTTTATGTGGATTATGTTTTAGTTAATTATTCATTTTTAAACTGTTTTTTTTTTTATGTGGTAGAATGTAGAAACGATGAAACATGAATAAATATGGTTTTAATATTCATATATATCTAATTGGCCGCCCAAAGACATCTACCAATTATCAAAGGTAAACCATAAGCTTGGCGGTTATTTGACCTTATAAATTGTTTAAAAATTCAATAGGTTAGCCACTAATGGCATTTGCACATGTATATACTAAAAAAAAAGTTAAACACAAATTTAGTCACTTTTCAAAAGTATCTATAAATCTATATCACTTTTACTGTTCACCTAAAAAACACCATCGGTGATGGCAATTTGCTGATTTCTTGACGAGAAAAACGCCATCTGTGAGGGTATTTATAGCGTTGACCATTTGACCTTATAAACGCCCTCCGTGATGGCGTTTTTCTAGCTACCGGTCAAATGAGGTGGGCCCAATTTTTCTAGCTAGAAAAACGCCATCACAAAAAACGTTTATAGCTAAATTAATCATGATTCAAATACACTTGAAAAGATACAACTAGCTAAATTAATCATGATTCAAATACACTTGAAAAGAAATGAATGAAACATAAATAATATTATTAATCATGATTCAATATTAAATATTATTTAAATATTTACATTTAAATTTATAAATAATATTTTAAGTATTAAAAAATTATATAATTAATAATATATAAATATTTTATAAAATAATATTATATAGATGGACCTACGAGTCCATCTATTAAAAATATATATATGTCAGCCCTTCGCCGTCGCCTGACAAATGTACAAATGTAAGTGGCGAAAGCCTTTAAACAAAAATATTTGTTTGTATTTATAGTATATGAGGAAATAACTTTAAATTTATTTTATTTTAAAAATTAATTTTTTTAAAAATTATATAAAAATAAAATAACCGTTATATCATTCAAATATGACACGTAGGAGAGAGAGTGTGCCACATAAGCCTTCCACGTCAGTATTTAACAAAATAAATCAGACGGAGTTACGCTGAAGGACCAATTTTGACAAAAAAAAATGTTGAGGACCTAAAATAACTTTTTGAAACGTTGAGGAGTAATATTAAACTTAGTACAAACGTTGAGGACTAAAAGAGTAATTTGGCCGACTAAAAATGATATGTTCCCATAAAAAGTGCAAAGGATAAAAGTTCAGTGTTACCATATTATTGAAGTTCAATACATCTATTCAATTATACAGAGTCATTTGTTAATATTAATAGAAATTTACATTAATAAGGACTCACCTTGAATGATTTAGGGACCAATTAATTAGAAGGATGTACTAAAGTTTAGTACTACCGTTTCATTGAACATCTCCACATAAAAAAGAAAATGATTATGTTAAAAGCATTTTAAGTTTTTAATGCCAATTACAATAACTAAATTAATTAATAACCTTATTAGTGAATGGTATTAATTATTATGTATAATGTCAGTTATTAACAAATAATATTACTTCATTTATTTTGGTTTCAGTCCAAAGCATTCTTTTTTTTATTTCTAATTTTTTGCCGCTCATTTTCTTCATGAAGTTTATTTGACAATTTTACCTCAAACTCATAGTGTAAAATTTTATACCCCAATTCCCCATTTCTAAAAAGTATTCCCTCAATACCACATTTTTGTCTTTTAGCTACATAAAATATTTTATATATATATATATATATTATTTATAATAAAATAATAATAATAAGATATTAAAAAGTATTTTGTTGACTATTTTGTTATACTCTGTTAATATTTATTCAATTTAAAAGCGTCAAGAATATTTTTATTATTTTATTTTAAAAAATATAGATGAGAGTTTGTAATATCATTATCAGAATAAATATTTCTTTAGTGGAATTTATTTTTGTACTTATATTTTCAGTGAAAATCTAGTAATTCAATTCGTTCAAAAAAAAATCTTTAATAATTCATTTTACTACAAAAAATTAGTATTTTCTACGACTTGTATTTTGACTGTTTTTTCTAAAAATTAAGTTTTGGCTCTAGAAATAAATTGTTGAGAAAAAGATAATAATAATAATAATAAAATTTTTAGCTGTCAATAATTGTCATAATACTTTTTTTTGGCAATACTTTTTCGATAGTATTTTTTTCGATGGCTGTTGTCGAAAACAATATAATATAATTAACAATTATTGACTGTCAAAAATATTATTAATGACTTTTATATTTTTGCCTAGAAACGAGACGGTATCCCCCAGCTGGTAGCCAGAGACTAAAGGTGTGTTTGGTAGGTAGAATGAGTGAGGGGATGTGAATGATAATGGGAATGGGAATGGGAATGTTGGAAAAAATGAAAATGTCATGTCAATGTGATGTGATGTGAATGGAATAAAAGTGGATAAAATGACAATTTTACCCTTACAGTGGAAATGGAATAAAAGTGGGTAAAAAAGTAAGGGCAAAAACATAATTTCATCACATTACAAAAGATATGTTTGGTAGAATGAATGTTGGATGTACCTCCAACCCACTAACCAAACACACGCTAATCCTCTCAAGGCGTAGAGATCACTCAAGTGGGTTTTGCCTCTCCTAACAAAATATTTTTCATACACACGGTCTGGTTCAAATAAGGACAACATACTTAAGAGATCCAATCATCTACCAACTGTACCAAACCTTGTTGGTCATAATAGCTTAATTAATTTGATGGTGAAAATTTAATTATTGAAAAAAAAATATTTTTTAACAACTAGAAGTGGCCGTTAAAATATATTGAAAATACTTATTTTTTTTGTAATTTTTAATAAAAAAATAAAAACAATACTGACCACAAAAAAAGGCATGGAACTAAATATGATATCAAACTTTTTTGGCCAAATTACTCTTTTGGTCCTCAACGTTTGCACCAAGTTTAATATTGGTCCTCAACGTTTCAAAAAGTTATTTTAGGTCCTCAACGTTTTTTTTGGGTCAAAATTGGTCCTCCAGCGTAACTCCGTCTAATTTTTTTTATTAAATGCTGACGTGTAAGGCTTATGTGGCACACCCTCTCTCCTACGTGTCATATTTGGATGATATGACACCCTCTCTCATTCCAACTCAGCAAAACGACGTTGTTTTGCTGAGTTTGAGTGAGAGAGAAGTTATAACGGCGTCGTTTTGCTGAGTTGGAGTGAGAGAGGGTGTCATATCATCCAAATTTGACACGTAGGAGAGAGGGTGTGCCACATAAGCCTTACACGTCAGCATTTAACAAAAAAAAAACCAAACGGAATTACGCTGGAGGACCAATTTTGACCCCAAAAAAAAACGTTGAGGACCTAAAATAACTTTTTGAAACGTTGAGGACCAATATTAAACTTGGTGCAAACGTTGAGGACCAAAGAGTAATTTGGCCAATTTTTTTTATAGGAATACAAGTTATATTTTTATCATAACAAATATTATTTTCTATAGTTCTAAAAAAAAATATATTATTTTCTATAAGTATAAAATATTTTAATAATCAAGAGAGTTTAAAGTTTCTATAACATCATTAAATTTCATTTTCTTTTTTTTGGTTTCTCAAGGTATCCCCAGCCCGACAGGCTAAGGACTAATCCTTCGCGGATCTGAGCTCCATTTAAGGGTTTGCCGCTGGCCAATTGGTTGCTGCATACACAAGGTGGGATTCGAAAAGTTTCATTTTCTTTAAACCTAATGTTTGGTGTCCAAATGCAGACCACAAAATGGGCACATGAAAATATTTAATAAAATAGACAATTCCTCACTATGTCCAATATGCATGCATGAGTCATGCTGTGATAATAGGATCGGAGGATATAGTTCAATAATGACTAAATTGATAGAAACCTTCCTTTTAATTTAATTGGATCCAATATATATGGATAAGGCTTTGACTCTCGTTTACATTAAGGTTGATCAAATATATATTTAACATTTATCAATTATTATTATAATAATTCTATATATTCTCAATCCATTCCTGTTTAATTAATATATTTAATTATACACACACATTACATATATTTTAATTATACGCGGCGTGTATTTTGAAAAATAGGTCTTATGATCTTGAATTATTATTATTTTAACTAAGTTTTTTGTCTTAAACTCTTGAATTTGTGCCAATAAAGCTTGTCATATTTTTCATATCAAACAAATTTAAAGGACAAAATTATAATTTACTTGACAATTGTAGCCAATTTTTTTTTTTTTTTTGGAAAGGTCAAGGTAGCCAATTTTAAAGTAACAATGATATATGATATTGCCCCCAAATATACCTTATGAAACATGATTCGGCAAAATCATTTTTTATGTGCACACACTTTATATTAATTTTTAATTTTATTATAGTCAATTTTATTAAAAAAAATTAAAATTATTGCAATTGATTTTATCTTTAATTGTTTCAAATTTCAACTTAATATCATTTAAATTACTAATGTCAAAGAATTGCATGACACTACACATATAATATATTAATATTAACTCATCACTTTTAATTTCATATTAAAGTGGACTCATCACAACGTTAAATTTTTTATATTAGAAAAAATAATATGAAGCAACGTTGTTGTTTGTGTTTTGGATCAAGATTATGAATCATTAATATTATATTTGTCTTTAGTAATTTGGAGATAATAAGATTAGTTGAGACAAAATTATTTGTAATTCATAGTTTTTACAACAAAAATTGATTGAAAAAATACAGACAAAATAAATATTATAGTATAAAATTTTGGTAAACAAAAAATATTTTTAGCCACATAATTCACTAACATCTAGGATGGTCGGTTGGGGTTTTGGTAAAAAGGCCTCTAATATCTATTTATAATATTATCATTTCATAAAAAAAATGCATGTTTTGATATTCATTAGAATCATCTGATCATCAATTATTAGATTCTTTTATGTAAAAAAAATGTAATATTATCATGTGATGTAAGAAATAAATACAAATTTATTTGAAAGGTAAGTCTCATTTATATCCCATGCATGATCAATTGAATATATAGTATATATATAGTGTATATATATATATATATATTATTATATATGGCAGTATTTTATATTTATATTTTTCTTTAGATCACATTGTCATTTTTTTTTTACATTAAGAAATATTGAAATCGACTTTGTTTGAGAGATTTTGAGGTACTAGTTAATTATTTAACTTTTACTTTATAACCCAAAAAAAGTACATGAAATAAGAGAGAAATAGAAGAACAAAATAAATAAGAAACTCACATGGATAGAGATCCACCTAAATGTACTATTAACCAAATTATTTTTCTTATATTTTAGAGAATCCTCTTCTAAATATATAAAAAAAAAAATTCATCTTCTCCCCATAAAAAAAACAAAATTCATCTTCTCACATCAGCTGGGAGAGCCATAAATCGATCTTAATTTAAAATAAAAGGAAAAAAACAGAAAAATAGAAGAAAAAAAACATTTTTGTCTAGATCAAAATATCTACCGTACGTCGTCGAGCCCAGTGATTAATAATCTTGCTAAATTTTAGGCACATCGAAGGATGAAATAGCTGGCCCAAAAATTTAAAATTGTTCCATATCTAATATCAGAAATCGAACCCTTAATACTTAATTAATAATAAATAAATCATTTCCAGTCTTGAATTAGAAGAAGCAATTTTTGGAACAACCAAATTAAAGAGGTACAAATTCAAAGAAATGAAGGAGATGAACGTGAAGCAGATTTTGGCATATTAAAATTAGAAAAGTTGTCTATTGTGTCCATTTATTATAACAAAATTGGTTGGAGAATTGAATGGAATACAGATGAGGATGAACATTGACATGACGACAATATCATCTTTGTCTTTATATCTCTAAATTCAAATCTTCAATGAAAATTACTTTTTTTTTTATTTGTGTGTCCCATGCCGGCAAATTGGACACAAACAATCATAATTAATATATAATAATAATAATAATAATAATAATAATAATTATTATTATTATTATTTTGAATGTGGCGGCATTTAATATTTAGACAGATTCACTTCACTTATCACTAAAAAAATGTGCATTCCACTTACTCTAAAAGACTTATTATTTTTAAAATAAAGTATTTGAGAAATATTTTAAAAGTACTTTTGAGTTGTAACAGAAGTAATCTTTCAACTTTAAACAGAAGCTGCAGAAGCTAGAAAATAGAGCTTCTGCTTCTAGTCAACAGCAGAAGCTAAAATTTAAAATTATTAGGACAAAACAACCCTTATTGAAATTTTGTATTTCCCTTTTTATCAAATTTACTCTCATCAAACCCAAGTTATTTTTATTTATTTAATAAGAATTATTATTATTTGTAACTAATTTTTTTATTTTAAATAAAATTAATAGATATTTAATTAATAAAAATAAAACCTATAAAAAATTAATAATAATAATAATAAATAAAAAATTTCGTTAATTAAAATTAATTATTTATTTTGCTAATATTTAATTAAATTAATAATTAAAATTTTATATTAAAAATAAAAAAAAATATTTACACATTTTAATCTATTTAATAACATTAATAACGCCTTAAATCAATTAATGCCCTTCTTGGTAATTTTACAATCAAAAGTACTTTTTTTTTTTACAAATTTATCAAACACAAACTATTTCTGAGCAACTGATAAAAGTAATTTTCAAATTAATTTACCAAACACATACTGTTTATATCTCACAGTATTTTTTTTCAAACTCTATTTAAAAATAATCGATTTTTAAACGGGCATTCAATTTTGATAATATCATGTTTGAGCATAACAAGTAGATGATTGACCGGCGAATGTTTAACTCGTCCAATATCTAATAACCGCACAAATAGTCTCAAGGACACATATTAAGGGTTTACACATGTTATACATAACCATGATCTATCTTATAAATATGCCCCCACTTTTTGATATCCAAGTACAAATAATCTATATTGTTTGGGTCCTCTCTACTTAGATAATGGAGTTAGTGGTACAGTTAAGAGAGAGATGGAGAGAAAAAAAATTAGAGTCCCACTTCATACAATTTTTTTTTTTTAATTTTTTTTTCTCTTAATTTGTTTCTCTCAATTTCTCTCCTAACTCCACCATCTAACTATACAAAGGATCCAGTCTTTAACATCCTAAGTCACATATTGCACATACTAGGGGTGTTCGGCGGATGGTTTTTGAAAAAAATTTAGTGCACCTATCGATTTAAGTTGGTAGCGTCAAACCAAACCAAACCAAACCATAAACGAGCGGCTCGGTTTGGCGGTTTAGGACTTTTATGTTATCAAACTTACATATTTAAGTTTATTAATAAAAAATATAATTTTATTCAATATAAATAATAAAAAAATATAGTAATATTTCATTTACTTACAATATACAATCAACTTAGTTCTAAAATTAAATTTTTAGATTGATTAAATTAATCTAACCTTCTAAAAACAAATTTTAAACTTTATTATTTAAAAATGTTAACATAATATGTACATATATATACATGTAAGTGTATGCGGTTTGGTTCGGTTTTTCGACATATCAAACCGAACCAAACCAAACATTGATCGATTTTGTTCGGTTTGTGCTAATTCGATTTGGTTTGGTTCAAGTGCGTTGATTTTATTCGGTTTTGAACACCCCTAGCACATACTCATATATGTTGGATATTATTATTAATTAATTAAATTAATGGAAATTAAATGTAAATGACTTTTTATATATATTGTTGGTTTTCAATTAAGTTAAATGCTTATAGTTAATATGTGTTTAATATTGAAAAATGTTACAATATATATATGTTTTTTGATCAAGTACAATATAAAAATGTTTAATTGGGTTTTAATGTTACAATATATATGTTTAATTTCATATAAAAATGTTTTGTAAATTAAAGGCTAAAGTACTATTTTGGTCCTCAATGTTTACATGAAGTTTAATGTTGATCCTCAATGTTTCAAAAGTTTAATGTTGGTCCTCAAAGTTTTTTTTTGGGTTGATTTTGGTCCTCGAGCGTAACACCGTTAACTTTTTGCCGTTAAATGATGACGTGGCATACTTATATGGCATATCCTCTCTCCTACGTGTCATATTTTAATGACGTGGCATGACAGATCACTGCCACGTCACCTCAGATGATGATGATAATGATGATGATGCGGCAATATGGGGTGACGTGACAGTGATATGTCATGCCACGTCATTAAAATATGACACGTAGGAGAGAGTGTGTGCCACAGAAGCATGCCACGTTATCATTTAACAACAAAAAGTTAACGGTGTTACGCTCGAGGACCAAAATCGATCCAAAAAAAAACTTTGAGGATCAACATTAAACTTTTGAAACATTGAGGACCAACATTAAACTTCATGTAAACATTGAGGACCAAAATAGTACTTTAGCCTAAATTAAATTAGTTTTAATGTATTTAATTGGGTTATAAAAAGATCTACTTCTATTCACCTATATATATATGGGTTGAGAGAAGAAGGTAGAAGGACAAAAAAAATACAAAGTAGCATACGTGAAAATAGTGTGTGAAAAACACTAAAAACCATACAAACTATATGTATATTTGGGCAGAGAAATGTGTGGGAGATAGAGTCTTGTCTACCTTCTACGTGTAGAGATTGTAGATAAACAGGCGAGTACTGAGCTGTTGTATCCTGGAGGTAACGCGTCTGAGTACCCCTGCACCGGGTGATATAGTAAAATCAACCTGTGGGAGGCGTGAATTACCTTAAAGATAATGAGATACCCGTGCCTCAGTCCGGTACCACGCATTTTATTAATTTTTTAACAAACTTACATTTCTCTATATTTTTTTGTGTTTATTCTTATTTTCATATTGCTGTTCCAACAATATATGACGTGATTTCTTTTAACTTGGACATTATTTTTCTCGAATTTTAATTATTTCTTAGAGCACGTGGACTCCTAGATAGACCTACATAAAGTCCACATCATCTATAAATGAGTCATTCTTACAAATTAAGATTTATTACCAACTTTATTCAATGTATAATTATTGTATGCAATCTTGTGCCCTCTACCATGTCTTTTTTATTGTTTTAATAAATTATTTATTTTGTTCTAAGATTACTATTCTTTTTATTTAGTTTTTTTTAAAAAAAAAATTAACATTCTCAATTTGATTTCTCAACAATTTATTAAATATTTTTTGCTTCATTGCAAGATTAAATTAGAAAACGAAACAAAAATTTGAAGATCAATAACTTGTTATTCGTTTTTTTTTTTGTTCTTTTAAAAGCATAAGCGGCTCATCTTTTTCTTTGGGCCTTTTTTTTAAAAAACTGTTTTTCTTTGGACTTAAGAAACTTTTTCTTGGGGCCAAACTTGGCCTTAAGAAACATAAGCCCACTATAAAGAGTATTATGGACGGTGGAAGGTAATAGATTTTGAAGTTTAAAATGGGCCAAAAGTTGAGATGGGTGCAGTACTAATTGCAAAGCTTATTATTATTTTCCCAAAAAATGTTATTTGTAGTTTTCTTTTCTTTGAAAAATCATATATCTAACCTCTTATGCTAAAAATATAAAAGCTACATTTTCTTTTTTTAAAAAAAAAAAAATAGAAAAATTATTTCACATATAAATGCCATTGGCCCCTATATGTCCTGAAGAATTGAGAGTTCTTTTTACATCGAAAATGATATGTATGATTAGTACTGAAAATGAGAATGAAAATAAGAATAAGAATAGAAAAGAGAATGAAAAATAAAATGAAATGAGAGTTAGATAAAATGACAATTATACTCTTCATTTAATTAATATTTAAAAGGGAGGACAAATTGACTTTTTCCTCCAACATTTCTTCATTTATTTCTATGTACCAAACAAAGCCTTAAGATATATTTGACAATTAAGAGGGGGAGGGAGGGGCAAGATTAAAAGAGAGGGGAATGGGAGATTAATCTCTTCTTTCTGTTTTCCTTGTTTAGATACTCTAAATTGGAGGTTTAAAATTGTAAAAGAAAATAATGGAGGATTAATTTTTAACTTTCCAAACAAGAAAAAGATGTGTCACTCCTCTCCCCTTCCCCTTATTAATCCTCAATCCAAACATAACTTGCTAATATGAATCCTTTTAATCCATTTTTTTACAGAATGCTTGTACTCAGTACTGTATGCTACTTCCAGTGTTATGGTTTTCCTTACTTCCCTGTATGGTTCGGTACTTTGCTCTGTATTGGCTCCTCTCACTACTTGCTAAGCTCTGTTCAAATTAACCTAATTTCCATGTTTTCACAAAAATAAAAAATAAAAAGAACATCCATGAATACCAAAAAGGGAAAACAGAGACAGACACATGACCTTGTGCCAAACAAGCCCCAACGCTTTGGTTCTGACTTCTGATAGATAGTTACTGAATTCATTGGCCATGAGTGACAAAATGGGTGGGTTTAGGTTGGGTTAAATTTGGTTGGATCATAAATGGGTTGAGTTATAAATAGGTTATAAATAGTCATTTATGTTTCATTGAAGTTCTATATTAGTCTTTTATAGCGGGCCTCCGGGCTGGGCTTTAAAAAATGCTCGAGCCCGACCCGTATTTTTGCGGGCTTTCGGGCCGGGCTTACAAAAAAGTGCCCGAGTCCGGCCCGTATTTTTCTGGGCTTTCGAGCCGGGCTTTAAAAAATGCCCGAGCCCGACTCATATTTTAGGGCTTTCGGGCTGGGCTTACAAAAAATACCCGAGCCCGGCCCGTATTTGGGCTGGACTTTAAAAAATGCTCGAGCCCGACCCATATTTTGCGGGCTTTCGGGCCGCGCTTACAAAAAATTGCCCGAGCTCGACCCGTATTTTTTCAGGCTTTCGAGTTGGGCTTTAAAAAATGCTCGAGCCCGACTCGTATTTTTCTAGGCTTTCGGGTCGAGCTTTAAAAAATGTCCGAGCCCGACCTATATTTTGCGGGCTTTCGGACCAGGCTTACAAAAAAATTGTCCGAGCTTGGCCCATATTTTTTCCGGGCTTTAAAAATACTAATTTTTATGTAAATATATAATTTTATAATTATTTTTTTTAAAAAAAATATATTTAGAAAAAAAATATATAAAAAGTGGCCTGCAGGCCAATACGGGTAGTGATGGTAGGTAATGAATGGTGGTAAGTGATGGGTAGGGCTCAGGTACTACCCAAGTTTTAGCCCAAGTATTTTTAATAAAATGGGTATTTGATGGGTAAGGCCCAAGTACTACCCATACCCAATTCTTAATGTTGGGTAGTTGACCCATGGGCTTAGGCTTGGGTAGTCTCATGGACTACCCAGCCCATGAGCAGGTCTATTTAGAAACCAACTGATTGGAGAGATGTACTGAAGTTCAATACTACCGTACCACTAAACATCTACTCAACTCCAGCATAGTTAGCATAAAAACATGTTTTCAAATAATTAGCCAATACTTTTGTTATATAATCAAAATTGGGTTTTGCTAATCAAGAGCACTAGTTAAGGAGGCATTTAATGAGGTTGGATAGTGGTACTTTTGTTATGTAATCACAACTTGTAATAAATGTGTTATTTGGTTTTTCTTAAAAATATGAATGCCCTTCACTTACTTTTTAATAAACACTTATATAAATTACATCTCTATCTCTTTAATTATTTTTATTTATTATAGTAATTTATTTTTATATTTTTATTCATATTTATCACTCTAATTTATTATTTATTTATATTCATTTATTTTTAATTTATTATTATTGCAGTTATCCTTTTTTTTTAAGTTTTTATATGTAACTTAAATGCCTAAATGATATTATTATGTGATTTCAAAATTTATACGAAAAAAATGTAACGTCACAAATGAAAAAAAATTTATTATGTGATTTTAAAACTGAATAGATTTAGGATAAGTGCAATAATATAAATTGAAAATAAAAGAATATAGTTCCTCAAAAAAAAAATTGGGCCCAAATGCAATTATTATAAAAATTGGGGTCAAAATGTAATTTCCACATTTGAAATTGAGGTCAGAATGCAATTTTGAAAGTTTCTATGACTTAAATTGAAATGGAAGAACTAAAATGCAATTTGGGCCAAAAATGTAATTATAACAAATATTAGGATCAAACTGTAATTTTGAAAATTTTGGAATAAGAGAGAAAATATGAATATGGAAATTTTCTGGGTCAAAAATCAAATAAAGAATGAAAATTGGGACTAAAATGCAACTTAGGGCAAAACTATAATTTTGAAAAGTTGAAACCAAGAGACAAATGAAAATACAAAATACATTAGATGGGTTATTGGGTTAACCATGGATTTTACCCTTTCCAACCCATATTTGCATGAGTGAATTTTGACCCGACCCACATGATCCATTTATTAATTGGGTTGGATCAAAATGCAGTTGGATTGAGTTAGTGGATTTGGGTCAAAATTACTATAGGTACTCAGAATTTGAAATTACTTACCGGCACATTCTTTACACAAAAACATAAAGGAAAAGAGAAAGGAAAAATGAATACATTTACTGTGTTTGCTAGTAAAGTTTAGAAATAGAAATAAAAAGGAAATGTATTAAAATTACTAATTTACCCCTTATATTAAAGGTACAACAACAACATACAACAATCAAAGCCTAAACCTTATATTAAAATAAAAAAAAATTATGATTGTGTCAAATTAAAAATATAATAAATATTTTATATATTTTTTAATATCAAAGAAATAATAAAGTGGCCCACCATCACTTTTCCCTTTCTTTCTATCACTCTTTCATGTGTACCGAACATGACCCAAATGCCTTGTTATCGTATGATTGGATTAAAATTTTCAATATGGGACCTATGGAATTGAGGCCCTTTCTATGGAAACCAATTTTTAGGACAAAAATGTCCTTCCCCATACCACGGCCACTACTTTAAACAATAAGGATATTTCAGACATTAATTCTACTTTACATTTTAAGCTATTGGCCTATTGCATCCCAAACTTCGAATTTTTTTATGATACATTTCATTTCTTTACCAACCAAACTTAATTTGTAACTCCAGCTAACAAAGGTGCTATAGTCATCATATATAAGCTCATACGTAAAACATTGCTTAAAATGATCAAAATAGTCACTACTCCAACTAATGTTGATTTCCTCTTATAGTTTTAGCTATGCTTAACCTGAACATACAAAAATATCAATGTAAATCAACGAGGGGTTGGTCCAAGTGATAAACGATTTGATATTGCTTAAGCAAGATCTCGAGTTTGAGACCTTATGAATGCAGCTATTCCCGTTGGGAGACTCTCCCACCATAGCCAAGTGCGCGATACAGGTCGAGTTCGGATTAGTCAGGGGGCAATGCCTTAAAAGCCGGACGGCAACAAAATATATATATATATATATATATATATATATATATATATCAATATAAAGATTAGTCATAATGAACCTGTTGTGCTTTTAAGATGATCAGAGGAGCAAAAATACCAATGTCATCTACTCATCTTCCATGGTTATAGCTCCCAAGTTCCGTGTCGTGATTTATTGACTAAACTATAGCTGAAATTCCACAGAGAAGCCATCTGCTTGCAATGATTGTAACAATGGAGATCTCAAAAAACAGAAATAACATAAATGTCCAAAGCCAAGTTTCAGATTGTTTTATTCAGAAACTAACTAATTGGTCAAAAACAATTCAGAAACTACTAATACAGATCCACCAACTGGAAGATGTTTATGAGCAGAAAGAATTAGGCTCAGCAGTGCTTGTGCTAGTTGAGACAATTCAATTCCAAAATAGAAAAATAAATGTGGCCAAAAGAGTTGTTACAACAGATTAAATACCAAGAGAAGAAACCACGGAAAGCACAGCTCTCTCCCAATATCTTGATTTGATTTTGAAAATTCCAGAGAGAATGTACTGCATTGTCTTCCTCACTGCTCTTTTTGAGTTTTTGATCTGGCGGGCTTTCCTGGTTTGATTACGTTCCCTAGAAGAATCAGTACAATGGGAAGAATAGTTCCGACATAGTACACGCTTCCATATGAGGCCATAGTTTCATGTAGACTTAACACCTATTAAAACGTATCAGAGAAAGCATAGCAAACTTGTCAGAGGATTTTCATTTCGAAAATTTTGATTGTGTAGTATTTGCATGCGCGGCAGTATTAGAGAAAGAGAAAGAACGAACCATGAAACCCACACAAGAGTAACTCAAAACCAAAATGGAATAGGCAAAATTCATAAATCCCAGCACATTCTTAACCAGAGCCATCGATGGAGGCACAGCTTGCTGCCATCTGTAAATGACTGCATAAGAAGAAAAAAAACGAGAAAATGTTAATTATCTGAAGAATTGGCAACAAACGAGAAGTCGAGAACAATCCAATTTATACCTCTGGAACCAGCAATCATTAATGCTGACTGAACAAAGAATATTATGTAGCCAGGATATAATCCCTGTAATAAACAAGTCAAAATGTCAAGAAGTTAGTATGTCATGGCATAGAGCAAGAAATAAACAGAATAAAAAATCTAGGCACAGCAAAGTCAGCTTGGTAATGTAGGTCAAATTTTAGAAATTGCATCTTTTGTTGATCAAATGATACTAGAAGTTTAAAGATATATATTAAAAAATATCATCCATTGCAAACTTCTTGTACGGATCTAATGATCAATTACTTACTCCTCAAATTCTACACTAGAATTTATAAAGCCCCTAGATACTACCTATAGTAGTACTGGAAAAATTAATAATTTTAAAATGCAGCGAAAATTGTACTCACATGCCAAATAGCACTGACGGTCTGTGTGGCAAGTAACTGAAAGAAACCAGGTTTCTTCCCCTTCTGAACAAGCCTATCGTAAACATCTAGAGAAACACAAACATCAGCAATATTAATATTACCACAACTCAATTTCACAGTCACATTATGAATGGCAGGTAATCTGTATCAAGTTGCTTGCCTAATGTACAGGGTAAGATCAAAAGGATAAATTGAAAAAACACTCTCTGCTGCTTGATCATGCTAAAACTTATGGTAACCAAATTACAAGAATACAAGCTATATTTCAAGAGGAAAAGTTTTAATATAAGACAACAATTCTTTTATCAAACCACAGTAGTAACTTAATAGGCACTTAAAAGTCTTAAAACAAATGTGTTACCAGAACTTGGAAACTACTCATCTAGGGTAAAAAATTATGCTTCTTGTCTTAGACTGATATATGTATACATGTTTCAAAGATAGCTAAATAAATCCATGCAAGAAAAAGCATTAAAGCTCAAGCAAGAAACTCACAATGTCGAAGCCAAGTGCTGACTTGTATATTCCAAACAAGTGGCAGTGCAACCGCACTCTTAACAAACTCAACGCCTAATATATCTACATTTTTGGCGCGATCCCAACGTGGCTTTGGTGGAGAAGTTTCTGTCCAGCCACTGAAACCCAGGCCAGAAATGATAATTGAAGCCTCTGAAATTGACCAGATGAAATAATATTTCCAACGTGCTGTATTGCCAGCCATGTACTGGTAACCCAAACGTTTCCAGAACCCCCATTCTTGGTATACAGGCTCAGTAAACCTGGTCAGTGGAAAATGTGGTACCAGGTACATATACATGGCCATGCAAAAACCAGCTTGGAGAAGAGCGCGAAGAGTTGCTCCATAAGGTGATGGGAACGGTCCTTTTGCTGACGTGCTCCAAATCTATAAACAATCAAGACTAGCAAATCTGAGAACAGCTATCAGCATGAAAAATTAAAAAGGAGGCCCACTTTTTCCAGGAAAAGGACACAACGACAAATGCCGAATAGCAAAATATAAATCGAAGGCCCTAAGTTCAGATTCGTCAGTAAATAGCAACTTCTATTCTATTTTCTTAAAAAATAAAAAAAATCCCAATAAACATACCCCCTTTCCTTCAGTCCAATCTAGATAATCCTTCATTTCATAAACTGGACCGGCAAAGTGACTCCCACAGCAAAGGCAGTAACCAACGTACTCAATTAATGAAGGCAGTTTAATCAAACGGTTCTTCTTCTGAGACTCACGCAAACCTTCCTCTTTCAACAACCCATCATTATAATTTATTGCACAGGAGATAACCTTCAACGTCAACACCATTAGTGCTCCTATTACAAGATAACAAATTAATTATTAACCAACTCAGTTACAAAATTAGCATTTTCCTCCATAATAATCAATTAGCACTCACCAGTAGCATCAATACCGCCTTCCTTCCATGCATCTCCACTCATGTAATATACATGGCTATACAACCACATACCAATTATTAAAACATTGAAACACTAAAAGGGCACCAAAATGTTCAATACATCAATAAATATAGAGAGTTCAATATAAACAACTAAAAATACATGAAACCGAGTCAGTGACAAATTTATTAAATCCAAGTACTTAAAACCCCCAAATTATGAACAAATACATGCACAACAAACTTCAGAGAGGACACATCCGGAAAAGATTATACAAAAGATTCAAGTTCAAATTCAACATACCAGCCAATGAGGTAACCGAATCCCAAAAAGAAGGTGATGATTCCACATCGGGGACGATAAAGGAGCATGGAAGCGTAACCAAGTGACATAGGGACGAGAAAATGTAGGTTAGAGGAGAAACCGAAGGAAAGGTAGGAGAGAAGAGCACCGGTGCCGGCGGAGTAGAGGTGCTTGGGAAGTCGACCGGGGACGAATCGCCAGAAGAAACTGACGGGAATGGTAGCGACGAAGCAGAGAAGGAATCGAAGCACAGGGACGGAAACCCCAATCGCCGCCGCCATGGAAACCATATCAAGGTCCATGGCCTTAGCTTCGGAAGAAGATCAGAAGGAGAAGAAGAAGAAGAAGAAGAAGAAGAAGAGTAGCGTCTGGCTGGCTGACTTGGAATTGAATAAGGATGGGAATTTCAATGCCTTCACCACAACTTCATTCTTCAACTACTTTGGTTCGGTGTTTGGTGGTGTTCTTTAAATTCTTCGAAGATATCGAAAACAAAACAAAAAAAAATGATTTCCTATATTTTATGCTTGTTTAATGTTTATGGAAATTACGTAATTGCTCTTCTCTTCAAGACGTCGCAAATCCCTGTTTAAACCTAGAAACTGTGGTAAAAATCTGAAAGAATTATTAATTTAATCTTTAAAAGATACATATTGTTTTAATTTAATATCTAATTTAACTCCTAAAAGATTTTTTTTATCCAATTAATACACTGACAAAAAAATTAAAAAGACTAATTGAAACAAGAAAACATCTTTCAGAGATTAAATTAGATATTTATATTTTTTAAAAATTAAATTAAATATTTATGTCTCTCAGGAACTAAATTAAAAATCATGATTAAATTATCCTTGCTGCTAATTGGAAATTCTGAGGTCTATATAGCTATCCAAAGCCTTCATAAGCAACGTCTAAATGCAAATCATGGGTGGGAATATAAAAAGGTCATCCTGATTTAATGGTTGAGTATACTATTTCTTCAATCATACATGAGTGGGGAATCCAATGTGTTAGTGTACAAAATAAGACATGAATGACTACTATTGGTTTTTGGTTGTGGAGTTTGAGTTTTGTCTTAATGGAGCTATGGTGGAATTTTGTAGCAGCAGCTAGGATATTCCAAAGGAGGAGAATGAGTATGCTATCAAGTCTATTCGGCCGTTTTGTTCCATGAATTGTAGACATAATTCAACATTTTTTTAAACATTACTTTTACTAAATAAATTTTACTTTTTGCAATTTAATGGAATTATATTTTTGCCCTTACTTTTTTTACTTACTTTTATTCTATTTTCACTTTTAATATAAGGGTAAAATAGTCATTTTACCCACTTTTATTCCATTCACATCACATCACATTGACATAACATTTCTATTCCCTCCAACATTCTCATTCACATTCCCATTACCATTTCCTCAAATATTCCACTAATCAAACATACATCTTAAGTACCGTTTGGTATTCGGTGAGTGTTTTAGTGGGAAGTAGAAGTGGACATGGAAGTGGAAGTGGAAGTAAGTGATAAAAAGTATGTTTGGTAAGCAGGGAAATGGAAGTGAAATGTAAAAGTAATATTGTTTGGTATGGTAGGAAGAAGATAAAAGTATGAAAAATATTTTTTGCCCTTACATTTTTAAAAGCCATAAATTTTTTAAGGGTATTTTGGTCTTTAAACATCACATTCCTTCCATTTCCTTCCCCTGTTTCCCATCACGAGGGAAGGAAGCTTCCCTCTTCACAGAGAAGCTAAAGCTCACCTCACCAGTTCTGTAACCATACCAAACATGCATTAAAAATAGCTTACTTCACTTTTCCTGCTTTGCAACTATACCAAACGTACGCTTTGCTTGTTGTAAGGCATCAAAATACATTGACCTGAATGAAGTAAGGCAGAAAGCTCTGTTTGTTGTTTTCTTGACAAATGTGAATTATTTGTTCATAACATACTTCACAAGTCCAAGCTCCCAACTCGCAGCCAAAATATATGAAAGTATTAAGAAGGTTATTGTTTTTTATGAGATAATGATTTTTCCTTTTGAACTAGTGGTTTCATTGGCTATTTGGAAACACCTGTGTTGTGCCAGTAATTTTAATTGTTGTCAGAGCCTCATGTTTTTGGCAATATTTAAAAAGTTGGACTAATCATTGAATCGAAAAAATTTTTATATTATGGACTAATCGGTTGAACTAAATGATGTTATAAATATAAAAATAATAATAATTTATTAATATTAATATCAATAATATATTTTTTATTCAGAACTTTTAAATATAATGAGTAATTTATATGATTTAATTATATATATGAAAAAAAGTAAGTTCAAATAATAGTAATTAAAACATTTATATATTTATATGCATTATATTAGTTGCTCCATATCATAAGAGATTTGAAATTATAGAATACATAATGCATATACTCAAATATAAGTCAAAATGTTATGCTCATAATGCATATACTCAAATATAAGTCAAAATGTTATGCTCAATAATTGAAAAGAGGGAGAATTGACCGGGTCAGCCCAAAAAGCCGGTCCGGTTCTCGGTTAAATATTGAGCCACCGGTTTTTCTCTGGATTTTTTACTCTGACTGGACCGAACTACTGAATGTGTCCCGATTCGACTGTCCGGTCCGATTTTGAAAACATTGCTCCTTGGTGATGCTTTGCAATTTGATGTCATTCTGGTTTGTTGAGGTCTTGGTGGTTCTATTTTGCATTGATTGTACAAAGATGGTTATTTTTTTACATATAGGATTTGATGTTAACCCAAATATCCAGTCAAAAATTAAAAGGAGTGGCTCTTTGATGACAGTAAATTTGTGGACTCCTTGTGCAAGAAGATTTTGTTGTTGCATTAATCATTTATGCCACACTTTTTGAATTGGGAAGAATAAAATATGCAGTAGATGAAGGGATAAAAGTTCAGTACTATCGTACCACTGAACTTCAGTGCATTCCTTCAATCATGTAGTGCCATTTGTTAATATTAATAAAAATTCACATTAATTAAGACCCACTTGAATAGATTTGGGACCAACTGATTGGAGGGATGTAGTTCAATATTATTGTACCACTGAACATATCTACTCTAGACGAAGAAGCTCCAAAGGTGTGGGTTTAGTATATATAGAATCCTTCCCCATATCAACTTTGTTGGCTTTTAGGATATGCCTAAGATTGCTCTCATTTCATGTATTGTGAAGACTTCTTTTCTGGGGAAGGAATTCTGTAAAACAAAAAAAAAATCAAGTTTCTCATGCATTTATCATGTGGATGTTGAAATGTTAGTCATTAAATTGAAGCTCTATGCTTTGAATTCATTCTTATCTTTTCTTGACCTGCTGAATTTGTCATTCCACAATTAATAACATCAAATCTTTTTATTATGAGCATGTATCTCTCTTGAGGAGATTATTGTTTTGATTTTTTGTTCGATTGGTATATTTTGGTGAGTATCATTTGCTTTGCTTTTATTGTCATTAAGTCCAACCTTAAAGACAAGGTTAATTTTGTAAAGGAGGATATTGATACGAACAAAAGAGCTGAGCTCAATATAAAGTTCACTGGTCCATTGAAAGCTAAAGCAAAGCAAGACCTTGAGTCCAATTTGGAGCTCCATCCAAATTAGCAGAAGCAGATGTGGGAAACTCAGACACTAGAAACACTTAGCTATATGTTTATTAGCTTTCACAATATAATATGGAGATCCATTCGATCATTTGAAAATAGTCTCAAGACTTGAAGTTTCTCTCTACTCGAGAGAGAACTACTGTCTTGTATATTTTCTTTCTATTGAAATTTGATACAATTTCATTTGTAATTCATCTTTCTAGTATGTCCATTTTCTCATTTTCTTGCTAAATTCTTATAGTGCTTTGTTAATGTGTCTTTGGGTTGCAACAAATAGAATTGTCCAACAAATAATAATTCGACCAAAAAAAAAACAAATAATAATCAATCTGTTATCTCTTGGACAAAAGACAGGTTTGCTTCTTGCTGAACAAAAGTTCTTGCTTTTAATCTTTTATTGACTAAAGTACATCACACTTTATCTTGTTTTACTTATATCTAATAAAAAAGAAAGTGTATTTGGCAAGTCTAATGGTGGATTTTGGTATAGAATTTGAGCATGAACCTTTTCAGTGCACGTTTGGTATAAAATTTGATAAGGAAGGTGAGGCTGATGCACTAATAACCTTCCTTCATGATATGGAGGAAAAGTGAGGTAAAGAGAAGGAAGTGATAGATGAAAGTATTATTTTTTTCTTCTCTCTACAAATCAAACAAATTTAATTTCTATTTCTATTTCCCTTTCGCTACATACCAAACACACATAAAATCTTTCACTTCTACTTCCTACTAAAACACTCAGCAGATACCAAACGTCACCTAAGAGTACGCTTGGTATAAATGCACGGATGTAAAATATTGTAAAGAAAGTACTATAGAGTAAAGTACTGTGGAATAAAGAAAAGTACTGTAGAGAAAAATGAGGAGAGAGATAGAGAGAAAAATTAAGAGAGAGAGAAAAATATGATAAAATGTGTGTTTGGTATGTATAAAATAGGCTAAAGTATTATTTTGTCCTTAATGTTTGTATGAAGTTTAATGTTGGTCCTCAAAGTTTTTTTTTTTTGGTCGATTTTGGTCCTCGAGCGTAACACCGTTAATTTTTTCCGTTAAATGATGACGTAGCACGCTTATGTGGCACACCCTCTCCTACGTGTCATATTTTAATGACTTGGCATGACACGTCATTGCCACATCACCCACATTGCCACATCATCATCTTCTCTCCTTCATCTTCATCATCTTGGCAATAATGTGTCATGCCACGTCATTAAAATTTGACACGTAGGAGAGGGTGTGCCACATAAGCATGCCAATCATCATTTAATGGCAAAAGTTAACGGTGTTACGCTCGAAGACCAAAATCGACCAAAAAAAACTAAGAGGATCAACATTAAACTTTTGAAATATTGAGGACCAACATTAAACTTCATGCAAACATTGAGGACCTAAATAGTACAATTTAACCGTATAAAATATGATGTAAAATTTGTTTGAGAATCATAAAATACAATAATTTTATTGGTGGGGATCCTTACCAAACATACCTAATTGTATATATCCTTTATCTAAGATGGGACAAAAAGCCTATAGTATTCTATCCAAAAAAAAAGCTTATAGTCATCATTGCCTTCTAAGTTCTAAACGAAGTGCATTAAATGAGAGCTATAAATGAAAAGCTCAAGAGCAGCATTAAACGAAGAAGATTGGTAAAGAAAATTTGAATATTCGTCAAGCAATAGCTCATTCCTGGCTCATGCTATTTATTTTAGCATTGGAGGAGACTATAACCAACGAACTTGTGCATTCAAAGCTTTTCTCTTGGAAATTCGTGTTTTGTTAAGTGTTCTCTCTTTGGGATAGAAAATCTTTATCATTCTAAGGGATGTTTCTTGATGCAGAAAATAGAAAAGAAAAGAGAATGTATTTATTGTATTTGTTAGTAAAGTTTAGGGATGAAATAGAATGAGAATGTATTTAAATTACCACTTTACCCCTTATATTAAAATTAAAAAAAAAAAGTTATGATTATGTCAAATCTAAGGGTTTAATATACGTTTTGTATTTTTTTTCTTTTTCTTTTTAAAAAAGTTCTGACAAGAAATGAAAAAGAAAAAAAACAGGCCCACCCACTTTTTTCTTTCCCTCTCCCTTTCCATTGGTAGTAGCCAACGTATAGAGCTCGTTTGGTATCACTCACCAGTTGGAAAAATGAGCTTGAGGTGAGGTTGAACACGTTTGATAAGGCTCACCAACTGGGAAGGTGAGCTAGACCTTCCCTGTGAAGAGGGAAGCTTCCTTCCCTCATGATAGAGAGGGAAGTTGAGGGAAGGTGAGGTGAAACGAGGTTTAAAGACCAAAATATCTTTAAAAATTTGTGGCTTTTAAAAAAGTAAGGGCAAAAAAGGTTTTTCACACTTTTATCTTCTATTTCCCTCTCTTCTTCCCACCATACCAAACAATATTATTTTTACATTCCACTTTCATTTCCATACATACCAAACATATTTTTTATCACCTACTTTCACTTCCACTTCCCACTAAAACACTCACCGGCTACCAAATTTAAATGACTGTATATTTATATTTTTATCTTTTGGATTGATATATGATTTAATGCTTGAAGTGTTTAGGTTGTAAAAATTATTTGGATTGATGATATCTTTAAAGGTTGGCATTCAATAGAAATTGACTATGAAACATTCTAGCAAATTGGGTAGTTTCCTTTCCTTCTTTTCAAATAATCTTTATAGAACATTAACTTTAAAATAAGAGGTAAAATATTATTTAGTCCCTGAATTATTTGTCAAACTACTATTTAGTCTCCAAATTTATTAAAAATACTATTTAGTCTCCAAAATTTTTAACTATGTCAACTATTTAGTCCCTGAATTTGACAAAATACTATTTAATAATTTGTAACTATGTCATTTAGTCCTCAAACTTGGCAAAAATATTATTTAATCACCGAATTTGCAACTCTGTCAACTATTTAGTCTCCTGATTGTTACCCGTTAGAGTTGACATAGTTGCAAATTCGGAGATTAAATAGTATTTTTGCCAAGTTTGAGGACTAAATAGTTGACATAGTTACAAATTATTAAATAGTATTTTGTCAAATTCAGGGACTAAATAGTTGACATAGTTAAAAATTTTGGGGACTAAATAGTATTTTTAATAAATTTGGAGACTAAATAGTAGTTTGACAAACAATTCAGTGACTAAATAGTATTTTGCCTCTATATTATTACTCTTCAATCAATTCTTTTTGCTTTTTGCTCCGGGTATTATATATTTAAGATAATATATATAATTATAAATTTTTTAGAACTATAATTATAAAAAATTTTAATTACTATACATTAAAAATTTATAATTGTATATATTAAAAGTCTTTGTAATTTTTCTTTTTTTGAAAATATAACATAATAATAATTTACAATAATAAAAAATTAAATATTTAATAATTTTTCACTTCAAAAAAATATTTAGTAATTTTTAAATTTTTAATTATTGTTGTAACTTTTCACACTATCTCCAATATTTGAGGGTTAAATTTAAATTTTTATAAATTAACTAAGGAAAATTTTTTAAATTACCTAACATATCCAAACAAATGCTAGAAATTTAAATTGTAGCAATTCAAATTTTTTGCATTTCAAATAGCATAAAATTTAGAATACTCCTATCCAAACACAACCTAAAAGAATTTGGCAAAAGTACATTTCATGTTCCCAACGTTTGGAAGTCCTGTCACTTTCGCCGCTAATATATTTTCGCTGTCAATTGTACTCCTAACGTTTTGTGTTTCTGCCAATATCAGGCTTTTGGCTAACACAGTTAATTTTTGAACGATTTTTTATGACATGACATTCTATCAACCTATGTGACCAACAACTTTGATTGGACTTAATTTTTTCCACATCAGCAGTCAATAGTATTAAGTTTTTGGGGTCCATTTTACTGATGTAATGAGTATTTTGGTGTCCTAGATTTACTGATGTACTGAGTTTTGGGGTCCATTGTACCCCTAAAATATATTGCTGATGTGAAAAAATGAAGTCCAGTTAGAACTAATGGTCAAATAAGATGCCACGTCATCAAAAATCGTCCAAAAATTGACAGTGTTAGCCCAAAGCCTGACATTGGGAGAAACACAACATTAGGAGTACAATTGACAGCGAAAAAACATTAAGAGCGAGAGTGACAAGACCTCCAAACATTATGGGCAAAAAATATACTTTTCTCAAAGAATTTTTCAAAAACAAGTCAAAATTTTCAAATATCCAATCCACCCCTCTTGTATATATTATTCTGACTTTCAATATATATATATATACACACACACTAAAGGTGTGTATATTATTATCAATTTTTAAAACAATAAATTACAAATTAAGAAGTTACTCTCTTTATGATTATCTTGATAACTACCATGATCTTTATTTCAAAACAAAAGGGAACTACCAGTATGCATCATCCTACATTTACTCTTCCATTATTTTTTCACATCACATATTTTTATTTTTTTAATTATTTAAATGATTATTTTAGGAGACAATAACAAGAAAACCCAAGAGTCATATTAATATAGATAAATATATATTTCAATTTGTATACTTCATATAATCATATCTCATGTTTATTGATTTATTTTTAATCCACTGATATAACCATTAAATATTCATATTCAAAAAAAATTTTCGTAAACTATTCAAATTTCACAATTCTTGTTACATGTTATTTTGCTACAAAGAGAAAATTAAATTAAGGAGCTTTGAGCAAATTTAAAATTTTCTTGAGCTTAATAGGAGTTTAATAAAGAATTATGCTTTTGATTGGTTAGAATAGAGGAAATAGCTAAACAGAAATTAAACGAATAAAAAGAACAAATAAGTTATAAAAGTAAAAGAAAGTTAAAAAATGAAATTAGAAATTATTAAAGGAAAAAACTTATGTCCATTTCATCCAATTCCACCAATCATATATTGTATTTACACTCTCTTTCTTCTATGATTGATTATATAAAATGTGGTCTTCTATATTCTCTCTCTACTGTGATTGGTCATTTAAACACTTTTTGCCACGTGTCATAATTATATTGGGGAATTGGATGAAATGGACATAAGAAAATGGATATAAGTTTTTTCCATTATTAAAATCCAAAACATTCCAAGCCCCCAATTTGAGAAGGGAAGGAATTAATGGGAAAGGGATTGGGAAGGAATAAAGGGCACATTCATTAGGTAAAAATAGAAATAAAAATGGAAACGGAATGCATTTGATGTGTTTAGTAGTAAAAGTTTGGTAATAGAAATGGAATGTATTAAAATGACCATTTTACCCCTTATATTAAAATAATAAAAAGAAAAGAGGGTTATAATTGTGTAAAATCATATCAAATTAGAGAGGTATAATAAATACTTTGTATTTTTTTAAAAAGTTGATGAAAATAAAAAAGTGAAAAAGTAATTGGGACCCAATAGACCCCCACTATTTCCATTGGTTTTCCCAGTAGACCCCCACTATTTCCATTGATTTTCCATTGTTATTTCTTGCAAGTTGCAAGTGAACATGCCCAAAATCTCCACAAGGATACTGGTAGGAAATCACAAAAAAAAAAAAAAAATCTTTTTCTTTTCGTTTGACTCTTCTAAAATCTTTTAATTTAGGATAATTAAAATTAACAAATAAAAAATATTAATACAATTTATCAAAAAATATATATTAACATAAAATCCTCAAATTTCTTCTCCTTCAAAATTTTAACAAACAAACAAGGTCATTCCCATCTAATATTTCCCCTCTCCCAAATACACAAGAAACTTGGCTTAAAATTCTCCAATTTCTTCCCATCCAAGGTTTTTTAAAAACCAAATAAATCCTCTTCCTTTTCCTTTCAAACTCATCCATCCAAACAAAAACTAAATTATATGTAATGAGGAACTGGCTTCATGTCCTTCATCTCAGACTTTAAACTTTTTTTATCAATCTTGACAAAAGTCACAAAATACAATAGCTGGAGATCAAAACCAAAAACATCATGTAGGATATTATTATTACCACGCTAGACAGGGAGATTCTACACTAAAATTCATCACCTCCTATGGATTTCTAATTCTAAAAGAACCTTCAAAAACTCGATTCTCTAGCTTCCCTTACTTCGCCTAAGTTCTATGAGACAAGCTTATCATACATTTACATTCTAATTCCTACTCACAAACAAAAGGTTAAGATCTCAAAAATGGTTTAACCTTTCTGAACTCACTTGGATATATCAGCACAGAATCTAAAGAGAGACCGCCTTTGGTGTGAGTGCAATCAATTTGAGTCATAGAGAATTTAATTTTTGTGGATTCATTCCCATTCTGAACCACAAAATCGCCTGCATGGTAAAAAACCCAATTCCCTGGTTCTTTCAGGAAACACTGGGATGCAACGTATTGTCCATCAGAAGTCCAAAGCTGGAATCGGGCAGGCTTTATGTCCCACCCATGGACATGCTCAGTATTGCAGACTCTTCGACCAAATCTCTTGGAGGCTTTCCCTAAATGTAATCTGAAGAATAGGCTATATGTTCCTGCTGGAAATGGGAACTCAACTTCACCATCAACTTCAAACCACCAGATTTGCTGAAGATATGCAATGGTGTTGAATCTGCAAGCAATGGAAAAAAAAAGTATAAACACCAGAACAGAGTAACAAGGGAAGAAAAAAGACATCCAATTCATTCATTGATACTCAATCAAGTGCAAACGGCTCGATGGTTTTAATCACCATCAATATCTACAATTCTACATGTATTCCTTCACAACAAAATCCAATCAATACAATACGCACCAGAAGGCACATATGTGACTTGAAGGAGGGTGGATTTGCAATATAAAAGCAAATACCATACATCAAGAAGATTGAAGAATGTGAAAAACTGCACATAGCCACCCCTATGTTGTGATGAACTGACCCATAAATACTGGATTGTTTGTTACATTCCCAATTAAACCATTCTAACTTCCTACATAAAACAGTTTTCTTGGAATGTATCAGGAGACTAACATACTTGTGATTGCAAGGATTTATCATCTCAATGACTGCATTTCTTGAAAGATCATCAAGAGATTTATAATGCATAGAGTACTGAAAAAAACTCCACAGCAAGACTTACAAGATAGTTAATAGTTATTACTAGTAGCTGATAATGAATCCCTAGTGAGAAAATCACACACTCTTCTATTGCATAAGATCCAGCATTTTAAGGACAAATAATTGCAGAATCAGCGAAGAAAAGGATCAGCAAGTATAAACTCACCAAGACATCAACAAACAAACCAAAAAATTGCGATATATTTTCAAACACTCGGATTATTCACAAAATCACTAATTAATAGTAGTTCATTAGTTTGATACTAAAAGAAGAGGAAGATGAAATTACAATATAGGACAACGATATGACCAACTTTGGCGAGTTCCAGAGAAGCTCCATAACCCTTGAACTTTCACAAGCCATCTAAAAATATACTCCTACATGATAGAAAACAGAGTTCTTTCCATAGCAATAAAATTTCTAAATACTAAGACGATGACTGTGAAGTGAAGAATCTCACCTAGATTCTTCAGTAGGGATATAATTCCAATATCTACGATCATCAATCCCCGTTATTGATAGTCCCTTGGATGATATGGACAAACAAAGCTTACCCGTGCTTCTATCCAGCCAAACTTTCTGCAAAAATCCACATATTCAAATCCATCAGAAAGAAGCCAAAACTCAAATAATTCATGAAAAACCCTAATCATCTAAAAGTTTTATCAACACGGCGGAACAAAAACCCTAATCGATGGTAAAATGGAGGCAGATTCTAACCCTCTTCAGTTTCGAGATATTATCAATATGAATGGTCAAAACCCTAAAGGGTTCGGTAAATCTGAACGCAACAGAATAGAGAATGGATCATTATTCAATCATTACCTTATTGCCTTCATCAAAAGTATTAGGGCGACACAACCTCGCATAAATCCCCCTCTTGCCCAAATTGCCGGGAAAACCCTCGAAAATCCTCCTGACAAGAGCATCGTAATTGGGAGGCAACTTGGATTCCCACACGAAATCAGCCCACGAAGCACTGCGAAAAGTCCGATTCAACTTGGACAGCTTACAAATCTGGGGGGGATCCATATACTCGAGAATCAAAGCCACGCAGCTCTCCGGCAAATCCCCCAGAGCGGGTTTCGAAGGCACAATCATCTGAGAACCATTCCGGTCGGCGTCGAAGGATGAGAATCCGATTCCCATCATGAGAGAGAAAACCAGAGAGTTGGAAAACAGCGAGCAAGCAAAATGGAGGTTTCATACAAAAAAGAAAGAAAGAGAGAAAGAAAGAATGAATGAAGAAAAAAGTGGGATACAAGTTGGGTGGTGATGATGCACACGGACGCGTACAAAATTGTAAATGGAAAGATGGTTTGTTTGTTTCCTGGGAAAGCGAAGGTGACAGCGGGATGTGATTTGGACGGAAAGCGGACGAAGGAATGGTGATTGGTTAGAGAGGATGGACGACTATAAATTAAGGAGGAGGCGTGGGAATTTGTTTTTTTTTTTTGTTTAATAATAAATAAATAAAATATGAATATAAAAAAATCTTTATTTTAATTAACTTTGATTTATGTGTGTGTGGCACACAATAAAATGTAACTACTACTCGTTTTGAAATATCTGATTTATAGGCTGTGATAAATACTATTAAATCGTTTATTGAATCATTATGGTACGGATGTTCATTAATCATTTGCTTTAATTTTTAAAAAAGATTTGATTGAATTTTTCTTAATATGTTATATATATATTCACGTTTTTAATTTATTTTACGTTAATAAGAATAATAAGTAATTTTGTTTATAAAAATAATAATAAGTAATTTTATTATTTTAAAATGGTCAAGACACTTTTGGTTCTCAATGTTTTTTTTTTAATTGAACAGGCTACAAACGCCTAGCAAACACAAAGGTGTCGCACCAAATGATCATTAAGGTCAGCACTTAGCAGCAAGAATAAGTCTTAAAGCTACATGAGGGTAATCAAAGACATGGAGACCCTCTCAAAGAGTGTGGCTAGGGGTGAACAAAAAACCCGTGACCCAGCCAATCCGACCCGGCCCTGTCACATTTCGGGTCCAACGGGCCGGGTCACAGGGTTGGGCTGCCCAAAACCCGGCCCGACCCGAGGTAGCCTCATTTCTTTTTTTAAAAAAAATATTGTTATTTTATTATTTAAGTATTTTTATATGTAAAAAAGATTAAAATCGATAGCTGAAAATAAGATATCTTATCTATTATTTAATATCTTATTAATCGATTCCTAAAAACTAGGTAATAAATCAATTTAAAATTTAAAAAATCTATTCAAAATGTCAACATGTATTAATTACTCATCATTTTTTATGCACACTCTCCATTTTCTATGCCTACTCTCTATTTCTCATGTCCACTCTCTATTTCCCATGTCCATTTTTCTATTTCCCATGACTCAAATTCAAATTTTCAAAAAAAAAACCCCGACTGACCCGGTGGACCCGACCCGGCACTACCCGAGCTGGGTCTCGGGTCCAACCAAAACCCGGCCCGTGTACACCCCTAAGTGTGGCTCAATTGTGTCATGTGGTATGCGGCTTAGTTGGCTTCCCGAAAGGCATGCACCAAATCGACGTTCCATTTGCGCTCAACCAAACTCCTAATCTGATGAACAAGATCAATCAAGGATGGTTCTCTGCAGTTCCATTTTCAACCAGCTCCAAAGTAACCTCAAAGTCACATTCAATAGCAATCTTTCAAAAACCTTTATTCCAAAGCAACTCCAAGCTAAGCCATCCAAAATACCTCTAAGTTCTGCCCAAAAAATTTCACAAGTATCAATACAATGACAAAAACTGAACAAAAAATTTCCAAAAGCATCACGTACAACACCACAGCCCAGACTCCAAAAAAAGGAGCCGTCCACGTTTTATTATAAAATGTAATGGTGCCACAAACAAATAGAATCAAAGTTCATTAAAATGATGTTTCACCTTTTAAAATAAACATACACAATAGACAACAGACCTTTGTCTACTGATAGGGTTCAGAAAAAAATTAGGTCTTCCTCTTCTTTGTCGCTTTGTTTCTTCATTTAAATTATACTAGCAACTTCTTCTTAGTAGGAGGGATTGCTATAACTTGCAAATTTTTGTAAGTTTAGCAACCCCTCCTTATTTTCTTTATTTTGTTTGATTTTAGTACTTAAAATAAATAGATTTTTCATATCTATATTATCCCCCATTATTTTGGTGGTGTTTTCTTCCAGATCTATTCCGTGTTTTTGTCTTCCTTTGTGAAAGTTTACTCTCTAATTACCAGATCTTCTTAGATCCGGTAACTAGAGTTGGTTTTTTTTTACGTTTGTGTAGAAAGTGTTTTTGCAGATCTACATATCTTTATGTCAGAAAGCTCTCACTTCATCATGTTGTTAGAAAAATTCAAGGCACTCTCAACTTTGAAGACTACTACAGATTTGATATGCAGGAGATCTAACAGTAAAAAATTTGTTAACAACATCAAGAATAGTGAAGTTTTTCATCCCAAGTTCATCTTACAAATGGGACCAGTTGATCTTTATTCACCCTTAGTTCAACAATTTTTACGAATTCTTTCTTCTGTATTGTTAGGATGGAGTTGTTTGATTTATTGTAAGTGTCGTTGGACTTTACTATCAAATAAATAAATAAATAAACATACACAACATTTCCAAAAAAAAACATACACAATATAAAATGTTAATTTTATTAAATATTTATATGACTTTGTATTAAAATTTTAAAAAGTAGTTCATCAAAAAAAATTTTTTAAAAGTGTTGAATTTGATAAAGTATTGTTGCATGGAACTTTAGCCTAGCTAAATTTGATTTCTTGATTTTTCAAGTTTGGATGGAAGGAAGATTTCAGAGAGGGAATAAAACTCACCTTGTACATGGAAGTTTAATTGTTTGAAGAGGAGGGAAGTTATATATTGAGTAGGAAAATAGGTATATAATATCAATTTTATCCTTAACAAAAAAAATAAAAATACTATGATTAATATAAATTTGTCATTTCTAATTTGTGTGAGCTTACACTTGTGACTATGATAATGTAAATTTATCCTTTCTAATTTTGTATATATCAAACACATATTTTTTTAATTCTTATTCCATTTTCCTCTCATATACTTTTCTTCGTCGACATCATTCTGTGCGTATACTAGATGTCTTTTACACTATCGTCACTCCTCCCTTTGGCATACTCGACAAAATAAAATTACCATTTTACCTTTAATGTCTAAGGTGTAAACCATATTTCTCCTTTTACACACATTTATTATTAGAGGTGTCAACTGATCACATATTAAATAAGTTCCTCGCTCACGCGATTTAAAATTTCGAGTAAAAAAAAACATAAAACTTGTTAAAATCAAGGTGGTGAGCCAGGAAATCATTAAAGTCGCCTATTTTTTTAATAAAGAAAAAAACAAATTCTAGAATTTTAAATTGTATTTTTTAAAAACTTTGACAACTAATGCCCACATTACATTCATGTTATATTAATATATAATTCTATATTAATATAGCTAAGTTATTCGAACTTTCTTGAAACACACTTGAAGACTAGCCAAGTTTTATTTCTTTTTCAAATATGATTTTTAAAATAAATAAATATATATAGTTTTATTTTTGTCACCAAATCAGCCAAAAAAATATATATATCTTTAAAAAGTATAAACAGAATTAAATGCTGACGATGATGACAATATAACAAAAATTTTTAATACCGACTCAATTGGAAAGGCTCTCATCATATCCATAGTTGATGATCTCAGTATGGATAAACTTTGTTTAAATTTTAGGTTTATTGGTTGCTAGTGATATTTTGATAATTAATATATATTTATTACCTATGGTTGACAACTATATACTTATCCATTTTAATAACGTATTGTGGTACAGATAGTTCGGAGTCTGTATTTTTATAATAATCGCTTTTAAAAGGATGAGAATTGAGCGTAATTAGTTAAAAAGATAGTTTTCAGTAGTGAGTCCTACAATATCTAAGAGATTAATCATTAGGTTTGCTCTGGTAGATAAGAGAATAAACCAAAAAAATAGACTTGTCTACTTTTAAAAATTGTATTTATAGAAAAGTTTAATAGATATTCATTAAATATATATTATCCAAAAAAAAAGTTAAGTTGAGAGCCAATTTATATATAATTACTCTACCTTTAATTTTTGAAAAATGACTTAATTCGAAAATAATAAAAGTGATTATATAATTATTATGAATTAAATTTAAAATCAAATTAATCTAAATTTTATAAGTTCAATATTAATTTGAAATTAGTTTTTTTTATTTTAATTTTTAAAATTTAAAATCGAAATCCAAGAAAAATGAGATTATTATAACAAAATTTACATAAAAAGATCGAGAGAATGCATATATGTTTATATATATACACACACAAAAAGTGAACTCAAGAGTTAATCTCTTTACATAACTATCCCACCTTTGAAGGAAACAAGATCTAAAATAATAATAATAAGTGATTATGTAAATTATGAATTAAATCTAAAATCAAATCAATCTAAATTTTATAAGTTAAATATTAATCATAAATTAGTTTTTTATTTCAATTTTTAAATTGAAATTAAAATTAAATTAAAAAGAAATGAGCTTATTATAACAAGCTAGATTTGCATAAAAAGATGAAGAGAAAAGATAATGCATGACAGCATGATCGTAACTAACGGAGGTCTCATAATAGGAGTAGAGCTCTCTCAACAAAAAAGTTTTTTCATATGCAAGTTTTGAACCCAAAACCTTACATAAAAGAAATTGAACACTTATCACTCTAACCAACCGGCCACACAATAATTTCTTTGAACTAATCCACTTATAACTTATCCTTTAAATTATTAATATTAAATTTCATGTTTAATGGAATAATGGAACCTCCTTATCATGTGATAGTGATACTTCATATTTCTATTGTTTTCTTAAATTTCTTTTTAGTTAAGATGTATAATTTAAGATGTTAATTTTAATCAATATATATGGTTTAATTTTAACTTTTAGCTGTAATTCTTAGAATAATTTAAGGGAGTAAAATAAGATTAAATTATTGGTATATCTCATTCTCTCTTTTGAAAATTTAATTAAGTTATATTAATTATCTCTTAGTTTAATTAAAAAAATTGCATTGTTTGCTCTATCTTAATTTTTATCAATAAACTCATTAAAAAAATTATCAATAAAATTATTCTCAGATGTTAAGATTATCATCTTAGGGGATAAGAGACTTGCACAAATTTTAATTTTAATTTTTAAGATTTTTTAAAATTTTTTATGTTTTTTTTTTTTCAAATTTTTTATCTTTTTTAATTAAAAAATTGGATCAGTTGGATCGCCGGTTGGACGGTCCAACCTGGTTGATCAATTGGATCCGGTTAAATTCGGCCCAACTAAAAAAATATATTTTTTTTTCAACTGGCTCGTCTTTGTATCCGGTTAACGCGCGATCAGATCGTCCGATCCAAACAACACTGCTTGTTTCGTCTTTAAAATAATACTATTCAAAATATTGTTAGACACTAAATATAAACATCTCCCACGAATTCAAAGTTTGGTTCACAAAGAGATGAGTCATTTTCATGAGATTCCGTTGGTACAACAAAGTATGGCATTGAGACGTTTATAATATATAATAGGCTTTGAAACGGAATGTTGAACTATATATATATGTCATGACATAGAATTTTTATTTTTGGGTAGAAATAGCATCAAAACTAAGTACCAACGTAATATATTATTCATTATATGGTATTAGTCCCATAGATAGACAACTAGTTGACGTTAAAAGCGTTATGCGTATCACCAATCTCTTCAACTTGGTCCATTTAGGTAAATGCTTCCATAACATATATTTGTATTTATATAGTTGTTGGGTATTTTGTGAGTAGTAAAACATAAAATAAAATATAAGATATGATTAGATAAGAGAGAGAAAATAGAGATCATGGCATAGGTAGTTATTATAATAGAAAAATAAATAATTTTTATTAATATGTGGTTGGTTACTGAACGATCTCTCTCTCGAGATTAGTTATGTATCCTTTTCTCGATCCACGTGACAGATATTGTTTTTTCCTTTTGAGAATTTCTACGCCTCCCACAATGCTCGAATCTTCGCCCCTCAGGATAAGGGCATTGAGGAAGCCAAGTGAGCTCTACACAATGTGCTTCCTCAATGCTCTTATCCTCAGGGGTGAGGGTTTGAGCATTGTGGGAGGCGTAGAAATTTCCAAGAGAGGGGGAACAACCACATGGGCCCGAAGGTAGACACGTGGCCGGTCCCGAGAGGGGGTCGTTACAGTTAGAGTGATAGATATTTTATTTTTTTTAAGTAAAATTTCGAGTTTGAGTCTTGTGTATAAAAAAATATCTACAAGGAGGGCTCTATATATACCCTAGTTATAGAAAAATATAATATAAAATTATAATGAAGGCTATAGTATATTAATATGGCTATTGAATCTTTTGATTAGTGGTATCTCAAAATAGCAATTTAAATAATAAAAAAATATATGATGTGAGAAGATAATGAAAAAGAGAATAGAGATAATTGTAGTTTATTTTTAATTTTGAAAGTGGAATAATGGCATTGGTAGTTATCAAAAGAATAGAAAAGAAAATAATTTCTTAATTATTATATTAGGTATTTTGATATTATTTAACTAGAAAATAAGGTACATATTATTTTTTAATTGCTAAAATATAATATAAAATTATTATTATTATTATTAATTTTTAAAATATTATTTCATAAAAAAATTAAACAATAAATTAAAATTTAGAGTAAAATACACTCTCCTTCCTTGAGAGATTCTAAAAAGACACACTCCTCCCCTTTATTTTTAAAATATTCTACCTCCTCATATAAAAATTCTCTAAATCTTAGTCCAATTCACAATTCTCCATTAAATCACTATTAAAAGTAATGAATTTTTTTGTAATTTATAAATCTAATATATTTTATTTTACAAATTATATATTATCAAAATCGAGCTTTTAACATTTTCTAGTTAAATAGAATGCAATCAACAATTAAGTTAATCTATAATCTATATATAATATTGAATTATGACTCTTATAAATTATTAATTATAATGGTTCATAGAAAAAAAATTAAAGCAAAAGAATCATCTAGAACCACTAAAAGACAAAAAAATACGCAATTTTTTAAGCAAAACATTTAAGAATAACTTTTATATTTTTATTTTTTCTTATCATGTTTTCTAATAAAAAAAATTGATATGCGTAGTTTATATTATAGTCTATTAGTCTTCACATGTATATTTGTACATGTTATTTATTTATTTATTTTTAAAATACAATATTATATTTTAAAATAATAAAAAAAAGTATGTACTTCTTCGTTTTGTTCATAATTATCCTATCTATCATCCTGTTTTTTTTTCATTTCATCACTATATATATATATATATATATATATATATATATATTTTAAAACTATAGAATACATTTTTGTGATATTCATTCCCTTTAAATAAGGTCTCGGTTCGAGTTTTGCGTATAAAAAAATTTTTGTTGGGAGAACTCTAGCTATCTTCATTATGATACCTTAACTAGCTCGAATAAAATTGCCTCCAATAAAAGAATATCTATGAAAAAAGACTTTTCTTTTGCCTAATTTATTCAGATTATTGAACTTGATAGCGAATATATAATAAACTTCATATAATTAATTCTTATAATTTTTTTAATTGGTCAATAAAGCTAATTAGGAATGTTTCTTTTTCTCTTATTCTTCTTTTTTGGCTTTTTCTAAATATAAGGAGAAATATAAAAGTTTATTAAAAATTAAATTTTAAAAATAAATTTTATATATATATATATATATATATATATATATATATATATATATATATATATATATATATATATATATATGCTATGAATGAATTAGATCTTAATTTTTAAAAATATATTTTTCTAAAAAAAATTAAAAAATATATATTATTTATCACAACAACAACAATAATAAACATTTTAATAATAAAATATTTTTTGATTTTAAGTTGAAAATGATCAATTTTATTTATTTTAATTTTTTAAAGTAATTTTTAACATGATTAAATACATATTTAATTATATAGTTAGAGAAAGTGAGTATAATTTAATATTTTTAAAAAGAGGAGTCTAATAATTATTTTAGTTTTGATCAAGAGTCCAATTATTTTAATTTTTTATGGTAAGTTAAAAAGATGGGCCAAAAAGGAAGAGAATTTTCAAAATGGAGAAGTTCTTGGTTGGATGAGTGCCTGAGTCAGCTCCACGACATGATAAAGATAAACCATGAAACCACGTATTATTTATTCATCCGGTTTTCTCATTTCTGGCGGATATATATATATATATTAACGTGAGTACAGTGCTCTTAGCCGAGATTTTTTTTAGTTTTTCACAGGTATTCTCTTATTGGAGGTAATCATGTTCGAGCTAGCTGAGGTCCCACAACGGAGGTAGAGCTCTACCAGCAGAGATTTTTCCTTACACAAGACTCGTAGTCGAGACCTTGCTTAAGGAGAATAGAGTACTTACCACTCTAACTAACCACATGTTGGTTCAGCAGAGTTTTCTTATACGCAAGATTCGAACTCAAAATTTTGTTAAAGACAATAAAGTACCTACCACTCCAACTAATAATATTGGGACTACACTTCTCCTATATTATCTACTCTCAAATCTCAACGGATAAGAGACACAACTGTTAAGAATCTTTTAAATTATTATGTGATAAAATCAGCAAATTGACCAGAGGGTGACGTCAGAGTCTTGAAATCTGAGAATTAAGACATCAAGTCTTTTATTTCCCGCTGCTGTGACAAATTACTGTAGCATATTTTTTATATTCAGAACTGCAAGTCAATACAAAACACTCGCAATTTAAATTTGCGAGTCAAAGAATGACTCACAAAATAAAAATGCGAGTGAAAGTCTGATAAAAATCAGACTTCCACTCGCATGAGGCCATCACTTTGTGTGTGAATGACCACACAGGTCATTCACACTTTTTATTTTTTTTAAACTTAATTTAAATTTAATATTTATTCTAATCTGTCCCACTTTTTTTTAATTTTAATTGAGAGGATAGTGATTTGAATTTATAAATATTTGGTTGAATATTAAAATGAGCAATGGGTTATGGGTAGGACGGTTTATGATAGTTTAAAAATTATTCTAAATCATTAAACACCTCAATTTTTAAACCCTTTCAAATTGAGAAATTAGGTATGATTTGTATAGTTTATGATATTTAATTTCATTTCTAACCCTTTTTTTTAAAAAAAACTTTTGTTTATTCATTATAAGAATGTTACTGGAATTAGAGATGATTTGTATAGTTTATGATATGGGTTTAGGTAATTTGTAAAGAAATATTTAAAAAAATTAGTCTTTTAGGATATGTTTGTTTAGTAGAATGTTGGAGGGAATGGGAATGAGAATCAGAATGTGATGTGATGTGAATGGAATTAAAGTGGATAAAATGATAATTTTACTCTTATATTAAAAGTGGGAATATATGAAATAAAAGTGGGTAAAAAAGTAAGGGCAAAAACATAATTTCATCATATTATAAAAAGTAATGTTTGTTTGGTAGGAAGAATGTTGAAAGGAATATTAGATTACCTCTAGCATTATCTCACACATTCCACTTGACATTAGGGTAGTTATAAAAAAATGGTTTAGTGAGATGTTTAAAGTTACTCTATGATAAAAAAAAGTTCTATGATTTTTTTTGGCTTAGTTTTTTTTTTTATAGAATTATGAATAAAATTTTTTTACATAGGTTATTAAAAAATATTTTTTTATTAGTTTATGAATAAAAAATCGGAATGTTACTAAGATATTTTGACAAATCAAATATTATAATTTTTTTTGGTGAAAAAAAATTTAGGTGGGATAAGCACTAGTATCCCACCTAAAAGGGTCAGCGAAGACCTCCCAACCTCTTTGAGGACTTATTGGAAGATTTATATATCACCCATCAATAAGGCCTTCACATCGGTCATAGAGTTCGAACCCTCGCCCTTGTGGGGTAAGAGCCCAAACCTTAACCAATTGTGCCACTTATCATATATAAATATAACATAAAAGTTAATAAGTTTTTTTTAAAAAAAGTAAACAATAGAAAGTGTGAAAGTGTGCAGTCATTCACACTTTCACAAGGTCATTCACACACAAAGTGATGGCCTGATGCGAGTGGAAGTCTGATTTTTATCAGACTTTCACTTGCATTTTTATTTTGCGAGTCATTCTTTGATTCGCAAATTTAAATTGCAAGTGTTTTGTATTGACTCGCAGTTCTGATGTGCGAGTTGTTTTAAAAAAAATGTAAAAAAATATGCTACAGTAAGTTGTCACGGCGGCGGGAAATAAAAGACTTGATGTCTTAATTCTCAGATTTTAAGACTCTGACGTCACCTTCTGGTCAATTTGCCGATAAAATCAAGTGACATATAAGAATATATAATTTAAAAAATAAATATTATATGAAATTCCCCTAAATTTTGGGGTTTATATTAGAAATAATAATTTTGAATTTTGTACAAAATATCCTTTTAACTAATTTGGTGTTTGGATAAAACCATGAATAAAATAAAATTTTTATACAGTTTGAAAAATTTTAAACCTAGAAAGATATTCAAATTCCAAACAATAGATATCTAATGACTATTCGCTATCCGTTAGATATTATCGGATATCGAATATGATATAATAGTAAAATATAACTATTTATTGTACATTGGACGGGTATAGATATTGACTTCGTGTATCTTATATTCGTCCAAAATGAATGGACGGATAAAGTATCCAATATCCAAATAATATATATTATTAAATAAATTTTGTGTTTTTAATATAATTAGAATTGTTTTAACTTTTTATTTATAACAATTATGTATATTTTTAATTTTAAAATGTTATTTTTATAACTAAATATGTCAATGGAAATGGGATATTAGATATCGAGTAGTTTACTTAATTATAAGGTATTCAATATCCAATCTCCAAAACTAATTGTAATATCAAAAGCTAGAAGACTCAAAAAAATCAAAACAAAGTCTTCAAATAATTACAGGCCAAAAAAAAAAGTCTTCAAATATTAATTTTTGTTTTTGAAATATATCTTGAAAAAGTCTCTCTTCTCTTAATTTGGTCCCAAAACTATATATTAAAAAAAATTCAAATTTATTCTCTAAAAAAAGTTTTCTTCGTCTCATTTAATCATTGAATCATGCAAATATTAATTTTTAGGAAAAGTATTTTTTTTGCCCCAACGTTTGGGGATCCTGTCACTTTGGCCCTTAACATTTTTTTGCTGTCAATTGTACCCTTAACGTTTTATGTTTCTCCCAATGTCAGGCTTTTAGCTAACACTGTCAATTTTTGGACGATTTTTTTTGACGTGACATCCTATGTGGCCAACGATTCTGACTAGATTTAATTTTTTTTCACATCAATAATCCATTTTAGGGGTATAATGGATCCCAAAACTCAGTACATCAGTGAATTCAGTACACCAAAATACTCATTACATCTTAAAATGGACCCCAAAATCTTAGTACTATTGACTGCTAATGTGAAAAAAATTAAGTCCAGTCAGAGTTGTTGGCCACATAGTATGCCACGCCATAAAAAACCGTCCAAAAATTGACGGTGTTAACTAAAAGCCTAACATTGGGAGAAGCACAAAACATTAGGGGTACAATTGACAGCGAAAAAACGTTAGGGGCAAAAGTGACAGGACCCCCAAACATTGGGACAGAAAATATACTTTTGCCTAATTTTTGTTTTTGAAACACATCTTATATTATAATTTCATCTTTGTGTTATTGACCGTAAGCTCTTAATAACACATTTATAAACAAAGCATTATCAAAAAGCACGTATCACCGCTAAATGTCATACAATATTTAATGAGTCTAATTTAAAATAGAAAATAAGCCAGAAAAAACAAATAGACAAAAATATGAAATCTATCGATAAAATTACAATACAAAAGATCTTTTAGAGATAAATTAATATTTTTATAATTTAAGATTAAATTAAGGCAAATAAATTTTTTTAAAGATTAAAATAATAATGTATTTTATAGGAAATAATATATGATTTTAGAATTATTAGAATAAAAATATCTTGCCAAAGTGGGTTGGCACAAATGGTCAAGGATCCGGAGAAAAGTTCTCGCCTCACCCATGGGCGAGGGTTCGAATCCCATGAAGTCATCCAAAATCCTGCTTTGGTGGGCATCCCTCCTCAGGGAGATCCCCCTGGCACCCAAGGGCTAGTTGAGTAGCTGCGACTGGGTAAAATTGCTTGCGGTTTAGGCCTGTGCAGTAATCCTTTGGGTTGGGCCTCTGTTGGTCTCCCCAACATGCCACTAGCGCCCTGCCCGGTAGTACTTAGGAGTGCCTTCCCTTACTACCATTTTTCTTAAAAAAAAAAGAATACAAATATCTTTATGACATGTCACATATGTGATTTTTTGTCAACGACATATCATATCATATCAACATGAGAATGCTTAATTAGGTGGCCTTTTTCATGAGAGCAAGGTTTAATATAATCAAAGTTAAATTAAATAGAGGCAATCATAATGTGTTTGAAGAATTATAAAAGGACCCACTCCATTTGAATACATGCATGTAATGTGTATTATTATATCAAAATTCAAAATAAAATATCTTTATCAATCACTAGTTTGTGTTTTTATAATTATTATTTCTTGTCTTTGTTATTTAAAAGAATGAGAATAAAGTATCATTAATTGGAGTAGATGTTCAGTGGTATGGTAGTACTGAACTTCAGTACATCCTTCCAATCAGTTGGTCCCTAAACCATTTAAGGTGAGCCCTAATTAATGTAAGTTTTTATTAATATTAACAAATAACAGTACATGATTGGAGGGATGCACTGAAGTTCAGTGGTACGGTACTATTAAACTTTTATCCCATTCATTAAAATGATTGTTTTTAGTAATAGACTGGATAATATTTGAAAAATTAATTATCATATCCATTTTGATCTATACCTATATACCAAAAAAGACAAAATATCTTTGAAATGTTGAACCAATAAAAGCTACTTAATCAACCTGATCAACTTGCTTACTAATTAACTACACTACAAAAACTGCCTATCTTATCAAAAGCCAAAGGTGGATGATCATTGAAAGTTTTGTTAGTAAAAACAAAAATCTTTTTATTATTAATTTTGTCGAATCTTAAAGATTTTTTTTTCATGGCCATGATTGTTGCCTGCTGAGTCCCATCATCAAATTTTATGACATGATATCATTCTCACTTGAAAGCTACAAATCACATTTCATCACTGAGTTGGGATCCAAGCAACACAGTTGCTGGGGGGATTTTAGGTAAATAAATGAATTCCAAAAGAAGAAGACTCTAATAATGAACATATTATAATGGCTTTGTTCATAATTTAATTATGAAAGGTTCTTAAGTACGTTCTTTACGTAGTTACGAGAGAAAAGAAATGTATTTATTGTGTTTATTAATAAAAATTGAGAATGAAAATAGAATGAGATTGTATTAAAATTATCACTTTATCCCTTATATTAAAATAATAAGAGGTAAAATACTATTTAGTCCCCGAATTTATCAAAAATGCTATTCAGTCTCCGAAATTTGTAACTATGTCAACTATTTAGTCTCCGAATTTACAAAAATACTATTTAATCCCCAAATTTGTAACTATGTCAACTATTTAGTCCCTAAACTTGACAAAAATACTATTTAATCCCCGAATTTACAACTCTGTCAACTCTAACGGGTAACAGTCAATAGACTAAATAGTTGACAGAGTTGCAAATTCGGGGATTAAATAATATTTTTGCCAAGTTTGGGGACTAAATAGTTGACATAGTTACAAATTCAAGGACTAAATAGTATTTTTGTCAAATTCGGGGACTAAATAGTTGACATAGTTACAAATTTTGGGGACTAAATAGTTGACATAGTTACAAATTTTGGGGACTAAATAGTATTTTTGATAAATCCGGAGACTAAATAGTAGTTTGACCAACAATTGGGGAACTAAATAGTATTTTACCTCAAATAATAAAAAGAAAAGAAAGTTATGATTGTGTTAAATCAAAGGGTATAATAGATATTTTGTATTTTCTTTTCCATTTTTTTAATTATACATACTTTTTAAGATGAAAATAAAAAAGTGAATAACATGTGGGGTTTACATGTCTTTTATTCTATTGTAAATACTAAAGAAGACACCCTTAATTTTTTTATTTTTTTTAAAAGGTTTGGTTTTATGTTAGTTAGTCTTTGTATAATATCCTAAAATAAACTTTTAAGTATCAACATTATGAATTAATATTGTAAATTGTCTAACAAATAATTTATTTTATATATTTAATATATTAAAAATAAATATTTCATGTTAACATAAGTTATAATATTATATATGATATAATATATTTAAAAATATTTAATAAAAAACTATATGGACTAGCCCAATCAAACTATTTACAAGTCCATTAGAAGTCCAACAGATTGATGGGTCAGATCCATTTTAACGAGTAGTTAATTTTTATTTTTTAAACGTTGAAAGATCAATTTTTTAACATAATTTTCCTTTCTTTTCTTTGAAAGAAGAATTTTTTTTATCAATGAAGGGTTGGTCTAAGTGATAAGCAGTTTGGTAGACTTTAAGTAAGGTCCCGAGTTCAATACTTTGTGAATGCAGCTATCCTCATTGTGAGACTCATTCACCATAATCAAATGTGTGACCCGAGTCGAGTCCAGATTATAGGATTTTAAATTTTAAATTGATTTATTACCTAGTTTTTAGGAATAGATTAATAAAATATTAAATAATAGATATGATATCTTATTTTTAGCTATCAATTTTAATCTTTTTTTATATATAAAAATACTTAAATAATAAAAATTTTTAAAAAATAATAAATGAGCCAACCCCGAGTCAGGCCGAATTTTGGACAGCCCGACCCGGTTGACCCGAATTTAACCAGACTGAGTCGGATTGACCGGATAACGGGCCAACCTATACACCCCTACTAGATTAGTCGGGGCAAAGGCCTCAAAAATTACACAGACAACAAAATAAAAATAAAAATAAAAGAAACTCAAAAAAAAATTCTCACATCTGATAGGAAGCCCTAACACTTAACAAGTGAGATAAAATACTTTTTTTCATTATTACACTTTATTGGCTCTGCATCTTTTGACATGAAACAAAATGAAAAAGATAAGTGAGTAACACAAAAGATTGGTAATTTCACGTATATTATGATACTAAAAATTTCGCATCTACATACTTTTAATTTTTAAAAAATACAATATAAAATAATAAAAAATTTTTGTCCCTAATCCCTATTACTAATTCCACTCCCACTCTCATTTTTCCATAAAAACCAACTTTTGTGCAACCAAATGTGTCAAAAAAAAAAAAATAGTAAATTACATAGACTTCCTCTAACAAATTTGAATATTACACATACCTCTCTCCTTTAAAATATTATGCTAATCTCCCTTGACATTTTCCTTTAAAGTTTTTATCTAAATGGAAGCTTTCTGTGAATTTTTAACTCAATTTTTTAAATGACCGAGTTTTTAATGAAGCTCCTCCAAATCTAACAACTCAAAAAATTATCTATTTAGTTAAAAACTTCAAAAAAAAAATGTTATTTGGACCAAAATATAAGTAGGATGTTTTGATATATCAAGAAAGGTGAGTGTAACATATTCGGTCTGTGTAATTTACTCCAGAATAGTAACATCTTTTTTCCTACCTACAAAGAATCATAATCATAAAAGAATGAACACAAACTTTGAAGCAGAAGTGATCGACACAAAAACACTGAATTTATTATTTCACATAATACAATGATCAAATTTCCAATTACAACGAATAATAGAAAAGACTATATAAAATAAAGAATTCCAACGTGCCTGCGTGCGTACATTGATATGAAAGAATCAAAGAATTCATGAACAACAAATTTGACTCCTCATCTAGACCTCTAGAAATACAAAACATTGCCTATAATATAAAAGAATAAAAGAATCTTAACACCTTCTTCTTTTTTTCCTACCTACAAAGAATCATCATCATCATCCTTCCTTCCTTTCTTTTTCTGTATATTACACTAAAATCAACATGCTTGAGAGTAAGAAGATGAACTTCCCGCTCCTCCACCATCAACTGGTACCCATGCGGAAACTGTACACACAGGCTGCTCCAACCATCCCAGCGTTATCCCTCCTCCTCCTCCTCCTTCCTCCTTCTTCCTCACATTGTAATTCCCACAAGCATACATCTTCACCAGCATCTCACTCTGCCTCATCTCCCTCTCGCTTATCCCCACGCCTCGGAACCCGCCTTGCTCCATCATCCTCCTCCACTTCTCGAACCCCTCGTGCCTCTCCACCCTCTCCCTCCCTTCGCACGCCACGATGTTCCTTATCTCCCCGCCGTACATCTCCTCGATCTTGCCCCTCACGGGGTTGTCCGGCGGAAGGCAGTGGTCGATGGAGTCGAAGAGGGCGGAGTAGTACTTCAATGAATTGCAGACTCGGGACTCTAGTTTCACCCCATTGTGCTCTGTTTCTTGCTCTGCTATTAGAACAATGCTTGGGTTTGTGCTTCGGATGAGACCCAGGAAATCACGCAATGCTCCTCCGGATCCGTCGTAGAGGGTTTTGTGGAGTTGGAAGACGCAATTCACGGCTACCGTTTCGTGTTCCTTCACGTGAAGCATCCAGAGTCTCACGTCTTCGAGTCTATCCACTACGGGGTGGAACTCGAAGGGGAGATTCAATGCTTGCGCGAAGTTGGAGAGTCTATCCCCTGTTTCGTTCAGCTCTTGCTTGGATTCCCCGACCCCCGTGACTCTCACGTGCGCTGGAGGGTTCGGTCTTGAGGCTAGGCTCTGGAATAGGCTCGGCCATTGGAGGCCTTGCTTGATGTCGAAGTCGATGATGTGGACTCTGTCTTTGCCCTCGAACGCCCTCAGGAGGATCTCGTTTGATGTGAAGTGGAGGAACTTGGGGATTGGGGTGACTTGGTTTAGGAGCCTCAATGCGGTTCCCGATTCGTCTTCCATGATTCGATCGAGCTCTCGCGGTGCGGTGATGTGGAAGACGTGGGGCCACATTCTTGCGACGCGGAGAGCCAGGGCTTCGGTGAAGTAGGAGCAGACTCGGCTTATGGGGGTTCTCCCTCTTGGAGATGCGAGATCGCCCAATTTCGCGATGAAGCAGTTCACGGCGGCGACGTTTCTGGAGGCTATCGCGTCGACGCAGGCCGCGAGGAGGCTCACGAGCTCGAACCCGCGGTGCTCGTCCTGGTTCTCTTCGTCCCCTGTTTCTAATAACTCTGTTCCGTCGTGGTCGTGGTGGTTGTAGTGATACGGATTCCTCTGTTCGTGCTCTGACTCGTTCTCGTTGAGCCTCAAGCTCATGCTTTGGCTCTCCGATGAAGTGTTGTGGGATACCGAAGCCGCCGCTGCTTCCTTCGGTGGAGGAACATTGGTGGTGGTGGTGGTGGTGGTGCCCTCTTTCTCGCCTAGATTCGTGATCTTCGTGACGAAGGAATCCACCCATGGCGCTGCTGCGAAGCAGAGTCTTCTGTCTTGATCATCATCTTGTTCTTGAAACCAACAATCCTTCCTCCTCTTGGCTCTGTTATTGACGAAGGACTCATCCTCTTCATCATCATTCTCCGGATCGGCGAGCCTCTTCTTCAAGCTCTTGTTGTTGCCTTTCTCTTCCCAAAACTCGTTCTTCTTCTGTGTGGTCGTGGCCGCCAACGGCGGGAGGCGGATGTTCTGCTTGAGAGAACAGGCGGGCTTGGGCCTGGGCCTGGAGGGATCCGCGGGCTGCTGCTGCTGCTGGTGGACGGAGAGGCCCACGGGCCTCAGGGCCTGGTTGGTGTCCTTGCGCGGGAAGGCGCACGATGTTGGGAGGTCGAGTCTCTGTGTGCTCATCGGAGAAGGCAAGGGATTGAAATGGCAGGACGCTTCACTCCTCAATCGAGTAGTAGTGCTATGCCTTGGTGACAACAATGTAGAACTTGAACACCCAGCCAACATCCTATAGGTTTCCGAATTTCTTGTGTTGGGGTAGTAATCCTATGATCTATGATGATGATGTTTGGTTCATTCACCCACCCTTGTATGCTTTTATGTTTCTTCTATTCTTCCCTATCTCTCTCTCACTCTATATGTATATATATATATATATATATCTCTGTGTAGTGTGTGAATTAATTAATGAAGTATGTGAAGAAGAAAAGTTTGATTGAATTGAATGTGTGAGAGAGTGAGTGAGTGAGTGTATGAATTTGTTTAAATAAATGTATATCCAAACACAAACAAGAAAGAGGAATCCGATGAATCGTAGAAGAAAAGAATCAAGTTGTTACAAGAGTGTGTGTGTGTGTGCAATTTTTTTTGTCTTTACAAAAGAATTATGAATATATGCAGAAAAAGAATGAATCCCCACCCAGAAAACGAATGAAAGAATTGTTGGAGACTACTCTACTTACTTACTACCTATAGCTAGGAAGCAGAGAAAAAGATCATCGGATTCCAGAGACGTTCAAGCAAAGTTGGTCATTAGAAGAAAAGGGTGTGTTGTTTTATTTTGTCTAAAGACACATACTACTCCTTCAAATCTGTGGCTCAAATAATAATCCTGAGAAATACGCAAACCCAATACATCATTAGCACTTGAAGAAGATGAAGAAGAAGAAACCATCAAGAATCCACCCCTCATGGCTGAAATTGAATCCTCTGGAACAAAAACCATTACTACTACAACTCTTGAGACACAACATCATCAAACTCAAATCCCATGAAACAAAACGAAACAAAAACAATGAACGAATGAATCAAAGAAAGAAAGAAACAAACACACTTGGAATATTATTATTAACTCACCTTACCCAAAAGAAACCAGAACCCATAAGACACTTGAGGTTTTATGTTCTTCTAAGCCCTCCCTCTCTCTTCACGATCATCCTTCTTTCTTCATTCCTCTCCCACGGCTGTCTCCATCATCATCATCATCATGCGTCTTGCTCGATGGGCCTACGAGTGTTTTTAATTTCCCCACATCGGAGAAAAAAAAAAAGCGGGGGGATTAAGATGATGACAGCATCCAAAAGGGTGAGCCCTTCCTCAGCCGTCCAGATGAAGATCCAACGGTGGAAAAAGGCGTGTGGGGCTTAATATGACCGTTGGAGCAGCATGTCGGTGAAATATGACCGTTGAGGATGATGGGAGTTGGTGTACGGAAGAGAGAGAGAGAGTGTTATATATATTTTTTTTGCTTCTTCGGGTGAGGGTCACGCGGGAAGCACGTGACTGTCCCCCTGAGATCCGTTCTTTTCAATACTTGACCGTTGCGTTATATCAAATTGGAGGGGACACGTAGCGAACGAAAGTGCGTGAGATGAACATTATTACATGTTGCCACGTAGGATTCTCGAGAACTTTGACTGCTTTATTAGTTAGTTGGTTTGGAAGTTTGGATTATCATTAGCAGCCTAAACAAAAGTTTAAAGTTAGGATAAAGTATCGTTACTATTCCAAACTTTGCTGCAATATTTATTTTTGTATCTAAAATTTTTTTGTTCATATCTATTCCAAATTTTTAATTTTATTCATGTCTGTCATTTTTTTCTAACAACGTTAACTTACTTGATAGAATTTGGGTTAGGTTAATTTTTTTAATAAAAGTAAAAAGTTAGATGTGAGTTTGACAATGACGTGTCAAAAGAAATACACATTCATCGTCTACGTCAGTAAATTCTGTCAAGCAAATTAACGTTGTTAGCAAAAAGGGCAGGCATGAATAAAATTGAAAGTTTGGAGGTAGGCATGAACCAAAAAAAGTTTGGGAGTAGAAATGAACATTGCAACAAAGTTTAGGGGCAACAAGAGTACTTTACTCTTAAAGTTATTAAATAATATGGGTACTTCTAACATGACGCATATTAAAATTTCTTTTGATTGGTCAATTGAATTTTTAAACATTAAATTTTTTTAAATAAATTTTCGTAGATTTCAATTGATGTTATCTAAATTCTTTTTTACAACAACACATTTAATATTTATCCAAAAATTATTTTACTTTCATAAAATAAATCAAAATATATATATATATATATATATATATATATATATATATATATATATAGTAAATCAAGATATATTGAACACACATTAAAATTAATATATAAAACAATTCTTATTATTAATATGGGCATTTTAACTTAAATATAATTTTGAAAATAATTAATTATTAATATGAAATAGTTAAAATCTTATTTCCCTTCATACAATACACTGTGGCTCTGTTTGACTTGGCTTCCATTAATGTAATGTAATATAATGTAATTATACAAATTTCAAAATTTTCCTTTGTTTGGTATGGTTGGAAGCATTGTAATTGTGATTGCAATGTAATTACATTTTATATTATATGTAAAATATCTTTACTTCGTGTAATTGATAATTTTTGATAAAATTGTTCCTCTTATTTTTCACTATTACCGCCACCACTTTTTTTTTAATATATTTGTTTATAATATAATATTAAGGGCATTTTTATCTTTTAACAGATTTTACTTTACAATTTTTTTTTCTATTTTGTTACACACAAAACATCTTTTGTCTCTTTACAATTACTTTACATTATTTTCTTTTAAACCTCTTTTCTTTATATCCCTTCCTACTTACCAAACATAACTTGTATTTTTATTGATATTTTAATAACTTTGCTAGCCGGATTTGGATTAAGTGAAGTGTAAGTGTAAGTGTTAGAAAAAAAAGGAAGTGCAAGTGCATAAAGTACACGATCTAGACCATTAAATTCGGAATGATCGGTGAAAGTTTAATTAGAAGTAAAGGTATGTTTAATTAAATATTTAAAAAAGAGATTAAATTAATTTTGGATAGATAAAAAATAATGAAAAAAGAGAAAAAAAATGAATATGAGAATCAATATATATTATATAATTAAAAAAAATTATTTGAGAACATCAAAAAAAAATATAAAATAAAAAAGAAGAAATCATAAAAATAAATAAATAATGAAAGTAATATTAGAAAGAATATACAACTTAACCATTAAGAAACGACTCGAGCAAAAACAACTCAAATAAAACAGAAAACATCATGAATGAAAAATATGTTTAAGTAAAAATATCATGAATAAATATGTTAAGGTGAAAATATGTTTTTTTATTATACTTAAACATTTCACAACTCCATTCTCTGAAAAAAAAAATTGCAAAAAAATTAAAAAATAAATATTATTGTGTAGGAACCCAAGTAATTATTCGTGTTTGGACTACAAATACTATAAGATAAGATTTTCAGGAAAGTTCTTTGAATGGCTAGGTTGGAGTGCTACATGCGAAGTTAGACGTTACTTTACATGGTGATGTTACAAAACAAGTAGGTCGCTTTATGATAGATGCATATAGTGCTCTAGTCATATAATTTTTCCTCATGGGATTTTTATTTAGAATGAAAAAAGTTGAATCTTTAGTTATATTGTTTCTAGAGCTCATATTTCTTCTACCTCTCTATACTAAAAAAAAAGAACATTTCGTTATTATAATAATTTAGGTATGTGGATATATTGCCAAATACATAGTATAGATTGGTATCAGCAGGAGACAGAAAACACACCATCCAACGAAACTAGTGAGAATTCTCAAACTTCTTCGACTGCACAGAATCTTCAAACTGGGAGTTCTCCTACGGTTGCACAGAATCTTCGACTGCACAGAATCTTCAAACTGGGGCTTCTAATAAGTCTTAACATCAAACTAAAAAGTAAAAACAGTCTGACAAGTTTTAAGAGATGCACCATAAGCCATGCAGTGTTTTAGCTTTCTTATGAATATGGTTGATCTTAACATTTCCATTGATTAATGATCACCATATCTTTTTTTTAGAAAGGATACGTTATATAATAAAAGAGGCAAATTACATTTTAGTCTTTGAATTGTTGGTCAAACTATTATTTAGTTCTTGAACTTTGAAAAAATTACTATTTTGTCTTTGAATTTGCAAATATGTCATCAATTTATTCTTCTAAACGTTACATATAAAATATTTTCAACAATTAATGTCAGTCCAAATATAAAATATTTTTTTAACAAATACAGGAGCATAGACAAAATTATTCAAAAGGTTGGATTAATATTAATGTCTTATAGTAGTACATACTACAAAGGTGAAACAAAAGAAGTATCATTAATGACGACACTGACCTAGAGGAAGGATATGGTGGAGGGAGGTGTAGTCACAATCAAATTTTCGGTTGTGTTCATTACCGTGGAAAAGATTTGAAGGAAAAAAAATTGTAGGCCCAAAATGTTACCCACTTTTTTATTTTCATTTTAAAAAGTGTGTATAATTAAAAAAAGAAAATATAAAATGTCTATTATACCATTTGAATTTCATACAATCTTAAATTTTTTTCTTTTTATTATTTTAATATAAGAGGTAAAGTGATAATTTTAATACATTCCCATTCTATTTCTATTTTCAACTTTTACTAACAAACACAATAAATACATTCCATTTCCTTTCCGTTTTTGCGTAAAGAACGTACCATTCATGTTTTACACTTTTACCTTTCTTCATTTATTTATTTATTTTTATGAGAAACTGAATAAATTAAATCAAGAACCATCCAAGGATAACTCTTCAACGATTGGGACACATTTAGTCACGTGAATGTTGAATGTAATAAAAATGAGAATAACTTTTTAACTAAAAATTTAGTCAAAATAAGTTTCTAATAAAATTTAAAAGTATAACATATCATAAAAATATTTGAAAAAAAAAGTAAAAGTATAACAAAGAATTGTGCAAAGGAGAGAGTGGATCCTCTAAAGTAATTCTCTACATTTTTTTGTGGAGTTATGAGAGAGATAGAGAAAAGAAAAATTGGGAGAGAAAAAAATCAAAAAAGAAAAAAATTTATTTTATTTTTTCTTTTGGTTTAAAGTAACTTTGTCTTCACCTTCATTGTAATAAAATATATAAAAAATTATTTGAAAAAAATTAATAAAATTAAATTACACTCATTTCTTTGTTAAAATCATAGAACTTTGAGGCCCTATTTTTATTTTTCACCTTTTCTACAATTTTTGACAGACAATTCAAAATCATAATTATTTTGTCTCTAGTATTTTACTTGGCATATCACTCATTTCTATGTTGGTGTGGCTTGATGGAGGTGAGAGAGTGGACTGACATATAATGGTTGGGTCTATACGTTAAGGTGGCAGATGAGAGAGAGTTTCTGTCTGTTTGTGCTTTATGAAAATTGGATCCACTAGAGTGCAGAAAGTGTAAAGTGTATAAAATATATTATCCAGACTCTGGTTTTCTACTATTATCAAATGCTGAAAAACATTGATATTAATGTTCACGTTTATACCTATGTTATATATTATGTAGTGCATTTTCTTTCTACATATTTTTTTATTATGTAAGAATCAGAACAATCATCTATGCTTTCTGTAAATATATATATAGGTTTTCAAGAAATAGTTTTGAAATTTTAGGTTGGATAGCTACATGTTTTATAGGATACTATTTTACTGAACACAGAAATACCAAAGATAACGTAGATTGATACATTGTAGTAGCACATGCTATTTTAATCCTATAGATATTTTTTATAGGATTTTCATTGAAACTTTTAATAAACTGTGAAGCTCTAGTAACAATGTTTCTAGAGCTCACGCTTCTTCTCTCTTTATAACGAAAAAATCATTTATAAAATAATTTCGAGATGTAGAGTTAGTGTTTTTCTTGCAAAATACTTAGTATTTGGTGTGAAGCATGGTTAGAAAACCAACCTATTACTAATACTAATGAGACATCTGATAATTAACTTTCAACTCTTGGCACTGATAGTTTTGATACTAATACTATTGAAAGGTCTGATACTCAAACTTCAACTCCTGGCACTAATAGTTTTGAGAATCAACCTTCAGCTTCCGGCACTGATAGTTCTGAGACAATGTTCTCTAGCAATAATCATTCTCTACTAAGAGCTTACATGTCCCTAGAAGAAGAACATAAAATAGAAGGATGCGATTTCTCTTTTGGTTTGTCTCTCTCTCTCTCTCTCTCTCTCTCAAAATGTCTGTTTAGTTAGTAAGATGATTAAAGAATGTATGTAATCATTTAAAAGAATAAATTAATTTTTTGTCTGGTTTTTATCATTGTTATTAGAAAGACAAAACAATCGGTGAAAGTTTAGTTACAAGTAAAAGTATGTTTAATTAAATATTTTTAAAAAAATTAAATTAATTTTGGGTAGATACAAAAATAATGAAAAAAAGAGAATAAAGAAAATAAATAAATATGAGAATCAAAATATATTACATAATTCAAAAAATTTATTTGAGAACATCAAAAAATAATATATAAAATAAAAAAAGAAGAAATAATAAAAATAAATAAATAAGTAAGGTAATATTAGAAAAAATATACAACCTAACCATTAAGAAACGGCTCGAGCAAAAATAACTCAAATAAAACAGAAAACATCATGATTGAAAAATATGTTTAAGTGAAAATATCACGAATAAAAATGTTAAGGTAAAACTATGTTTTTTATTATACTTAAACTTTTCACAACTCCATTCTCTCAAAAAAAGGTTTGCAAAAAAGAAAAATTAAAAATTACATTTGATTGTGTAGGAACCTAAGTAACTATTCGTGCTTGGACTATAAATACTATAAGATAAAGATTTCAGTAAAGTTTTTTGAACGGCTAGGTTGGAGTGCTACATGCGAAGTTGGACGTTAGTTTACATGGTGATGCCACAAAACAAGTAAGTCGCTCTATGATAGGTGCATATAGTGCTCTAGTCATATATTTTTTTCTCTTGGGATTTTTATTTATAATGAAGAAAGTTGAATCTTTAGTTATACTGTTTCTAGAGCTCATATTACTTCTACCTCTCTATACTAAAAAAAGAACATTTCCTCATTATAATAATTTGGGTATGTGGATATGTTGGTTTTATTGCCAAATACATAGTATATATTGGTATCAGCAGGAGACAGAAAACACACCTTCCAACGAAACTAGTGAAAATTCTCAAAATTCATCGACTGCACAGAATTTTCAAACTGGGAGTTCTCCTACGATTGCAACTGGTAGAGATTCCAACAAGGAATCTCATTCGACACTCTAATATAAGGGGTAAAGTAGTAATTTTAATACATTCATATTCTATTTTCATTTTCAACTTTTACTAACAAACACAATAAATGCATTCACTTTCCATTCCGTTTCTGTGTAGAGAACGTATCATTCATGTTTTACACTTTTACCTTTCTCCATTTATTTATTTATTTTTATGAAAAACTGAATAAATTACATTAAGAACCATCCAAGGCTAACACTTCAACAATTTGGACACATTTAGTTATATGAATGTTGAATGTAATAAAAATGAGGAAAAAACTTAGGTCCATTTCCTTATGTCCATTTCATCCAATTCCACCAATCATATATTGTATTTACACTCTCTTTCTTCTATGATTGGTCATATAAAAGGTGGTCTCATATATTTTCTCTCTACTGTGATTGGTCATTTAAACACTTTTTGTCACGTGCCATAATTATATTGGGGAACTGGATGAAATGGACATAAGAAAATGGACCTAAGTTTTCTCCTAAAAATGAGAAAAACTTTTTAACTAAAAATTTAGTCAAAATAAGTTTCTAATAAAATTTGAAAATATAACATATTATAAAAATATTTGAAAAAAAATTAAAAGTATAACATAAAGAATTGTGCAAAGGAGAGAGTGGATCCTCTAAAGTAATTCTCTATATTTTTTGGTGAAGTTATGAGAGAGATAGAAAAAAGAAAAATTGAGAGCGAAAAAATCAAGAAAGACAATATTTTACTCTTTTTTTTTCTTTTTGTTTAAAGTAACTTTGTATCCACCTTCATTGTAATAAAATATATAAAAAATTATTTGAAAAAAATTTAATAAAATTAAATTACACTCATTTCTAGGCATTTGCACACCTATATACCTAAAAAAAGTTAAACACAAATTTAGCAATTTTTCAAAAGTATCTATAGATCTATATCACTTTTACTGTGCACCCCCAAGAACGCTATCCGTGAGGGCGTTTCGTTGATTTTTTTACAAGAAAAACGCCCTCAGTGAGGACATTTATAGGGTCAAATAGTCAACCCTATAAACGCTCTCAGTGAGGGCGTTTTGTTGATTTTTTTACTAGAAAAAACGCCATCATTGATGGTGTTTTTAGGGTTGACCATTTGACCCTATAAACGCCTTCACTGAAAGCGTTTTTCTAGTAAAAAAATCAACAAAACGCCCGCAGTGATGATGTTTTTGAGGGTGCACAATAAAAGTGGTATAGATCTATAGATACTTTTGAAAAGTTGCTAAATTTGTGTTTAACTTTTTTTTAGGTATATAGGTGTGGAAAAATCCTCATTTCTATGTTAAAATCATAGAACTTTTAGGCCATATTTTCATTTTTCACCTTTTTCTAAAATTTTTTACTGACAATTCAAAAACATAATTATTTTGTCTCTTATCTCTTACTTGGCATACACTCATTTCTATTGTGGCATGGCTTGATGGAGGTGAGAGAGTGGACTGACATATAATGGTTGGGTCCGTACGTTAAGGTGGTAGATGAGAGAGTTTCTATCTGTTTGTGCTTTATGAAAATTGGATCCACTAAAGTGCAGAAAGTGTAAAGTGTATAAAATATATTATCCAGAATCTTGTTTTCTACTAATTATCAAATGCTCAAAAAAAATTTGATATTAATGTTCATGTTTATACCTATGTTATATATTATTTAGTGCATTTTCTTTCTACATCTTTTTTTATTATGTAAGAACCAAAACAATCATCTATGCTTTCTGTAAATATATATATATATATATATATATATATATATATATATATATATATATATATATATATATATATATATATAAAAGTTTTCAAGAAATAGTTTTAAAATTTTAGGTTGGATAGCCAAAACAATCATCTATGCTTTCTGTAAATACATATATATATATAAGTTTTCAAGAAATAGCTTTGAAATTTTAGGTTGGATAGCTAAATGTTTTATAGGATACTATTTTACTGAACACAAAAATACCAGAGATAACGTTGATTGGTACATTGTAGTAGCATATGCTATTTTAATCTTATAGATATTTTTATAGGATTTTCATTGAAACTTTTAATAAACTATGAAGCACTAGTAAGTAGTAACAATCTAGAGCTCACTCTTCTTCTCTCTTTATACCGAAAAAATAATTTATAAAATAATTTGGGGATGTAGAGTTAGTGTTTTTCTTGCAAAATACCTAGTATTTGGTGTGAATCATGGTTAGAAAACCAACCTTTTACTAATACTAATAAGACATCTGATAATTCACTTTCAGCTCCTGGCACTGATAATTCTGATACTGATACTATTGAAAGGTCTGATACTCAACCTCCAACTCTTGGCACTAATAGTTTTGAGAATCAACCTTCAGCTTCCGGCACTGATAGTTCTGAGACATTCGTTTTCCGACAATGTTCTCTAACAATCATCTTTCTCTACTAAGAGCTTACATGTCCCTAGAAGAAGAACAAAAAATAGAATGATGCGATTTCTCTTTTGCTTTGCCCCTCTCTCTCTCAAAATGTCTCTTTAGATAGTAAGATGATTAAAGAATTTATGTAATCATTTAAAAGAATATATTAATTTTTTGTCTGGTCTTTATCACAAGCACCCGGACTGGTTTCTCCCCCTTCTCTGCCTATTAGCTTCTGCAATTCTTCGTTGATGTGCGGAAAGAACATAAGGTTTCTACTGCCGCTTGCACGCAAAATATGGGATGATTTAGAGTGGGCTCAACGAAGGCCCAATTCATTCTAGGCCCAAATCCATTCCAATGCATATCATCGAACAGTGATGAACATGACACTCTCCCATTGAAACAGATATAAAGAGGCAGGTTAAATAATCACAAATTCACAATGGGACACAATTCTTACTTAAACAACATATACTTTAGCAATAAATACTGAAAAAGCATTTCAAAGATATGCATACTAGACACTAGCACACAACAAGCCCAGATATAAGAGAGAACTTGCGTACCATGTATAAATTTTTGAAGTCAACTTCCCTCACTACAATTCATAATCTAACTTTTGCTTGACACATTTTCTGGGCCTCTGCAATTCACCATTACTCCAAATCCAGTCTTTGCATCTCTTTGAACAAATAGATAGCAACATTCTCATGCCCATTCTCTAGCTAGGGGTAAGTGGGATCAAAGAGTATTTATCAAATTCTGGGCCTAGGTTTAATAATGAATAGTTTAATATGGATCTCTTATTTCATTGTCACCCCTGTTAATATACTAGTACCACTACTGCTAACTTACAAAGTGAAGCACCATTTTTCTAATCAACTCAATGTCTTGTATAGTGACTTCTACTCCTCCCTCTTGCATAGTGACTTCTACTCCTTTTTCCCTCTTGCACTACTATGTATGTTTTACATTCAGTTTAGTCATATATCAACAAATTGTTCTAAAATTGATTCAGTTCTAAACCCCAATGACTTCCATCATCCTGTATCTCAGTACTCTCCTGTGAAAACCTCTAACATCCAAGTCTTATGTACTGATCCAACTGCAGCCAGGCTGCTTCGTCGTCCCATTTATTCTTATCATTTCTCTGAGATTAGTTGCTTCTTCCCATTGGCCCGCCGCAGCATATATATTTGACAAAAGCACATAAACTGATGGGTTGTCACGTTCTCTTTCCAGAATAAGTCTAGCAATTGTCCTTCCAAGTCTTAAATTACCATAAGCAGCACAAGCACCGAACAAAGCCCAGCAAATATTGGAATGTGCTCCAAAGAGCCCTTCTTTTATTACCCTTTCTACCTCATCAAGGTATCCACAACGACCCAGAAGATCCATTATGCAAGAAAAATGATCCACATTGGGCATACATCCGTAATTCTTCACCATTGAATAAAAAATATGAGTACCATCATCAACTAATCCTGCATGGCTGCAAGCAGAAAGAACTGCAGTGAAGGTAGCTTGATCTGGTTTGATCCCAGGAGAATTTTGCATTGCCTCAAAACAACACACGGCTTCTTTGCCTCGTCCATGCTGTGCATAAGCAGATATCAGAGCATTCCAAGAGATTGTATCTCTTTTCACCATTGCATTAAATACCCTCAAAGACAAGTCTAAAGACCCACATTTGGCATACATTGTCATCAGGGCATTACCCAAAGAAATTTCTGGAGAAAATTCGTTTCTTAGTATGTATCCATGAACCTGTTGCCCAATACTTAAGGCTGAAATACTAGAACAAATGCTCAAAATAAGACTGAGGGTATAGGCATTTGGTTTGAACTCTGTACTAAGCAACTCAGAGAATTGCTCTAATCCTTGCAGCGGAGATCCATTTATCAGGAATCCAGAGATGATACTGTTCCAGGATATCAAACTTCTATAGGAAAGACAAGAGAAGATCTGAAAGGCCTGCTTTATCATTCCATGTCTGCAGTATGCAGAAACTAAGGCATTGGAAACTTCAACTTTCATAAGTCCATTCTTGGATAAGAGGGAGTGGATCATTTCCACAATTTGAGAAGAGTATGAAGCAGCTAGCAGACTTCCATAGGTAAATTCGTCTGGTTCAAATTCTTGCCTCCTCATTTCCAGGTAGAACAAGAGAGCTGATTCATGGAGATTCTCTTGAGAATAAGTTGAAATCATTATGTTCCATGAAATAAGATCCCTTTGTTCTATTCTCTCAAAAATATATTTAACTTTCTGCAACTCCCCAAAGATGGAATACATGGTCATTGTTGCATTATTCACAGCAGTACAAGCATTGTAACCCATCTTTATAGCCTGGGCTTGTGCCTGACAGCCAGCGTTTAAGGATGAACAAGAGCTCATGATACTCACAAAAGTCAGTTCCGTTGGGCTAAGACAAGCCTCTTGCATCCTTCTAAACATTAGAAATGCGTCTTCATTTCTTTCCATGCTAACAAGACCATCAATCATTGCATTGTATGTAATACAATCACGAAAGGTAGCTTCTGCTTCCTCAAAAACCACAAAAGCATCTGCCACACATTCACAATTAAAATACATAGTAATCAGAGAATTAATTACAGAGGCCCTAACTAGAAAGCCAGTTTTGATTACAATAGAATGAACATGTCTCCCATAATCCAAAATCTCCATGGAGCACAAACTCAGTATGCTGGCAAAAGTGTAATTGTCAGGTTTAACATCCAATCTTTGCATCTCTTTGAACAAATAGATAGCAACATTCTCATGCCCATTCTCTGTACATCCAGTAATTATGGCATTCCAAATTGCCACATTACTTTTTGGCATTTGATCAAAGAGTTGGAAGGCATAATCAATGCAGCCCAACCTAGTACAAGCAGCTAGCAATGTTGTCCAGGAATAGACATCTGGGGATTTAATTTCTTTAAAGATTCGTATAACAGAATTGAGATCTTTAGCCTTTGCATGCAATGAAAGTAAAGAATTTGCGACAAAAGGATTGGCCTTGAGGCCAGTTTGAATGGCGTATGAGTGGAGCTGGTTTCCGAAAGAAACATGGCCAAGATTGGCACATGCAGTGAGGGCTGTGGAAAGGGTATACTGATCAGGTCTCAGGGAGTTGGATGAGTGAATTTGGCTAAACAGTTTGAGGGAATCTGGATAATGACTTGAGCGAGTGAGTTCTGCAAGCAAACCATTCACTTTAACAAGTTGTTCCACTGTGCTTTTAGTAATGCTATTCATACCAAATCTGTTTCAAAAACCAATACTCAACTCTCTTTTGTTTTTGTCCTGCTTAATTGCTTTTTCTAGAATGTCTAAAAGTCATGCTTTCTCGCTATCTGATATGAATCTTAGAACGAATGGTTCACGCCATAGTCCAATTACATAACCTCGAAGAAAATATTGAGGTTTTCGAAGAAAACTATGCTTTGCTTCAATAAACGTAGTCGTTTTCCACTCACCTGGAAGTCTAGAACTGCTATTGCTGAGTTCTCCTCCGGTAGATTCGAAGTATGTGCTTCTCAAACCTCTTTACCATAGCTACTTAACCACATACCCTTGAGTTCAGCAAAACGGTTTCTTAATCCAACGTCTCAAGAAACAGCCTTGGCCTTGTTCGCCTGGAAGCCAGAAAAGCATATTACAAAGGACCAAAGCTATGATGAGTTTGCCTGTGATGCGAGCAACTGAGCATGGTTTTTAAAACTGGACCAGTCATCAAACTAGTCGAGGTACTGGTTCACAGTTCACTGCTCCAACAGTGGTTGAACTGTAGTCAAACCAACGGCAATTAAATATACATATTTTAATTCAATAACTAAATAGCACAAAAACCACAATCAAGCATATACACAAGAATAGCATGCATAATTTTGAAAACCAATATATAGTTATATACCCGACAATCAACATAAGTCACTGGTTGCATTGGCATGATAGAAAATGGGAAGATAAATACCTAAAATGGGAAAATAAAGCATTTACACTTCGGATTGTGCTATATTTTGGCTTTTCCATTGGCTCCCTAATCCCCTCACTGTGTTGCATCAATTTCAACACAAACGCCATTAACCTTGACCTTTTACTCTCTCAAATGTAATCATTCATACCCATTATTTAATTTCCAATTCAGAATTAATCGGAGGAGAAAGCAAGAAGAGAGGGCTATTATGTTCTATATGTCAGGAAGAAGTCATTCCAATTTCCATTCCATATATTTAAGTGTGTGACTACAAGGCTAAAACTTGGAATGTCGCTGGTTCCATTGCCATGATAGAAAATTGGAAATAAATACCTAAAAGCAAAAGCCAGGAGGGGAAGCACATAGGGTAGTAAGAACTAAGAAGAGACAAACAAAACATTGAAAAGTAAAAGAGCTCACGGTAGAGGAACTGGTTCGAAGGCAAAGCAACGGCACGGTCTCCTTCGGGCTTCGACTGCAACGGCTAACTTAAATAACGAAGAAGGAGAAACTGAGAGAAAAGAGTATCACTGCCCCTGACTGCCTCTCGATTAGAGTAGTTTTGTGCTGGCAAACTGGTTGGCACAAATGATCAGAGAAAAGTTCTTGGGCGAGGATTTCATCCAAAATCATACGGGCATTCCTCCTCAGCCTTGCACCTGAGGTGCACCGGCTAAAACTGTTGCAGTTTTAAAAAATTACTTTGATTTAGGCGTGTGCATCAAATTTGGGCGTCTGTTGGTCTTCCTACCCTATGCACTTGGATTCCCTTCACTTGCTACCAATTTCTTCTGAAAAAAAAAATAAGAGTAGTTTGGTGCTTCTAAAAATCTATTTTTCATTTTTTTTGATAGAATAAAAATCTAATTTATTAAAAATAAATCTTTAGTTTTTGTATTTTTGGTCCGTTTATTGTCACGGTAAGTCACCAACATTTTTTGTTATCAATTTTATTTGGGCTAAATTATTATTTTGTTCGTCAATGTTTGCACAAAATTTAAAATTGGTTCTTAACGTTTCAGAAAATTATTTTTTTTGTCATAATTGATCCTCTAGCGTAACGTTCGTCTCATTTTTCATTAAATGCTGATATAAAAGGTTTATGTAGTACACACTCTCTCCTAATTCATTTAAATGACCAGAACATTTAATAATATTTTCATTAATACTTTATTAAAATAATAAACTAACCAATTATTATTTTATATTTATTTGAGTAATAAAATTTAATAATAATAAATATTTATATAATTTATCTATTTAATAATACTAATAACTCTTAAATATACATATCCTTCTTGATAATTTTACACTCAAAAATACTTTTTAATACAAATTTGTCAAACACAAATCATTTTTTATTTTCAACTTAGTTTGTCAAACACAAACAGCTTCTCTCTCCATACTTTTTCTCAAATTCCATTTAAAAATCAATAATTTTCATAAACTTCACCAAACAAACCAACTGAGAGCTTTTTGCGAATATCCTAAAGTTCATGAAAGTCGTTCATATTTTATATAATTTGATTCTGCTAACATGCAACTATTCCATTAGTTTTGAATGAAAAAGCTAACTTGAAATTTTTGTACAAATTACAAAATTTAGGGAGTCAAAAATTTTATATTTGAGGGGGATTATTTGCACGACCTATAATTCAAGAGTTTTTCTGCATTTTAGCATTAATTTTTCTTCCAGTTTGCATTATCACATGATCACAACATCCACACCCAGAAGTACTAGGAGTAAAAAGACTTGTATGGAAACTTCATTGAGCATGAAAATGCTATCTCTCTATCTCAACCACATGTAGTATATGATATACAGAAACAATCCCCAGGATGAATTGGCCATATCACACAACTAGAAACGTCATTGGTTCTGCACTTTGGGGTGATTTTGTAGAACTTAAATTTCATCCAAACAGCACATACCGAGATTGAATTGCCATATTGGTGTGTGTATTGATCGATAATTTAATGAACTAAACTTCAATAAACTGTTTTTCCAGAAATCTGAATGTCAGGGCATCATATTAACTCCAGAAACAAGGCTTCTTGCTTGTTGGTTAGGCCAAGGTCATTCAATGTTGATGCACTTTCTCTATCACTAAATGCGTGCCTGGGATACGGTCTAACCTGTATGGAGGAACAACAATAAAAATGCATTACCACAAGCAGAAAAGAAACAGCAAACGTTAAGGGTATGTTTGGATTGGATATTAAGGAGGGGAAGGGAAGAGAAGTAGAATATCTTGTTGTTTTTTGGGAAGAAGGGAGAGATATTGGAAGATTAAAAATTAATCCTCTATTACCTGTGTCCTTTACAATTTTAAAATACCCTAATTCTAAGTATTTTGGAGGATATCCAAACAAGAATTAGAGAAAAATGAGATTAACCTCCCCTTCAATCTCTTCCCCTTCCCTCTCCTAATTGCCAAACATACCCTAGGAGCATGACGGATTAACCTTAAAGACTCACCAGTCTGTAAGTTCCTGGTTTCACCACCCTTCCAATATCTATGAAGTCAAAAAGAGACTGAAAAAAATCGAGACATAGGTTTAGCAATAATGTGCACCCAAATAATAATAATAATAATAATATATCATCTTCCTTGCAGTGATTCACCTGTAGAATATCAGATCTAAGGAATCGACGTCCACGGCGGCTGCCATCTGGCATTCTTACCAGCAAGGTCACGGCATTCTCTTCATCTGAGGATGGTTCTGGTGGTAAAGAAACTTCCTTTGCCGCTAACTGCATTTCCAATTCCTGTCACACAATTATGCAAAATGCAAGTGTAAGCACCTGGCAAACAGGAGTCTTGCTTGTGTTCAGAGAAAAGAATGTATTCATAGTTAGGTTTTGCATAAGCCATTATATTAGAGTGACATATGAAAGCTGAATATAAAATTTTCTTGGACAGATGCACTGTACAATACAAAAGTTAGGCCTGTAAATATCATTAAATATTTTAGTTTTAGAAAGATGGCTAAGAAACGTTAAATCAAATGAATCCTTCTTTTAACGTATCATCAGATAATTTCCCAAAAAACATATATTATCATCCCTTCACCATCTCATCAAAGAAGATGGGTATCTCCTTGGCACTCGTTGGGTTGGGTTGGGTTGGATTGGTTGATGTCAGAGAAGTGGAAGGTTCAGACTTGGAGAAAGTATAGATAGCCTAGAGGAGTAGAGGATATCGAAGTATAGCTGCCATCTTAATAAAGAAGGCTTAAATTAATTTAGTATTCTGATATGTAAGGCTGTGTGAATATATATGTCAAGCACAGAAGTCTATATTGGAATTTTAAGTTATTTTAAAAGAATTGTTTTTTGGCAATGTTTAATCTGCAAGATTACAGGCCACACAAAAAAAAAATAAAAATCTGCAAGATTGAAGTTTTTGTGTTGTAAAGTAACTAGAATTTTGCAGCCCTGATTTATGTTTGCTCAAGTTAATGTAACATTTTAAAAGTATAACCTAATTTAGTTATATTGAGAGTTCATTATTGCTATATGAAATTTAGAATCCCGAATGATTTCACAAATGGAAGCATCCAATATCCGTTGCCTGAGTTCCTATTATTCATCCTGTAACAAATGAATTTGGGAAAGTCAGCCTATTATCACTAAGTGCAATAGATCAAAGATGTCGATATAACTTCTGCCTGTGATAAAGCAGCTAGTTCAAGATATCATCCTCCAAGAATAAGATATAACAGTCAGCTACTATCCTAGCAGAATCTCCTAAAATATCAACAGAAAGAAGGAATGCATGGAAGCTGTCTTTAATAACCAGATTAATCCCAAAATAAGGAATGGTAGCACCAAGTTATTGCTTGGGCATTACCTGCTCCTCCCTTAATTTCCTGTGAGATTCTTCCTCTCTGCGTCTTTCCTCTTCACGAGCAGCCTTGGCCTCCTCCAAGGCCTTCAATTCTTTTTCTCTGTCTGCTTGTAACGATGCAAGATATTCATCATCCTGCACCACAGAAAGAACGGAAGTAATAAATGCAATTAGACCATTTACAATCTACAATTCCAAACTAGTTAAGAAATAAGTCACACCTGCTGTTCTCTTATCATGCGCTGAGCTTCCAGTGATGGAGACGGTGGGCGAGGTGCAGGCCGAGGATAGGAACCTCGAGCCTGCATAAACTCGTGTGGTGTATAACCAAAGCGAAACCTGCTCTCTTCAGGGATTCCACCAAACATTGCAGCCTCAAGCATTACTGCTTCATCATGCTCCAAAGAAGAAATGCCACCCCACTTCAATTTCAGAGAAGTCAAACATTGTGAATTATTTGGTATAGACAATCTACGATTGTATGACCAATCAACATAGAATTTTAATCTTGGATGACAATGAACAATCCATGAAAGAAAGGATATACCTCATCAGAAGTGAAGGAATTTCCATTATGCTGAGGATGATTATGGCTGTCTTGCTGTCCTGTGCTTGACAGTGGGCTAGTCTCAATAACTTCAACATCTTTGGCTGATTCAGTTGAGCCCAAAGACATTCGTCTAGACCTGTTCCTAACCAGAGGCTGCTCTTCTACATCTTCAGCTTCAGCTTCATCTTGGAAGGATGAGCTTCCTGCCTGCGTCCTAGAATGATCAAGTACTCCCTTATCAGATTTGAAGATTTTTTAAAAGCATATTGTTAGCAAAATGCTTTCTGCAAACAGAATGCAGCGGAGAATTTCTGCACAGTCACCATGAGAATATACCTTCCATTTGATGCTGCTATTTTCCCTACTTCCACCACAGATGACTTAGATGGCCCTACTATTGGTGCTCCAACATCTCCTTGGACACGCCTTGCTTTCTCTTGCTCAGCTGTCTGGACTCATTCATTGTTAGAAGCAATCAAGTATAAATTAATGAAAAGTGAAGGTAGAAGCAAAAGTAATGCAGTACCAGAGAGAAAATAGAGAAGATAGAGGGAAGTTATAAGGGAAATTTTAATAATTTTTTCAATCATCAATGAGTGAATCAGTTAGAGCAGGGTCCTATTATATAGATAACTGAAGATAACACAACCCAAAGATAAAATACGGATAACAACTATACTAGATAGGAAATAAATGAATTGGCCTTTACTCTCTAGAATCCTAGTAGTACATACTCCGGTGAAATTACTCGAGATGACTGGTTCAGGAGACAAGGCTCAAGACATGGTAACATAAAAGAAGAAAAGAAGTTAAAGGAGTACCTTCAGGGACAATGAAACTGCATGGGCAAGTTCAGGATCCTCCAAGAAAGACTGCTTTTGCTGAGGCCCAGAGTCACTTAAATCCTACATGAGGTGGAAGATAAATGCTAAGGCAAGCAGGCAGTATAACACCATAACAGAGCGACAAAAAACCTTTTAAAAGGAACATACAATTTGACTGCCAGATTTCAGATTTGGGTACTTTTCCTCAGCCTCCCGTTTAGAAGCCTCAATGGCAGCACGAATCATTTCTTCCTCTATGTCATTGCTATAATCTGGCACATTGTCAAACTCAGGAGCACTGGACCTAGCATTCCTGTCCAGTGAAGTATCAGCCAAGGTTTTATTTGTTTGTTCATCGCGATGTTCAGTCTGGGCAGGTGAAGTGTTGTCATCATCTTCATCATCAAATATGACAGTTCCATGGATATCTGGACCATGGGCATGAACAGTTCCAGTGACATCCTCAATGGTTGGAACATGACCAGCTTGAGTATTGGATTGATTACCGTCCTTAACCTCTATCGGAATCTCCCTTACCTCTCTTGGATGTGTAACAAATGGTTCATTGTCTGCTGAAAGATGGGTATCAAATATACTTCTACTAAGTGTTGGATCCAGAAGAGAAAATGGGTTGAGATTTCTTGCAGAAGATAATAGAGAGAAAGGCCTTCGTAGTTCATCATGTAGTTGTTCATCTATATCCATGAAATCATCTTGTGGAACAGCTACAGAGGTGGCATGGGTGCTGGCCATGAAGAAATAAATCAAGACATCAATATTCATAAGAAGACAAAGGAATATGCAGAATGGCAAGTAATATTATTTAGATAAGGTGTATTTCTAATGAATTGCTGGCTCACAAGTAACAGAAAGAGTGTATACCTGGTTGATAAATTTCTGTCTCCTTCACTAAAATGTGAATTGATGGCTTCATTAAGATCACCACCATGCTCCTGCAGGAAGAAACAACATTTACAGAAAAATAGGAGAGATATTAACTGACCAGAAACGCCAAAAACTTTTAATAAAAGAACTGAAAGGAGCTGGTTCAATACAAAACTGACCAGACACTAGAGACCACAGTTCATCAGAAAATCAGAATACCCATGCGGACAAAAAAATAGCAGCTTAAACTCAGATATGAAGGGTTTTCTGTTAATCTTGCATCAAGGTTATCAATTTTCGGAAATAGTTTCTATAAATGATGAAGCAGCTTGGGCCAAAATTTTTGAACAGGCATATAAACACCATCTTCCATAAATTACTAAAAAACAAAAAATTGTTGTTATAGCAAGCTTATTCAAGTCTAATCAGCAGTCCAAGCACCTCACTCAAAGAAGCTACATCTATTGAAGCGAAAATAGCTGAAAATGTCTCTTCCTAATCCAATTCATCTATCCATCCTATTCTACTCTCATCCAAATTTAGCCCACAAACTGGAACTGAATATAGTGATTCCAAAGAAAACAATAAAACATAATCAACTAAACTGTAGGATAAAATCTTAACATGCCAATCCAACTAACACTAACGGAATAGCCCATGAAATAAAAACCAAAAACCAAACCAATAAAACATTGAAAAACAGGATATTTTGTTGACGCAAGGCAGTAGTTTTAATTTTACTGTAACGCCAGGGGCCCATTTATCACGTTTGGAAAACAGAACCATCTGGAAAATATAAAATCCAGACTTTGGAGAGATTATAAACAATGACCAAGCAATAATCACCAATAATGTGCAATACATGAGTGAACGTAGCATACAAAATACAGAACTAAACTCCACAAGCAATGCACAAAAAAACCCTAACTATAACCGACTAACCAGCAACAAAAAACATTCATGCATGAAGTTAGTTACGCCTTAATTTATCGTTACTTCGATTTCTTCTCAAAACCTAGAAGCAGTTTGAATTAAAAAATTTAGAAAAACAAAAATAAAAGTTAACCTCAAGCTTTTGCACTGCGATTGCTTCAGATAAGCCGGTGATGCTCATAAATGTCTCAATTGCCTCCTGATTAGGCCTCGCCATGGAAATCCAAATAGCTTGGAACAAAAATTCAGCTACGAAGTTCACTGCTCTTTTCTAAATTAAAATTAACAAAAGCAACAAAAAATAAATGTAAATGATTTCCTTGCGGTTCCTTAAGTATGATGAGAAGGAATTTGTGGGAACTTTTTATATTTATATATAGAGAGAGAGAGAATGAGGTGGGCGTTTCGATCTTGAAGAGAAAATGGTTGGACTTCTTCTCCAACCTTCTTTTGCAAAAATGACAAAATGTATCAAGTTTTCTTATTAAACAGGTAAATGTTGTCTTTTTAATAAATCAAATTTAAATACCATATTAATAAAATTTGGATCCATAAAAAAAATAAAAATAAAATAAAATTAGGAGATAAAATTCTATATAAATCTTGAATTGTTGGTGAAATTATTATTTAGTCTTTGAATTTGGCAAAAATACTATTTAGTCCCCGAATTTGTAACTTTGTCAACTTTTTAGTTCCCAAATTTGGCAAAAATACTATTTAGTCCAGAATTTGCAACTCTATCAACTATTTAGTCCCCGAATTTGGCAAAAATACTATTTAATCCTCGAATTTGTAACCCTGTCAACTATTTAGTCTCATAACCGTTACCAATTAGATAACCAAGCACCGACTAATGTGGCTGTTAAATGCTGATGTGGCATTGTTAAGTGCCTGGGCACATGCCACCTCAGCATTTAATGGCCACGTCAGCTGGTTATCTAACAAGTAACAGTCATGGGACTAAATAGTTAATAGAATTGCAAATTCGGGGACTAAATAGTATTTTTGCCAAGTTCGGGGACTAAATAGTTGACAAAGTTGTAAATTCGAGGACTAAATAGTATTTTTGCCAAATTTAGGGACTAAATAGTTGACAGAGCTACAAATTCGGGGATTAAATAGTATTTTTGCCAAATTCAGAGAATAAATAGTAGTTTGACCAACAATTCAGGAATTAAATAGTATTTTGCCTCATAAAATTGGTGTTACAAATAATTATTTAAATAAGTAATTAACTAAAAATATAAAATAAGATATTTGATGTGAAAAAATAAGAGAGAAAATAAAAATAATGAGCGTGAAGTTATTAAATTAATAATTGCGAGTTAAAAAATCATCAAAACATTAATTTGTTATTATTTTAAAATATAATTATTATTATTATTTTAAAACAAAGAGGGTTGACTTATTTAATCGTTTTTCCTCCATAGTAATTTGGCATGGATATATATATATTTATATATACATATATTTAGATATATGTATATTTGAATTGAAAATATTTTATAAATAATTCGGATTACGAAAGAATATTTTTGGATAAGTTTTAGGGATATTATATTTAATTTTAAATTTTGTTAGATGAGGTTTAGAGTTGTTATCCACGTTTAAGGATAACTCTAAAAATTTGATTAGGATTTTTTATTTTCATGTATAAATACGGTGAATGATAAAAAGAGAGGATTAGAGAGGAATTTCCCCAATACTTTCTTCCTTTACAATCTTAACATAATTTTATGACTTGACTTTGATTTTAGATGATCCTTGATTTAACAAGTCATTGGATCATAAATTGCATTTAGGCCACGCTTGATTACGTGAATATTGGATGTAATGGGGATGTGAATGCATGAGGGAATGAGATTGAATGGACTAAAAGTGAGTAAAATGACAATTTTATCCTTATATTAAAAGTGAGAATGGAATAAAAGTGGGTAAAAAAGTCAAGGCAAAAACATAATTTTATTATATTACAAAAAGTAAAGTATGTTTGGTAGAAAAAATATTGAAGGGAAAGTTGAATTACAAAATGGATTATATCACTTTTCGCAAGCAACCAAACGTGCCCTTGCTTTTTTTCCTACAAGAAAATATTAAAAAAAAATCATATGTATGTAAAACTTTTAATATAACATATTTATGTTAATTATTTAAAGAATTTACAATCGTCGTAGTTTTATAAATTATTATTTATAAATCTCTGGTTCCAATTTTATCAAGTGTTCTCACTTTGGAGGGGACTTGAATTAATTTTTTATGAACCATACTGAACTTACAAATTAAGTATTCATTTTTCATTAAAATTTTGTTTTAGAGACTCAAAGAGTCAAAGTCAATCAATTTTTCTAATGAGAATGATCAATTATCAAATTGGTTTTCAAGCTCCAATGACTTGGAAATGAAAAAAAAACACATGAAAAATTGGAGATAAATCTTTGAAATTTTCCACATTGACTCGCCAAATGATGAGTAAAAAATTGGTCTTTAAGAAGAATCACCATGAGAAGATGCTCTTTTGATAATACTCTGATGCTCAAGTCATAATTTAATCGATTAGAATAACAATAAAGCTATGAAAATTCAGTATGTCATACTCTCCGTTTTAAGGGATATATACAATGACCTGATGAGGATACAAGCGTCTTTGTGTCTAGGATGTCGTGACTGACGTGTCATAACTGAATGTACGGATTCAATTAGTCACGAGGATGATGAAAATGATTAACTTACGTGACAACAAGTGTCGATCGAACGAGGTCAGTTGATGGTTCAGTAGGTTCGTACCATATCATAAAACAATTTAGTCATAAAATAGAAACTAATATAATTTTAAAAATATATTAATATTATTCATTTCTTATAAAGCGAAAGTACTTTGATACCCCCAACATTTGAGGTTTTGATCAATTATATCCCCCGAGTTTGGTTGCAGTCAATTGTATCTCCAAAGTTTTATTTCTTGAGCAATGTTATCCATTTAACTAACACGGTCAAAATAAAAAATGCTAGATGTTAATGTGACTTTACACTTGGTAAAAAAAATTATATTTTGATCCTTCTTCAACCTTAAAAAATTCAGTTCAGTCCCTTCTTCATTTCATTCCATTCCCTTTTTCATTTCAGTTCAGAATATTAAAACCCACCGAATCAATTCGAATCCCTTCAAGAACAAAATGCAATCCAATTGAAAACACTTGAAAGACCAGAATTTGGAACCACTCACCTGTATGGTTTGTTCTGTGAACTTGTTGTACATGAAATTCAATTTAACAAACCACTTCCTATACCACTTCACCTAAATTTCATTTTGGTCCTATATGTTTCAAAAGTTCAAAACTAGTCCTCTATGTTTTTAAATTGATCCAAAATAATCCTTTTGCCTCACATTGTTAGGTTATTCTTTTAAATGCTGACCTGAAATGTTGACATGAACATGAAATGCTAACGAGGGTTTTGATCCACGTTAACAATCCAGGTTAGCATTTGATGGAAGAGGCTAACGGTGTGAGAGTGAGGCAAAATGACCATTTTGGATCAACTTAAAAACATAGAGAATCACAATAATGTTTTGACCTTTGATAATACATTACAGATTGGAAATAAAAATTTTTCTCAGGAGTCAGCACCAGAATATATATATATATATATATATGGCACAATCCATGGTATTTTAGCATTAATTTGGAGATGATGATTGGGTCAAATCTTGAAAACCATGGGAAGAAGAAAAAGGAGCAATTGAAAACGCCATGAATTGTAATTTGGTGATCTTTAGAGTATCTTTGATAATTAAGAGGAAAAGGGGATGGGAGAGATTAAATGGAGGACCGGGGAAGGGGAGGGCATGAAATAAGTTTGTCCATTTTATTTGAGTGATAAATAAAATTGAAGGGAATGAAATGAAGAAGGGACTAAACTGAATTTTTTAAGGTTGAAGAAGGGGTCAAAATGTAAATTTTTCAAGGTTTAAGAAGGGGTCAAAATGTAATTTTGTTTTGTCACGTGTAACGCTACATTAGCACCCGCCGTTATTTATTTTACAATGTTAGTAAAAAAGATAACATTGCTCAAAAAATAAAACTTTCAAAGTACAATTGACTGTAATCAAACTTTGGAGACATAATTGATCGAAGCTTCAAATATTGAAATTGGATCCAGTGCAATTCCCTTCCGTGCAATTCCGGTGCAATTCTTATAAAATACAAATTTTTACTTCATTTTTGAAGTACCAATACGGACTCACACTAATAATAATCTATTATGAATAGATTAAAGACCAAATTAATATCAATATTGACAAATATCATCACCTTAAATAGATTAGGGACCAAATTGTTATTAATATTAAAAAATAGTCACACGAGGCTATTTAGTGATGATATTTATCAAAATTGATAATAATTTCATTCCTAATCCATTCATAGTGGGTTATTGTTAGAGTAAATCCGTATTAGTACTTCAAAAATGATGTAAAAATGTGTATTTTATAAGAATTGCACCAAAATTGCACGAAAGGGAATTGCACTGGATTCAAACTCTCAAATATTGGGAGTACCAAATATACTTTTATCTTTCTTGTAATTATTAATTTTAATTTGCACACATATCTTTTTTTTTTTTTTCTAATGTCCTAATGAACTACTTAATGGAGAAGTAGACTTTTAAAAAGATGCTTTGCAAGCCCAACGAAGCAAGTTCGTGTACCTTTTATTTTTATTGTAGAATTCATTAAATACACATTTTAAGAAAGGAAAAAATTAAGGTAAAGTTACTTAGGTGCTTGCTATAAAGTTCACCAATCATAAACCTTATTTATATTCTCTTTTCTATTTGATTGGTTATGTAATCTATTGCTTTTTATTTTCTCTCTCTACCATGATTGGTTATACAAAAAAATTTTGCCACTTGTTTTAATTATATTGGTAAACTTTATAGCAAGCACCTAAGTAACTTTACCTCAGTTTAGTCTTTAAGAAATAGGACCCAAATTTTTTTTAAAATGATATTGAATTTGGGATTACTTTTTATTGAATTAAGAAGGTGAAGACCATTTCAACAAATAGACTTTTTAATATTCTTATCTTAAGTTATGTTTTCTTATGAGATTAAAGTCTCTAGTCTACAATATTAAGTACTTTTATAACCTACATAAACTTTCTAAACAAAAAATAAATAAACAATTCCGGGTGAATTCAATTCCCCACTAACTGTTTTATTATATAATTAGTATATCACTTCTTAATATTTAAATGACTATCAATGATTTATTGCTTGAAGTATTTTCTTAAACATGTGGCTCAAAAAGTTCATTTATAAGGTTGATCTTAACTTAATTTTTTTTTAATCTTAACTTAAATTTTCAATCATAGAGATATCAATTTTATTGTGAGGGAATATTCGTTTATGATATTTAAATATATAATTTTTAATTCAATGTACATTAATTCAGTATTTAAAAAAAATATTGAATTAATTAAATTAATTATTATTTAATTTGGCCTAAATTTTTGATAAAAAATTCCTAACATATTTAATTTATACTTATTTAGTCATTTACTAGCTATTCACTCACTACTAATCAAATCAACTATTTTTTTTTTTGTGAAAGTAAATAAACTAATTCATTTTTTTATTAAAAAGGAAGAAACACAAAACACATAACAACAATATGCTGAAAAAAGTATTATTTACACAACTAAATTAATTTTGATTAGAGATATTGTAAAAAGAATGAAAATATATCTAAAATTTCTTTTCAACATTTTTAGTATAAACTTTTATATAATATCTAATATTTAATTTTTATATTAATTAATTTACAAAATAATAAAAATAAAATTAAACACATCATAAGACCAATTTTTTTAAAAAAAGTTAAACTTGAAAAAATGACTAACCAAAGTCGGTCTATATTTAAAACGGCTCGGCCCTAAATAATTAGGGCCCAAAACGGGTTACCTTAGATTGTCTCTAATAGGAGAATATCTATGGAAAACAAAAAAAAATGTCTCAATTTATTCTATGTAAAATTTTTATTAGTTACGTTAATATAAATTTTGAGGAACTAAATTAAGACAAATTATATATTTCGTAGATTAAATTTGACATTTTATTTTTCAATCACTAAATTAAAATAAATTACATCTCCTAAGAATTATATTTAAAATTTTTATATTTTAAAGATTAAATAAAAATAAATTGCATTTTTATTTTTGACTTTTAAGGACTAAATAGAAATAGACTATATCTTTTAAAAACCAAAATATTAATTTGCTCTAAATATTCTCGCCATTCATACGTCCGCCAAATCCCGAGCTCCGATCTAGTTCTGTCCTCAACCAATGCTTTGATGGAGCCGAGCGCGAAGAATAAGCTGCGATGGTTTTGGATTTGGGTGATAACTTCTGCCATTTTCAGATTCATTCTTATATACCTTCCTAAGAACTTCAATCTGTCTTCTCGCCCCGAAGTCTCAACTCCTCTCACCAGTTTCCGTCGCCGTATGCTTTTTGTTACCTAATCCTTCAACTACTACATTTTTGTCATATTCTCTATAATTCTTGCTTAACTTTGTCGTTTTCACTATGTTTTGCAGTGGCCGAGGGTTACTGGTTGAGGCAGTCATCGATGTCACCTTATGCAGGTGTGTTAGCTGACTTCACTTTTGAAATTCATTCTCCAATTGTGTGTGATCTAAGTGAAATTAAGCTGTTTTTCTTTTTCCCAGGATCAATGTACCATGGTTCTCCTTTGTTACTGGCACTTCTCGGTCCACTGACAGTTAGAAGGTATCAGCTTTTTCTCAGCTTAATTGAACATTTGTTTCCCTTGGACAATTTTTGCTTGCGGGGTTCTTTCTTTTTTAGCTACATTTATGTGTTGCAATTTCTGGTCTCATGGTTGCTTAATTGAAGTTTGAAATACTTTGTATAGCCCCAAAATCATAAGACCCCAATTTATGGTGAAGGCTATGTTCTTATGTGCTATAGCATTAACTAGATGTTTAATCCATGTATGCACTTGCAAAGAAAATTCAAGATATTTAGAATGCGCTAGCTTGAAATTTTGATGGTATAATGACATTGGAAAACTTGATGTTACAGAATTGAAGGACAGCCCGATCATATTTTGTGCAGGTAATGTTCCTTGCCCTTTACTTGTAACTAATATTCAACTAGTTTTTTATTTCTCACTCTTAAGTGTTCAATCTTCATTGTCAATACTCAATATTCATCACCATCAATATCAATTGGCTGATGTCAGCCTTTCTAATTTTTTTTTAATAAGTCAATACTAGCACCATGTAGTGGATGATAAAAAATGATATAACAAATGTTGATCTTCCCTGTAACCTCTGTTTGATCATTACCTTGGAAAGTAATGAATCTTCACATGCAATTATCTGAGCCATTAGTTCTTTAGTCTGAATGATGTATTTATTCATTCTTATTCTTGTTCTTATGTATCATGTGTATTTTATTTATGCAGTCAACATCATCTCATTTCTGGATACAGTTTGGTTTTTGTGATTGCAGATGTGATTGGTGCGATGCTCATTCGTGCTACTGGCCAAAGCCTTCAAAGGAAATACAGTTCGAGTTTAAAATCCCTAGGCCTTCATTACTTATCTGAAAATTCAGGTTATTAGAATCATAGAATGTCTCTGATCCTTTGTTTAAATTTCAGCTGTTACTTTCTGCTCTGCTTCTTATGTTTATATTATTATTTGAAACTGAGAGTAACAAAATTGAGCAAATGACTTGATTCCACTACGCAGTAAGATACTGTGTTAATGCATGATGAATTAATGATTGCTGGGTAATGTAAAAGATATGAAATGAAAGATGAAATGCTGCTGTTCTAGATTTCATTGCAAATTGTTGTTCTTCCCATTTGATAGCATCTTTATTGTTTCCAGAGCTTCTACCTTCAGGAGATATTGCTGCTCTGGTATACTTGTGGAATCCTTTCACGATTGTAGCATGTGTTGGTTTGTCTACATCTGCAATTGAAAACTTGATGGTTGTATTATCACTTTATGGAGCGTGTATACGTAAGTAGCTAAGGGCTCTTGGTTTGTAATTTCAGAATGTTTAGAGGCTATTTGCACGAACTGACTGTAACATGTCATTGATGTTGGAAATTATATTTCTGATATACTGCAGGGCTGGCTCCCCTTGCAGCTTTTGGATGGGTCATGGCATCACATATCTCTCTGTACCCTGCAATCCTGATTATCCCTGTATGCTCTTTCCTCAATCTATTACACTACATTTGCAACATAGTCTGCAAATATTTGCATCTTCTGTCATATATATAAACATTCTTATATCATTATTATCTTTTTTCTAGGTGGTACTCTTATTAGGATATGGTCAAGATGCTCCTCCTAGGAAATTGTTCTGGCAAAGGAAAAGTGATGATCCTGGAAAATCCTCCTCTTCAAGTGGTAGCAGTTTTCTAGAAGAGGAAATGAAGGATCAGCCTCGGATGCTGAATGTCTTCTCATGGAGACCAGTCATGCTTTTTTTCTTGTGGACTTTTCTGTGGTCATTCTATGTCTTAGTTCTGTGTGCCATTTATGTCAGACAGCATGGTGGTCTGCTGGAGTTGTTTAAAAGGTTTTTTTTCTCCAAAATAAAATAAAATATATACATTGTTTGTGCTCTGTCTCTGTTGCACTTTTGCAAGTGCCAAAAGATAGTTTAATTTCTATTTGGGCATTGTGCTTATTAGTGTTTGCAAAATGGGACGTACAAATGAAGACAAATGAGTTATCACCTGAAATATAGACTCTTAAATTTGTCAATGAAGTGCTAGGAATGCTGCTAATATTTGTTTAATAACAAATGAAGACAATCTTCATTTATTTTGTCATCCAAAAAATAATGTGCATGATTTTCACCTACTGCTTGTGGATGTATTAAGTGCAATGGCAATCCTTGATTTACTATCTGTGTTGTAGGAGGTAAATTTACTGTGTTGAGTTTAACTAATGAACATTAATTTAATTGTGATCTCACCTTTTCTTTTATACTCTTCTGGTCATATCAAGAATTGTCAGATTTCTTTTTTGCTTTAATGAAACAGCTTGTCTTCAAACTTGCTATTTTATGTTTATAAATTATAACATATGCCATCTTGATTGGTTCTATATTTGCTGCTTGTTTATGCAGAACCTATGGCTTCATTCTTACCATACAAGATCTTTCTCCAAATATAGGTGTTTTGTGGTATGATCTAATTAAATGACAATTATTATTTTACTGTTTTGATTGTTTCATTCCTTCCGTGAGCCATGGCATTTAGATAGTGCCCTTTTGATATTTGAGCACAGGTACTTCTTTGCAGAAGTTTTTGACTTCTTCAGAAATTTCTTCCTAATAGTATTCCACGGGAATATTCTACTGATGATAGTACCATTAGCCTTGCGACTTAATCACCGCCCATGCTTTCTAGCTTTTGTATATATTGTTATTGCTTCCTGCTGAAGTCTTATCCTTCGGTAAGTGGCATCTTTTTTGTATTAGTTTCTTTTTGTACCTAGGTGGAAATTCTCTTATAGTTTTTAAATATTATTATTAAGAAACTCATTGTGTGTTGATAGAATAAATTAAAGTAGAATGCAAGAAATATTATGATCACTTCAAATTTTGTTCCAATCTATCGTATTGCTATAAGGAAATTTTACATTGTTCCAAATAGGGAGTGCACTTGTAAGAATATCCATTCACTTGCACATATAGAAGGAGAGAACCAAACATCTTTGAAGGGAAGGGTATACCTCAAAATTCTGAAGCAAGCGTTATAATTGCTGAAATTCATTTAGTCCAGTATATGCATCTGTACTTGTTAGGAGTTAGACAAGTAGGGGTATAAATAAAATGAGTCGTTCATGAATAGTTCATGCTCAAATCATATAAAAGCTCGTTCGGGATGAAATGAAAGAGTCTGAACATAAAATTAAGCTCATTTAGTTAAACAAGCCAAGCTTGAAAATTTGAGTTTCAGTTTGTTCAGTTCATGAATAACTCTTTTAAGTTTTAAGAATGAAATAATATAAAAATATTTTGTCTATATTACATGTATCATTTTGTCAGTAAAATGTTTGAATGAATAATAGATTAGTGTAATGTATTAATTAATTAGAATATAATCAATTTACGATTAAGTGATCTTCTATGATGTTAAGTTTTAGATGTTTAAATTTTGGAATAATATATTTGTAGTTAATGATATTCTTTTAAATTAATTATAGCTTATTACACTCATTTAATTTTTACAATTTTATACGAGCCGAGCCCGAGCTTACTAAAGCTCAGCTCGGCTCGGTTCATTTACACCCTCTAGAGAAGGCAGTTCATATTTTTACTTGTCAATTTATATCCTGTTGCAATCTGATTGGTCCCCTTCTTGCTGCTCTGTTACTATTTTTACTAGGTTGGCGACTCATCTCTATACTTAGGTTTACTGGGGTTATTTTCATACGAACTCATAGGTGAGTTTCCTTTTCCTACTAACCTTATTTTGATGTCATCTCTTGTCTTAAGTCAATCTTCCATGATTTTCAGATATGCAGTTTTCATTCTTCCTGTTTTGTGGTTTTGTTGGGGTCTCACTCCTTAGCCCTGTGATGCACAACTTATGGATATGGAGGGTATGGTTCCTTTTGGGATGATCTACATTTTCAGATAGATTAATTTTTCTTTGATTCTCACATCTGTAATGAAATTGGCAGGGTACTGGGAATGCAAACTTTTACTTTGCAACTGCAATTGCTTATGCTTGCTTGCAGGTTCATTATATGTATTCTTGATATTCATTTTTTGGACTTGTATTTATGTGAAGGCTTAGAATGATTGGAATTTTTTTTACTGGTAATAAGTAATTATTTATACTGCTGTTTTTCTTCGTTTACCTGCTTTATTTTTGTCGGTGCATGTGTCCCATTCCCATCAGTGCCATGGCAGTGGTGTGTGTTAATGGATTTGCAAGGGTTCAGTAAAGTACTATTGTTAGGCCTTATTAATTATGTAGTCTTCTCAGTTATCTCTTCAGATTTTTAGCACACCCAGACTTCCTTCCGCTTCACTTCTTGAAATTTAGGATTTAGCATTTACCACATGTAATCATTGATTTTCAGAAATTGTTAAGCAGAAATCTAATTCGCAGTCTTGGCCTTTAGTTATGCTTAGATATTGATTATACTTGTTATGCATTGATATTGATCTTGAGAATATTACATTAGATGAGTGGTCATACTAAAAATGATAGGATTAAGAATGATAGCATTAGAGAGAAAGTAGGGGTAGCACCTGTCACAGAAAAATTAATAGCAAAACAACTTGGGCGGTTTGTTCATTTACGAATGAGAGACCATTAGAGACTTTTGTACATAGAATTTGCTACATGGAAGATAGCCGAATGTTGAAACTCAAGTGACTTGGGGAACCTATTCTCAAAAGCTAGCTCGTAAGGGGGAAGAGCCAAGCTACTTAAGTACTCTATTGAGTATCTCAACCTATCAGATGTGTGACTTTATATCTCTAATACTTCCCCTCAAGTCCAACTGATTTTTTTTCTTTTCAGTTGTGACTTGACCTTTTTTTTCACTATTTGGTCTTGTGTTCTTTTGAATCTTAGTGGCTTCTTTTTTTTTCTTTCGAGCTTGTACTCTTTTTTTTAACCTTAGAGGCCACACATTTTTTTCTTTTTTTATTGGGTTTTTTTTCACATCTTGGATTTGGATCATCATGGGTCGTGAGACCATTGACCTCTGTTACCATGTTGAAACTCAAGTGACTTAGAGAATCCATCCTCAAAAGCTAGCTCGTAAGGGGGAAGAACCAAACTCCTTAAATATTCCATTGAGTATCTCAACCTATCAAATGTGGGACTTTATATCTCGAATACCCAATAACTGGAAACATGGGAAGACGAAATAAAATAGTAAGAGAAACTATTAGAATGATTTAACTTTTGATAACCTAACTGTAGAAATGAGCAAAGACAAAATATGTTATAGCTAACCCCGTCTAGTGAGAAAAGGTTTTGCTAATTGTTGTATTGATTATACTTGTCACTGATCTAATTATAATTGTATGAATTTTCTAAGTTGTATGCTTTCAATGTAATGGGTACATTGAAAATCAAAGAATGATGAAAATCCATGAACACTGTTTGTTCTGATACAAATTCCAAATTTGACAAGAGTAAGAAATTTAGCTTCCCAATTGATCTCTCTACTGGATCTTTCATATGTGAAATTTAGGTTTATTGGTATTTTTTATTCACAAATATTTGACTAATTTTGCAATTGATCCTTTAAAATAATCAGTCACTGAAAGAATGGTTATACATGAGTCCTCAGTTTTCTTACGCCATAATTTTTTTTGCAGACTGAATTTTTTGAGTAAATTATATTTTGGTCCTTGAAAGATGCAATCTATCTCAATTTAGTCCTGGGAGATGCAATTTGTCTCAATTTAACCCCTAAAATTTTCCGCCAGTTATGTTAATAGGGATTTTTACTTTTCAATGACTAAATTGAGACAAACTGCAACATTTCTATCTTTTAGAGACTAAATTGAGACATTATATCTTTCGGAGACAAATGATAATATACTCAATTTTTTTTCTCAGCAACACCATTGATACACGTCCTGTCGACTTATATATGCCTTTTACTTCTTCTATTGGCAGATCATTCTGGTGGTAGAGAGTGTTAGTTCCATGCTCAACCATGACAGAAAGCTTACAAAGCTATCTACAGCAAAGCAGCTTCAAGGGGTCAAATCTTGAAGTATGCTTGTATTGTGATCGTTTCCTATGGGTTGCTTGCTTGAGCGCCATGAGTTCCACGATCTGTACAACTGTACGTCACTCTTCTATTCTTAAATTACTTATACCAATCTTGATGTACCATTTTTTTGCTACAAATTAACTCAAGTTTTTTGGGTGATTTATAAAGTGGAGTGCTGCATTAAGTGGCAACATATCCAATCTTTATAAGTATGGATCATCGATATAAATGTGTTAATATTAGGTCATTTCCGAAAGCAAGCAACATACATACTATATGACTTTAGTAGAATGTCAAATGAACAAAAACCGCTACGTCTATAATTTATAACAGTGCATCATTATTGTTATAGGGAAGTTTATTATATATGTATACACAGACAAAAGTATCTGTTTAGTTTTTGAATTATAAATTATCTGTTAATTTTATCCCTAAATTTTGTTTGATTTAATTGTACTTAAATTTTTAATTTGCAAGCAATATTGTCACCTTAATTCCATATAAATAACCGCAGGTTTTAACGTGGTGGTTGTCCATGTGGCGACTAATATTGATAGTTAACATTGTCAATTTTATCCTTAATGTTTCTGCCTATTGTCAATTTTGCCCCCTAATGTTTCTGTATACTGTCAAATTCATTTTTAATTTGTATAGTTTATTGATGTTTAAATTATCTTTTAATTTTTGGTTTACTTGGAAAAAGTCTATGTGTCAACATGAACACAATTCATTACAACAATGATCATAACAATGCAACACATGAGACCATACCCCATTATCATTAAAAAAAAAAAATAGAATCAACAAAACAATGCACGAGATCACACAAAGAAATTACAGTTCTTATAAAAAGGTATGAAAATCAACTACTTATAGTAGGCAATTCCTCCTCATGGAGATTCTCTGACACCTAAGGATTAGTTGAGTAGCTGTTGGTCTTTCAACATGCCACTGGTGCTCTGCTCGGTAGTACTTGGGAGTACCTTTTTTTACTACTATTTTTTTTATCAAAAAATATTAATAATAATAGGGTTTCGAATTTTAATGGATTGTACATACCAAATAATTTCAATATCCTCTGAATCTTTTGCCTGAATTTTTGAGAGTGCGGGAAATAATTAGAACTGAATATCCTCTTCAATCAGAGTTCTTCCAATATATAAATATCATTTAATAGTTGTTAGACTTAAAGATCATACGTCAATTTTATTTAAAAGTAAAAAAATAACAAAATTTAAACATTATATAACAAACCTTTTTTTAAAAAAAAAAGGAAATATTAAAAACTTATAAATTGAAAATGTTTTTTCTGGCAAATAAAGAAAATAAAAACATTTTACAAATTAAACCTAACTCGTAAACTATCTACTATCAAGTGTTTTTTTTTCTTTTTTATATCACAATTATTCAAAATTTTATTAGGTTACCCCTAATTTAGTTTAAGGTAGTTGATATCCCATGATATGAATAAAACTCTTTTAGAAAAAATCTTTCATCTATAAACAGGAATGGAGAGTGGAAACCTTCTTTAAAGCTTCAACTAACCACTTTATAAAATTAAATTTATTCATAGAAATTTGACTATTTTCATGTAAGACAACTTTTTGGAAAAAGAAGTAAAAGTAAAAAAGCAAATGAGAATGAGAATATTTTCAGAGTATAAAAACGAAGAGTTTGAACTATTGGTACTATATAAATATAATCAAGAGTCACAAAATGCTCAATACCCTCTTGAACAATAAATTGGAAATATATATATATATTAAGAAAAAACAAGAAGCTAATAAATTTTCAATTCTATATGGTACTCTTGGGGAATTTCGGTATATTGACTTGAATGGACACTGTCTGAGATATTTCACGATACCCACATAACTGGAAAGTGGCACTCTCGCAAAATTAAACAAGCTCTTTCTTACCATCGCACGACAAGGGAAATAGAACAGCAAACGATAGCAAGAAAACTCAGAGAAGAGAAATATTAGTTGTAGGTTGTGATATAATAGTAGCCCCTTATAGACGCGGAGAGACACAACCATCGAAGGAAGTACCAACCGCAGCAATGGTTAGACGCGTCTGCTAAATCAAGTTCGGGAGCGTTTCAAATTTTAATTACCTCTATTATAAGGTTTTACCGGTAATATTTGTAATAAGATAATTTATATACTGGTAATAAATTAGAATAAGCGACAAAAAATAATTTTCACAAAGAGATCTATCACCGCATCTATCTCATGCACAGGGTCAATTTTTCAACTGCATTTTTTTTCTCATAGTCAATTGTTGTGTGGGCAAAGCCCACCTTTCACTTAACCCATTTACCTCTCTTATATAACAATTTATTAGGTCAAAACCTCAAATTGGTCCTTTATGTTTGCACGAATTTTATATTGGTCCTTTATGTTTCAAAAAGTCCAAATTAGTCCCTTTATGTTTCAAAAAGTCTAAATTGGTCCTGCAAGAAGTTTCAAATTGGTCCTTCTATCTACTTCCGTCAATTTTTCAAGTTAAGTGCTGACGTGTCATGCCACATCATTGTCACGTCATCACATATGATATTGGGCAATGACGTGGCATGACACGTCAACTTCAATTGACACGTAGGAGAGATGATGTGTCCACGTCAGCACTTAACCGAAGAAATAAACGGACTTGGACGGAAGGACCAATTTGGAACTTCTTGCAAACATAAAGGACCAATTTAGACTTTTTGAAACATAAGGACCAATATGAAACTTCGTGCAAACATAAAGAATCAATTTGGAGTTTTGACTCAATTTATTATATATATATATATATATTATCTCCTTTGCTCTAGACAATATAAAAGACATACCATACAAAACAAGTACTTCCATTTGAAGCTGCAGCAATAAGTCCAATTCTATTTTTGTTCCACTCATCAATCATCATATTCTCACAAGCTGCAACTACAGAATGAACCTGCACACATGAAAGATTTTCAACCTTAGATATATTATGAATAATCACATTTCAACATGTCAATTATGAAAATTTTATTATTAAATATATAGCAAAGGATTTCATATTATTATTTTAAAAAATAGTTACAATAAAAATTAAAATTTTAAAAATAACCAAATATTTAATTTATTATTATTTTAAAATATAATAATAATTATTTTATATTATAGATTTAAACATTTTTAAAAATTACATATACATACATATACATCAGTGAAACCTCTGGTGTATGTATATCTATATAATATAATTGTGATGTCTTTTGGCCAATGGTCTCTTAAAATAATCATTTAAATAATTGAAAATTAAATTTTATATTAATATGAATGTAGTCCTTTCTGGTCAATGGTCTTTTAAAATAGTCATTTAAATAATTAAAAATCAAAATCAAAATATGATGTGAGAAGATAATAGAAAAGAAAAAATAAAAGCAGTGGTAATTTTTAAAAAAATGAATAATGATAGTAATAGTTATAAAAAAAATAACTTCTAAATTTTTAATTTATTGTTTTAAAATTAATAAATATTTTATAAAATAACTAGTAGGGTCGCAATGGGTAGTTAGATTATTGGTACCCACGATGATATCCGTCCGAAAAAATTATCCGATATCCGATGGATATCGGATATGGATAGGGTACGGGTAGTAGAATATAACTATCCATTGAATATTAGGCGGGTATGGATGTTACCTTCGGATACCTTATATCCATCCGAAATAAATGGACGAATAGGGTATCCGATATCCAATACTCAAAATAAAATGTATATTATAAAATATAATATTAAATATTAAATAAAATGTTGTGCTTTCGATAAAAAAATATTATTAAAATTATTATTATTAATTTTAATTTATATAAATTATCTAAATTTTTTTTAGAAAATATAACTTTTTATAGCAATTTATTTAGTTGATGAATATTGGGTAATTTACTTGACTATAGAGTATCCAATATTCTATATCCGTTATTTTTCGGGTATTTCGAATATCGGGTATTTTGGGTATTAGGCAATTTCGGATACGGATATTGAAATTGGGTCATTTACTTGACTATAGGGTATCCAGTATCCTATATCCGTTGTTTTTTTTTTGTATTTCAGATATCGGGTATTTCGGGTATCAAACAATTTCGAATAAAAATATTAAAAATGTAAAAAAATTTCGAATTCAATTAGGATTCAAGTATTAGGTGTAATGAACGGATTCAAATTCGAATAATAAAAAAAAATGAGCAGATACCCCCATTGCCACCTCTAACATTAGTATATCATACGTGTCCAATAAAGAAATGCATTTTATAGAAACTAGTATTAAACCCGTGCGATGCACGAGATATGTATACAGATTATTTTAATTTAATTTAATTTGAATCATTTCGTAACCTAAAAAAAATAGACACATATAATTTGGAGTATAATAGTTTTTAGGTGTTTTCGTAAATAAATAGAGGTCATTGTCTATTTATTTGTCAATAATCTTATACCGATACTAATGTTGTTAAATACTATACATCCTATAATGACATATTTATTTTAATTTGATTATGTAATTTATTTAAATTTCTTTAAAAAAATTTGTACTAATCAAATACATATTAAATTTTGTAACTAATAAAAATAAGGATATTTTGGTCAAATGGATGAAATTTTAGGTTGTCTTATCTCTCAAGGAAGGAGAGTGTAATTTCTAAAAATAGAGGTGAGGGGAGTGTACTTTAAGGACTCTTAGGGGATGAGAGTGTAATATACTATTTTTAAAAGTTTATGATCTCAAATTTTCTCGCTAATACGAAGATGTTCAGTAATACAGTAGTACTAAACTTTAATATATCCTCCAATAAGTTGGTCTCTAATCAATTCATTGTGGGTCATTATTAATATGTGATTATATTAATATTAACAAATGTCATTACACGGTTAGATGGATGTAACGAAGTTATGTAATAACATAGTATCAAACTTCCATCCCTTGTTATAAAAATACATAATTACTATTAATGATGTATAAATTTTTTAAAAAATTGAGAGTGTAACGCATCATTTTCAAAACCTAAAAAATTATTGATTCAATCGATGTATTGGTTTACTATTTGCCTGTCTTAATATATATATATATATATATATATATATATATATATATATATATATATATATATAGTAATTGTTTAATATAAATAAAGGAATACATATAAATATAAATATGTGTTCAATATCTTTTTATTCTTTTTAATAAAATAAATAATTCACGTATAATTTCTTGAAAAATTTTAAAATATTTGAAATATAATATTTAAAAATTAATACATATTATTATCTCTCCATAATTTTTTATATATATTTTATTACTTATCTACTTTTTATTCTTTCCACACTTACCTTTATTTACCTACTTTCATTTTCCCCATACATATTTATTTGCCTATTTTTTTTATAATTTTCAAACCTACATCTATTTATTAACTTTTTTATTCTCCCCATTTCTTTTTTATTTACTTTATTGTATCTATGTTTATCTTCCTCACACCATTTCTTTTTCTTTCTTACTCACATTTCTTCTTTATTCTTGCCACTATCTCTTTCTCACCCTATTGTGTATTTTTTCTTCCCCATACATATTTATTTATCTATTTTTTATAATTTTCAAACATACATCTATTTATTAACTATTTTTTATTCTCCCCATTTCTTTTTTCATTTACTTTATTGTTTTTATGTTTATCTTCTTCACACCCTTTCCTTTTCTTTTACTCACATTTCTTCTTCTTCTTCTTCTTCTTGCCACTATCTCTTTCTCACCCTATTATGTATTTTTTCTTCATCTTTCATAAACCGTTATGTATTTATTCTTCTATTTTCTCATCTTTCTCTCACACATCATGTTTTTCTTATCTCATCTTCTTTTTCTTCTTCTCACTCCTTCTTCTCTCTCTCATTCTTATTCCTCTTTTCAGCTTCCTTTTTTTTGTCAAAATAACATTGTTATTTGATTGGTAAGATTGAATTTATTATTTGTTCCAAAAATAATAAAGTCATCATTTTATATGTATATATATATAGATATAATTATTGATTACACTAATGCATTTTTGAACAAAAACTAAATAATTGCCATATTTGTTGTTATTTTTCTCGGCTAATCACTGGATTAAAAATAGAGTAAAATACACTTCTCTTCCTAAGAGATCATGAAAATATACTCCACTCCCTTCTATTTTCAAAATGTACACTCCCATCCATTTACATTTAAAAATGCAATACATTTTAGTCCATTTTATAATTATCTGTTAAATGACTGGCAAAAATAATGAGCTTTCTGTAATCTTACAATTCAATTTTGTTTGGACTAAAATGCCCCCACTTTTTGGCAGAAAAAGACGTGTACTGTGTGTGTTGATTTTTAAGCGTAAGTTTGCCCTTTAACACACACTGTTTCCATCATCATTTTTTAAAATTTATTGTATAAAGATTAAAATTTTGAACGATTCTTTGTTTAGCGTTATCATTAGTCTATTTTGTTAGAATTCTTAAAATAATGCTTTTGCTACTATGCCTAGCTACATAATTACTTTTTAATTTATAGTCAAAATCTTTCTTTTTTTTTGCATACTCTTTATTAGTTTCATTTTTAACGTTAAAATCAATTTTGTAATATACAGGCGAGCTTATATAATTTTTTGAATATATTAAAATTCTGACGAGTTGCTTGGAGGAGAAGAAAATAAGAAAAGACGATGATCAGATTCATATATATCGAACACTCATTTTTAAAGTCCATCAAATATCTTTATATGTTCTGTAAAAATTTGTGTCAATTTATAATTTTCTAAAATATCTTGTTTTTTAATATCCCGTAGAACAAAAGAACTGGAGTGAAAATTATTATACATTACATCAAATCTATTATTAATTGTAAGTATGATTATGTTGCAGAGGTCATGTTAACTTTTCAAAAATTAAAACGCACAATACACTCTTTTTCTACAAAAAAAAAAATGGGTAGCTCATTGTTTTCATAATCTCTAGGGGAAGAGGTTGTATTTTACTCTTAAAAATAAAGAGACATGCTCAAAATAAAGGAATATATATAAATTAAAATATGTATACAATATCTTTATATTCGTTTTTTACTAAAATAAATTATTCACTTATAATTCCTTTAAAAAAATTTAAAATATCTAAGATATAATATTTAAAAATTAATACATATTATTATCTTATTATAATTTTATATATATATTTTATTATTTGTTTCTCTTCTTTCCACCCACTATTTACTACTTATCTATTTTTTATTCTTCCTACACCTATATCTATTTACATACTTTTTATTTTACCCATACATATTTATTGATCCTTTTTATATTTTCTAAACATACACCTATTTATTAATTATTTTATTCTCCCCATGTTTTTCTCCATTTACTTTATGGTTTTTATGTTTATCTTCTTCCCTTCCCTTTCTTTTTTTTCTTTCTCTCTCACATTTCTTCATCTTCTTCTTTCTTCCTACCACCATCTCTTTCTCACACCATTATGTTTTTTTTTCTTCCTCTTTGCTTCCTTTTCTTCTTCTCACTCCTTCTCCTTCTCCCTCTCATTATTACTCTTCTTTTCAATTTACTATTTTTTTTTGTGAATTTGATGTAAGAATGGTAAACTCAACATTGTTATTTGATGGGTAAGACTTAATTTATTATTTATTACAAAAATAATAAAATCATCATTTTATATGTATAATTGATCACGCTAACCTTTTTTTAAACAAAAATTTAAAAAATGGCATCTTTGTTTTATTTATTTTTTATCAATCAATGGATTAAAAAATATGGAGACATACTTAAAAAAAATATAGAGATATAATTTACCTAATTGGCCCATATATATTTGAGCTTTCAGCTTTTGTACTCCATATTTATAGTTTTTTTTTTTCATAAAACATATTTATAGTTTCACTTCAAGTTATATAATATTTTTTATTCATTCTCTAAAAATTCGTCCCTATTTTATAGTCTAATAAACTATTTGTAATTCTTGTCCCGCTTTATAATACACTGGCACAAGTTACATAAATATAACAAAACAAAATTTTGACTCCAAGCCTCATTAATTTAATATTTGATTTCAATAAAGAAATGAAAAGCAGTAGAGTAAAGTACGTAGAATAAGGAAAGTATGGTAGAGAAAAGTGAGAAAAGAGATAGAGAAAAAATTATGAGAGAGAAAAAATATGATAAAAAGTATATTTAATATGTATAAAATATGATGTAAATTTTTTTTAGAATCATAAAATTACATATAATATACTACTTGTTAATCATACCAAACGTGAGCTAAGTGTATTCTACGTGAGTTGAGAAATAATGTCAAAACAAAGTCTGTGGAAAGTGATTTAATTTCTAGCCTTCATCAATTACTTGTCGATAAAATCTATGATTTGACTAATTAAGTTGCCAACCAATAGAAAATGAGTTTAATTCTGAGCAAAGTCTAATTTATAAAACTTAGTGGGACTACAGTTGCCAGTTGGCTTAATTATGAGCCTTTATAAGGTGGATGACTTCAAAACACCCCCTCGCCAATAAATAAATAAATAGTTACCTATGTATGTTTCAATCTGAAAATAACAATAGGAAAAATATTATTTATTCTTTGAATTGTTAATCAAATTATTATTTAGTCTTTGAATTTGTTAAAAATACTATTTAATCCTCAATTTTACAACTTTGTTAATTATTCAGTCCCCGAATTTGTCAAAAATACTATTTAGTCCACGAATTTGCAACTCTGTCAACTATTTAGTCTCCTGATAATACCAGTTAAATAACCAAGCATCAGCTGATGTGACTGTTAAGTGTCTGGCAACATGCCACATCAGCATTTAACGATCACGTCAGCTGGTTATCTAACGGGTAACAGTCAGGGGACTAAATAGTTGACAGAGTTAGTATTTTTGCCAAATTTAGGGACTACATAATTGACAGAGCTGCAAATTTAGAGACTAAATAGTATTTTTTCCAGATTCGAGGACTAAATAGTAATTTGATCAACAATTTAGGGACTAAATAGTATTTTGCCTCTAATAATAATAGTATAATAATATTATATAAAAAGAGAAGTGAATGAGACTCATTAATCAACAAATCTTACTTAAACAATAAATTCCATATAAACCTATATTTATTTCTTTTTCACTTGATCACATGATCATATTATTTTATTACATGAATCCAAATCTATCCATCTCGAGTTTTCATTCCTTAAAATTATTTTACAAAATTAATTTTAAAAATTATTAATATTATCTGTATGAATTTATGTATATGTCATTAATTTTTTTTAAAAAAAAACTTTTAATTGTTTATGTTTTTCATTTAGAATTTTGTATTGTGAAAAAATAATATAATAATATTACGTGAAAAATTAAATAAATACAAAATTTATTTATTAATAGATTCATTCATACAATGAAAAGTTATTAGGGAATGATATCTTATAATTTTTTTAGTTACTCGCCCGTCTTTGAAGTACTGTCTCGACTAATTTAAACTTGACTCGCTTCATACATATAATTATGGTGGAAGAATTTTTTAATAAAGATACTTGCATTCACAAAGTCTCAAATACGAGACCTTGTTTAAATAATATCAAGTCACTTATCACTTGGAATTCTTAGTTGGTCATGGTCTCATGGATATCTTTTACGCACTAAATGCAATTTAATTACCTTACTCATATTCTTAATTACCTTACCCATAATCTCTTTTTCTTTTTCATTTTTTTTAATTATATTTTATTTTATAATTTTTAATTATAAAATATAACTATTTTATAATAACTAAAAGACTAACACATGATTTCAGTTATTTTTTATAAAGTCGAGGTTCCATCAAAATGTTCTGCTAGCGACAACACACGATTATTGTCTCCCATTGTCTTGATTTTGATCTGCAATATCATTAGTATGCAAGTGGTAAATAAATTATTAGGTGTATGTGTTTGTGACGCTATATGTATTATTAATGTATATTTATTAATAATATTCATCCAAAATTTTTATTTTTTACATTAAAGAATTTAGACAATAAATAAAATAAAATAAAAATTATTAATTAATATACAAATAATATTATACAATAGATATATCTAACTATAAAATAATTGAATATACGGTTGAGTGTAAGCAACCTAACTCATTTTTTGTTGGAAAGTCCATTGGGTATCTGAAATACTGCTTCGATTAATTTGAATTCGATCTGCATTGTGTATCTAATTACAATGAAAGAGCCTCTTAACAAAATAGTTGCATTCACAAAATCTTAAACCCAAAACATTACTTAAGTGATATCAAATCGCTTACCACTTTAACCAATCCAAATGAATCCAACCTAACTCATTTCACTTGCCTTTTTCAAACGACAGGCGGCAATGGCTTTACCGTAATATTCATGTCATCGAAGGCCATATATTTAAACCATGAGCCCACCAATATATCCATCGCCCAATAACCTCAAAACGCAGCAAACTTCCAATGCATCCAATTAGTCCCCTCCCCAACTAATCATACACCTGTCCGCACCTGATTGCCTCCCGAGAAGTCCTTCGACACGTGGCAAATAACTGTTAGTGCCCAAGGTTCGTACCCAGAGTCGCAAAATATAAACATTGAGTGAGAAGAAGAGTATACATCGAAAATAAACTAATGCGCGCAAGCCAATGGGCGTGAAGCAGAATCCATCAATCGGAGACGCTCCGGCGACTCCAGTGGCCGGCGGAGACGGCGGCGAGGAGAGAGAAAGATTGTATCAAGTAGTGATGGATCGGTGTCGGAGTCTGGAGGAAAAGCAAGCGAGGCTGAGGAGGCAGTTCAACGAGCTGGTACAGGACAAGAAGAATTGTTATTCCAAGTTGAAGGATATTGAGGAGGAGGAGGTCGCCGCAGATTCAAGTATGCGGTTGGTTTCGGGATTCTTCGTCTCTGGAAGTCCTTGTAAGAGCGTGTTGGAATGCATGGGTCACGCCGTTCATGTGTACAGAGCTTCATCGGGAGAGATCATATACTGGTATATATATATGTATAGTTTCGAGTTTTTGCATTTTCATTGATTTGACTGTTCGCGAGATTTGTGGTTTTGAAAAATTAAGTGTTTGAGAAGATTCGTGATGTTGCAGTTTTTCAATGAAACAGTGGTACACTGTGGGGAAAGGGGATAAAAAGTCAAAAACAGTACGGAAATCCAAATATATGGATTGAACTTTGAAGCCAATTGAGAAGTCTCAATTGGATGTGTTTCAGTTGTGTAAGAGTGGTGTTTGATACAAGGTCTGTGAGAAGCAAGTTTCAAGTTTACGTACACGGTACATCTACAGCAGTAATTAGAGCAAAAGATTGCTAAGATTAATGCTCAACCTGCTGTACTATGAAGAAGGGCTCATTAGGCTTTCTGAGCCATTTCTCTTTCCAGATACTTGATATTTAATATGTCAAGTGGGAGAATAGTAGCGGTTGGTGATTTTGTAAAATTCTCTTATGAAATTGTTTGATCTACTGGATAGTGGATATCGACAGTACTATGAACACTCAAACGGTCAAACCCATAGTAGAAAAAAATACTCAACCTTAAAAGGATTGATTTAACAGTTATGTGAGGGCCAAATTATGGAAATCTAATGTGCTCCTTCATGCGAAAGCCTGCTGAGGTTGAAGCATGAGTAATCCACGGGTTCACACATCCAGTTGACCAAAGAGGCTTTAGCATCATGAGAAAGAAGCACTCTACCAGAAAGATTAAGTTGTTAGGTGAGAACCAGAATTGGCCTTTTGATACCTTTGAGACTTGAATGTGTCCTCCAATTTCCAATTCAATGGCAATCAAATCTCATCTATATTGAGATTGAACTACTTTTTTATTCAGTTTAAAATTTTAAACAGTCAGTTACCTGTGAAATTTCTATTTTTCCAGAAGCTCTTGGGCTGAGCTTGATATCTTCATTTCAGGAACCATTCAGCGGAAACTCTGTATGGATGGAAGGACTATGAAATAATTGGGAAAAGAGTCGCTGACCTCCTAATCAATGAAGAATATTATGCACCTCTGCAAAAAATTCTAGAACAATTGATCAGGGGAATACCATGGTCAGGTCAGTTTCCTTTTAAGAAGAGGTCTGGCGAAGTATTTATGGCAATGGTGACAAAGTCTCCACTTTATGAGGATGGTGAACTTGCGAGTGTTATCACAGTTTCAAGTGATGCAGCCGTATTTAATGGTTTGGATAAGGAAAACCCAAGAACTTACCTTGATCAGTCTGGTGCTCATGGAGCACCTGGAGTACAGAAGTTAAACTTCAAGAGGATCCAGTGGCATCCACGACCGTTGATTGCACCAGTGCCTCAAATTGCATCATCTGTTTCCAATCTGGTTATTATATGTTTCAATACTCAAGTTTTTTCAATTTCTTTTTCTTCATTTGTTGAAATTATATCATAGCATTCTATTTCTAAAATCTATCAGGCATCAAAACTTCTACGCCGACATGCAGATGACACAGGCAATGCGAGTGAGGTTTCCAGGGATACATCAACGAATGCAGAAGTTGATAAATTAGAGAAGTCCAGTGTATCTGTAAGTCTACAAGCTGTTTAAAAAACATATTCAATAAGATATTTGTAGTAAGAATATTTGGAGACTTTTTACCCCTTTTTTGAATTTCAGGAAAGAAAACCTAATTTCAGACATCACCATGGAGAAAGTATATCTGTAGCGGGGGCTGCAGAGAAGGATGAATCTGCTACCGAATTTTCCAAACCTTCCAAAATTGTAAATAATCTTTTTATTTTACCATTTAAAAGTTACTTCTATTGCTTACTAGTTATTACCTCTCAAGAAAGACAATGTTGGGAATACAGAATTTTACTCAGCCATGTATATTTTGCATTAGTAAAGTATCTCAGGAATCAGTTAGTTGCCTTTTTGCTAGATTAAAAGAATGAATCTTATGATGGACCCACATAGCTGGTTCGCACAAGCCTCTTGGCAGTACCAGTTAAAAGTATGCTTTATAGAAATTAATAAGCGTGTAATGAAAGGGTCATGTGGTCCAGCATTAGGGAGCCTCGAGTAATAATGTGGTACTCAACAAGCGTGGGTTTCTCATACTTACTTAGGTCTCCATCAAAGTCACTTAAAATTCGTGATTACCCTAATATTCATTCATGAAAGTGTATTTTATTTAACCTTTTTGGTTATTCCTTCTCTGTTTAAGATGTCTCATAAGCTATATGATTAAATCACCTCAGGCGGCAAGAGTCTTTGCTAAGCTGCAGAAGAGAAGTGAAAAAAGTTGGAAGGATAATGAAAGTGTCAAAAATAATGGTACAGCTGATTATTTAGCAACCAATGAAATGAAGAATAAAAATGGATCGACTGGAGGTTCAATGGCACTAAGCTCACACCAGAATGTTGCTATTAGAGACAACAAAAGAGAAAATCTCTATAAAAGCAATTCTTCTTTTGCTCAGGAGACAGCAGATTCAAAAACTTGTGGACTTACAATTTTTAGTGTTTCCAAAGATACTTCTCTTGTTACTTCCTCAGGGGAGTGCCATGAATGCTTTTGTTCTGCTATTCCTGAAGATGGATTTTTCAGATTAGGTTCCAAATGTGATCCAAACAATTTGGATCCAAAAGCAACAAATTTGGTGATAGAAGATGATGTGCAGAAACAGCAAGAAAGAGTGCAGTTACCAAGCTCCAGGGAAAGTATAGGGAGCCATGGAAGTTCATCAAGCAAAGGGGATAATGAGTCAACGGCAACTGTAGAGTGTGAAATTCAGTGGGAAGATCTTCAACTAGGAGAGGAGGTTGGACAAGGTAATCAATTCTGAAGCACATTTTATGAAGCTTATATCTAGAGAAGTTGAATCACTAAAATGAATTTATGTGAAAGTATACTTGGCTCTGAATTTCAACTACTGAAGATTTGTACTGTCATAAGTAAAAGCTATTTATAGCTCTTGGTTAAGGAGCAGTCTCAGAAAATTTAATGAGAGCATCAATTTTATTTTCTTTTCTCTCTTAACAGACTAGAATATGTTATTCCACAAGTACATCCTGTCTCTTCAATGTCATATACAAGGTCTAGTGGATGATGAAATATGATACACCATTAAAGGAAAACATTTTATTTAATTACTCGTGTATGTAGGGCCAAAGAAACTATGCTTATGCAGGTGTCTCAAAATAATTGTGTTGATCTTTTCTGCATTGCTCTTATTATGAAACTTTGAAGAGTCTGGCTCCCAATAATTCTTTCACCAAATGTTGAATATTTAAAGGATATCAGACTAAACTATGTATTTTATCCTCTACTTTGTAGGTTCTTATGCTGTTGTTTACCGTGGCATTTGGAATGGATCGGTATAACTTTAAGTTCAGACATTCTTCTATTGTTGTTATTGGAGCACTAACTTGGCATCTGCCCTAAACATTTTCTTTCAATCAGGATGTTGCTGTGAAGGTTTACTTTGGCAACGAATACACAGAGGATACATTACAAGACTACAGAAAAGAAGTATCTCAAAATCTCTGTGTTTTTTATTTTTCATACTTGTGATAGAACATATCAGATCCCTGAACCTCTAGTGTGCATATTTCAGATTGATATAATGAAGAGATTGAGACATCCTAATGTATTATTGTTCATGGGAGCAGTATACTCCCAGGAAAGGCTTGCCATTGTCACAGAGTTTTTACCTAGGTATGAATCAGGGCATCCTCATCTTACTGCTGACTAGTCAATGCAGATGCATTTAGACGCACATCAAATTGAATTCACACCCAAGTTTTGTTGTGTGTTTATGACTCTATGTCATTAGATGAATTTTATGAACACCCACTGTGTGTATAAAATCCCATGTACTCTGCCTCCATTGAGAAAATTATTGGTGCATATCTTACATTAATTTTTTTTATTTCATGTTAGGGGAAGCCTTTTCAAAACTCTTCACAAGAACAATCAGGCATTAGACATCAGAAGGCGTCTAAGGATGGCTCTTGATGTTGTGTGTTCTCTTTCTTTCTCTGGCTTGCAGACATTTGTTTAGTATAAGCTGGTAGATGTGTAAATCATCACGATTGTTTGTTTCAGGCTAGAGGTATGAATTACCTCCATCACAGAAATCCACCAATAGTGCATAGAGACTTAAAGTCTTCTAACCTTCTTGTTGATAGGAACTGGACTGTCAAGGTAATGCTTTGCTTTTAACGCCTTCATAAGAGTCGGGAAAATTAGAAGTTTTCATAAGGTTATTAACGCTTTCATAAGATTATTAACGAAACATAATTTTTGTCCCAGGTTGGAGACTTTGGCCTGTCAAGGTTGAAAGATGCAACTTTCGTATCTACAAAATCTGGAAGGGGCACTGTAATGATGCACCTACTTTTTACACTTTACATACAAAATCTGACTTGAATTGCTTGTAACAAAAGTAACCTTTTGGTCCCCAAACTATAGGGCCTATTACAATTTTGCCTCTAAACTTTATTTGTTGTCAGTTGCGTTCCTAAACTTTCAATTTACAAACAATTTTGCCCTTCTTTTCCAAATTGACAAGAGACTCTATAATTTAATGGCCAAAAACATACTTTTGCCAATATATTTTTCTTCCTTTTGGTTCCTGCATTTCCAATTGTTAGTAATGTTTTCTCATTTCCTAACAAGCCTTTTCTGTTAACATTATGCAGCCTCAGTGGATGGCCCCTGAAGTCCTACGAAATGAGCCTTCAAACGAGAAGTAATTTCCAAAAGCTCAGACTTCAGTAGTTACATTAAAATTTTCTGACCAACAGTGAACTACGAAAAACTTCATAGAATTCCAGACTAACAGCACACCCCAAAACAGAAATAAATATATATTAAATATTGATTTCATTTCATCCTTGGAACAGGTCTGATGTATTCAGTTTTGGTGTCATCCTCTGGGAACTGATGACTCAATCTATTCCATGGAAAAATTTGAATTTCTTACAGGTCTCTCTCTCTCTAATAGGCATACACACAGATACATGCTTGCCTCTATGCTCCTTGTTTCACATAAAACTTAAATGTACAAACTATTAGGCTCTAATTCTATTGTCGTTTTGCGATAACCACATGCTAAAGGTTGTTGGAGTCGTAGGCTTCATGGATAGAAGACTGGACCTGCCAGAGGGGATTGATCCCCATGTAGCATCAATCATCAATGACTGCTGGAGAAGGTGCTTAATTCTTCATACGATTTGGATCTTTTTATATCTGTCACGGTGTCACGTGAAAAAAGAGATAAACATAAAATTAATTGAGTACTAAGTTTTATTTATATAATAAAAATCTTAGATGAATAGTATATTCTATTATGTGTCTATTCCTCGTCTCACACGATACCGTAACTTTTTTTTTACATGAGACGATCATCAACTTTTCCACGTATATTTTCCCTTTCCCATTTGTTATTATGGTACTTCTTAATTTCCTTCTAACCCAAACTAAAATCTGTGCCAAAATCTGAGCAGTGGTCCAGATCAACGTCCATCATTTGAAGAGCTAATACAGAGAATGATGTCACTGATCAACAGAGTAACAGCAGTATCCATCAAGAGGATTTCAGAATCCTAACCTTCCGGATTTGCTAAAGTGCAGATTCGATAAAGTGCATAAATTGTACCATCAAAAATCGTTGAATCGTATACTTTATATACTTACACTTCACGTACCTTGTAACATAGTGTAGGCCAAACATGTAGTGCTTTTGCTAAACTAGATTAAGTTCAAAATGTAAAAGATCTTTGGAGCAGTTAGAAGTTGAAGCCAACAAATTTGAGTGGCAAAACAAGAAATGAGGGAGAAAAAGAAAAGCAGAGTAGGGATAGGAATAGAAACAGATGGTTAATAATTGTAAATTTGTGATTATGATGTTAACTACTGAGTTTCTGTCCAGTCTTTACTCATGAAATAATGTAAGTATATATGAAAAAATATTTTGGCTTACATTAACCAATAATATTTACCTGTCCATTTTTATTTTATTTATGACGTGGGTGAAGATGAGCCTTAAAACAAGGTATTATCTTCGTGTGATCCGACTTCAAATCTTGGAAACACACAGGAATAACAACCTTCTCAAGGTCTTACTTATTTGTTTAATTTTCATTTTGTTGATCAGATAATTAAAGGTAAACTTTTAAATGGCAGTAAAGTTGTTTTTATATAACTTGAAAGGCATAAATAAATATAGGGCACGTTCTTTACGCAAAAATGAAAAGAAAAAGAAAAAGGAAATGGGAATGCATTTGCTGTGTTTGGTAGTAAAAATTAAGAATGAAAATAGAATGTGAATGTATTAAAATTACCACTTTGTCCCTTATATTAAAATATTTTAAAAAAAAAGTTATGATTGTGTCAAATCAAAGAGTATAATAGATATTTTGTATTTTGTATTTTCTTTTTTTTTAAAGTTGATAAAAATAAAAAAAAATGAAAAAAAAGGTGAGATTCAGTGGATTCCACCTATTCCTTCCTCATTTCCTTCATCATGGCTAAACAACATGACCTATATAAATATTATTGTTTTTTTTAGAACATATAAATATTATTGTTAGCCGGTTCAAATAATGCCACTAAAGATTTCTCTGTATAGAAGATAAGTTGTGTTCAGGTGATAAACATCATAGAAGGAAGCAAATGAAATTTATGGCTTGTGGTCCTCCCTCTTCTCAAATTTGTTTAATAGGTCAAAGATATTCTCATATCTCAAGAATCATATTTTCGTTAACCTCAAAAAAAAACTTTTTGGTTGTTAGAATCAAACCAAATTAATTGATTCAATTGAAAAATCGATGAACCAGTTATAAGTTCGATTCAGAAGAATCACAAAAACCGATCATTCAAAAAATTGGTTAATAATCATTTGAACCAAACAAAAATTGACCAAGAATCGAACAAAATTGCTCAAGAATTGGTTCGCACAAAAATGAAGAAAGAAAACGAAGAGAAATAGATGAAGAGAGTGGAAAAAAAAAAGTAATGAAAATAGAAGAAAAATATGTTAATTGTCGAGCGAGAAAGTAAAGAGAGTGACATTAGAGATGGTAAGGAATAATTATGATTGGAACCATTCATTAAAAAGATTGAATAGGGAAAAGTGAAAAAAAAAATGTTTTGGAATATATGAGATTTTATATTAGTTATATTTTAATAGATCATAATTTATTCTATATTTTAAAAGATTTTAATATTGATTTATTTAATATTTATCCCATAAAAAATATTACATCTATCTTATTTGTATGTAATTAAAATAATATTTATCTTATTTTTATGTAATAAGATTACATAAAATAGTAATTATTATAGTTAATTATAATATAAAATAATATACAATATTAATATCGATTTGGCCATGGTTAAACTATTGAATTGTGAAGCAATATTTTAATCGGTTCAATCATCCTATTTTAAAAATATTGAGTGTTTTAAAATATAAAAGGAAAAAAAGTGATGAATTTTATATACTTGTAATTTGTGAACTTTTGTAAACTTTGCAGAATTTATAATTTTTTTTTTGTGTCAAATGCCTATTTTGGTCCTCTATGTTTTACCTAAGTTTCAAATTAGTCTCTTATGTTTTAAAAGTTTCAAATTGGTCCTTTATATTTTCCAGAAGTTTCAAATTAGTCATTCCGTCCATTTCTTCCGTTAAATGCTAACGTGGCGTATTAAGGTGGACATATCATCTCTCATACGTATCCATTTAAGCTTACGTGTTATGCCACGACATCTTCTATTCATCATATATGATAACGTGGCGATGATGTGGCAATGACACCGCATGAGACGTCAGCTTAAATGGACACGTCAGTAATTAACTTAAGAAATTAACGGAAGGACCAATTGTGCAGCATAAATGATCAATTTAAAACTTTTGAAACATAAAAGACTAATTTAAAACTTAGGTGGAATATAGAGAACCAAAATAAAGCTTTGACTTTTTGTTTTCTCACTTCTCTAAATATATTTAGATTGATAAAAATATAAAAAGAACAAATTGAAAATATTAAAGTTAAATAAAATGTCAATACTATACTAAAATTCGTTTTCTTAAACCAAAATCTAAAGGCATGGAGTTGACGTTACATCCCAATTTGTATGCTCCTTTTTGTCTTCATCGTTCGTGTCTCATCACCGCCAGATTGCTCTCCCTTTAATTTAGGCACACGTGATAAGCAAAGTTAGGTATGTTTGATATAAATACATAAATATAAAGTATTGTAAAGAAAATATTGTAGAGTAAAGTATTGTATAATTAAAAAAAAATACGATAGAGAAAAGTGAGGAGAGAGATAGAGAGAAAAAAATGTATTTGGTATGTATAAAATATGATGTAAAATTTTTTTAGGAATCGTAAAATACCATGATTTTATTGTTTGGTATCTTTACCAAACATACCCTTAATCCAGTAAATAATTAAGAAGCCTTTCTAAATTCTAATATTAAGAATTTTGTTGGAAGGATGGTTTGATAATGATTTAGGGTAGTTTGAATTTATAAATTCTTAATTAAATATTTAATTGAATAAAGGGATGTCAATATAAACCATGGTCACGCTGTCGTGGATTAGCTTAACAAGGACTTTCAATAAGACGGATTGAACTGAATTTATCACATCCTAAAAAGGTGAGCTTAAAATATTAGGTTCAATTTAAATCCGGTGAACTAAGGGTTGGTTCATGGACCTTTAATTTATTGTTTTTAATTTTTAAATTAAATTTTTTAATATTTTATTTTATTTGATGAAATATCAACCTTTTATAAATAAATATTGCAAATTGACTTAAAAAATAGGATTTAAAAAGTTATTTAATGTAATTTATTGTACTAATCAACATATTATAAATGCATATTGCAAATTTTAACTTATAAAATTTAATTTATTTTACATATTAGCTTTTTTGTGTGTTCATTTTACCTATTAGCTTATTGTGGATGAATGTTACGTATCAGCATAGACTATAATATTCTATATAACATAAAAATAACAACAATAATCAAAATCTTTTTTCACTAAGTGAGGTCAGTTATATAACATAAAATATCTCTTGAAAGCTCACCTTGGGTCGTGGGTCTAAATGGACCAAAGCTAAAAACCATTCTTTAAAATGGGTAAAGTTTTTCTTGGCCCAACCCTTGTTATTTTAAGGGTCGGGTTGGGCTGACATTATGGGTCAACCCCATTTTAAAATGCTTAATGAAGGGGGATAGTTTAAGATAATTTAAAAATTATTTCAAACCATCTAACACCTCAATTTTTTATCGAGAAAAGTTTAGGTGGGGGCAAGTACCAGTATTTCACCAGCGTTAAGGAATACCTCCCAACCTCATTGAAGGTTTACAAGAGGATTTACATATCTTCCACCAATAAGGTCCTCACATTAGTCATAGGGTTCAAACTCTCACCTTGTGAGGTAAGAACCCGAACCTTAACAAATTGTGTCACTCCTCATTGATAACACCTCAATTTTCAAACTCATCCAAATTAAAGAGTTTGGGATGGTTTACATAGTTTATAATATTTAATTATATTTGTATGCCTCATATTTTCTACTTTTATGTATAGGGTAATATTGAAATTTTTATTTCCACCATCCTCTTCATTTTCTTAGGCCAAATACTTATTTTGGTTTTTTATCTTTTTCACTAGTTTTATATTGATCTTTTATTTTTTCAAAAGTTCAAATTTAGTCCTCTAACTTTGCAATTTGTTTCAAAGTAGTCTTTTTGTCTACTACTATCAAACTTTTTCGTTAAATGATGACATAACATGTTGAAACTTTTCAAAAATTATAATTTCACCCCTACCTCAACTTCAAAAAAAAGTACAATTAAATATATAACTTAATATCACAATTAACATTAAAAGACAATCGTATTTATATACACCTTTAATTATTTACAGAAAGTTTGGATGAAGAACAAATTTAGTAACAATTTAAAAATTTAAAAACACAAGTAATAACAAACAAAATTTAAGAACATAATTAATAAAAATTCTAAAATTTAAGAGTATCCAAATACTTTTTCAATAAATTTATTAAAATAATAAATGTGTTAGTGTTAGATTTTAATCCTACAATATTTTTTTTTAGGATTTGTTTGGTACGAAGAATGTTTGTGAAAATATTGAAAAGTATTGTTTGGTATGAAGAATAATGTTTGTGGAAATGATTGGTTGATTATCATTTTGCCCTTACTTATTTTATTTATTTTAATAATTTTGTTAATATAAGAATAAAATAATTATTTCTATCCTGTTTTATTCTATTCTTATTAATATTCCCATTTCTATCCCACTTTTTACTATCAAACGAGCCCAAAGGGTGTTAATTGTCCAACTGAATGTAAAATAAGAACTTTTTAGAAATTATAATTTTATCTCTTTATAAATTTAGCTATGATTATCATTATGTATATGTCACTACAAAATAAAGGTGTTATTGTGATTCATGACAAAAAAAGTACAGTTAAATATATAATTTAATATCACAGTTAACATTAAAAGACAATCACATTTATATATGCCTTTAATTATTTGAAGAAATTTTGGATAAAGAGAATATGTAATTATGAGTTAAGAATTTAGACAACTAATAATTAAAAAAATTTAAAGAACACAAATAATAAAAATTTTAAAATTTAAGAATATGAAAACATTTTTTCGATAAATTTATTAAAATAATAAATGTATTAATGCTAGGTTTTAATCGCACAACATTTTTGTTTTAAAAGATAATTTTATTCAAAGCACTATTAAATACTAAATGTAAATATCTCTTTCAATAAATATTTAAATTCAAATTCATAAAGACTAATTCCCACCATTAAATTCAATCCCTTGTTTGAAAGTAAAATGGAATGAATGCTTTTATTTGGAATAGTCAAAGATGCACGCCTGGTGTGATCTGAAATCTGAATGAGGCCCATTATTCCCAACAGATTCACGTTGTAGACGACCACGTTTGACCATTTGACTCCACCAAAATTTTTAGAGGTCGTTCGGCAAGAGGGAAGAAGAGGGAATGTGAGGTTTAGTCACTTTTTTATTTTTGTTTGGTACAAAGTGAAAGATATTCAATGGCGAGTTTAGTTTTATCATATTACGTGAGTTTGATTTCATCTCAAGAGGGTGAGAAGTTGTATTTTTTTTTTTGCTTAGGAAGTAATGGTAAAAAGATTAATCTACCCTTAACAATTTATTCTTACTACTATTATACCCTCAAACTAATTTACAACTTGTCACATAAAATAAATAAGGATAAAAATGTCTTTATAATTTTATCTTCTATTTTTTAATCTAATATTTCACTCATATTTTTTATATACCAAATATACTTTTTATCTTTTAGTTTTATTTCCCACAAAAATACTCACGTTGGGTATGTTTGGTAACAAAACCAAACAGTAAAATTGTGGTATTTCACGATTCTCAAAAAAAATTTACATCATATTTTATACATACCAAACATACTTTTTATCATACTTTTTTCCTTTTCTAATTTTTCTCTCTATCTATCTCCTCACTTTTTTCTACAGTACTTTCTTTTATTCCACAATACTTTACTCTAAAATACTTTTTTTATAATACTTTACATTCAAAATTTTTATGGAATTGGAATTGGAATTGGATTATAATTGGAATTGGGATTGGAATTGAATTATTTGAATTGAAAAAGTGTGTTTGGTATGAAAAGATGGAATTGGAATTGAATTATTTGAATTGAAAAAGTGTGTTTGGTATGAAAAAGATGGAATTGAAAGTTTATAAAAGAAGGTGAGGTAAAAAGACTAATTTGCTCCTTAATAAATATTAAATAATTTTTTAAAAATTTATTTTTTAATATTCATTATAAAAAATAAAAAACAATAAAGAGAGAGAGAAAGAAAGTTGGGACAAAAATGTCTTTTAAACCCAATTCCACAAAATTTATCTCAATTCCTCAAAAATACCCTACAATCCAATTCCACAAAATTTACACACCAAATTCTAAAAAACCAATTCCACGTAATTCAATTCCAATTCAACATAACTCAACCAAACTAAATAATTCCTAGAATATTGTGCAATTCCATGTGGAATCCAATTCCACGTCCAATCAAACAAAACCCACTTTATAAAATTGAGAATTGAATTCCATAGAATTGAATAAATTTTGTGGATTTTAATTCTAATTCTACGTGACAAACCAAATTAAAAAATTCATCGTAATCCGTGTAATTCCACCTTCAATTCTAATTCTCCACTGAACTAAACGCAGCCTAAAAGTCGGGTTAAAATCTCAAACACGCAGGCGGCAGCAGCAACCTAGCACATGGTGGTGAAGGGTATTTCAAGTAAAGTGTGAAAAATGAGAAATAGATTTGGTAAGAAGATATGCGATGTGAGTGACCCTACACTATGACTTCACCTAACCTCATGGATTTGATTGAAGATTGATTGGCAAATTGGGACACATATTTGGACACCAATATTCTCACCTGATTAATTGGAATAATAAATATTTTATTTTCTTTAAACAAAGTCTTAGACTTAAAATTTATGTATAAAAAATTTTTGGTTGAAAAAATTCTAATTCTATTATAAAATCTTAGTTAATTAAAAAAATTATTTTTAATAAAAAAATACCGATAAAAAACTAACTAAAAAAATTAAAAGTTCTCATCATTATCTTGCTTTAGTCCGTACCATTTCCTATCTTTTCTGTCACCTATCATCGTCAGCTTTAGCCGTCCTATATTTGCCATGCAGTAGTTGAATACATTATTATTCCGAGTAATGTAATTCTTCAGAGCTATAAAAACTAAAAATTTATTAACTGTCACATGTTAAATTTGTATTAAGATTTATATTATTTAAAATTATAAATAAAAAATAATTTAAAATAAATCTAAGATTTTAAGATAATTTTAATGGTTAATTTATTATCGCTCTATAACATTATCTTTCGAATAAATTACACAATATTTTTGGAGATTTATATACACAAAAATACAATATAATTTAATGGAGTAAAACACTGTTTTGGTCCTCCACAGATATTTCTTTTGTCAATTTAGTCCTCTACAGATCTGCGTTATCAATTTGGTCTCCCACAGATCAAACTGTTAGTAATTTGGTCATTCCGTTAATTAACTTGATGACATGTTAAGTTGTGACTCAGCAATTTTTTTATCTAACTAGATATAAATTAATTTAGAGTACTTTATTTTTTATTTAAAAAACCTTTTAAATTAAAGAAAAAGTAATAAAAAAATCTTTGACATACATAAGGTACAAATATGCTTCTTTGTATTAAAAAGGAGGTATATCAAAGATTTTTTTTTTAATTTAAAAGGTTTTTAAAATAAAAAATAAATTACTCTAAATTAATTTATGTCTAGTCAGATAAAAAAATTGTTGAGTCACAACTTAACTTGACATATCATCAAGTTAATTAACGGAAGGACCAAATTGCTAACAGTTTGATCTGTGGGGGATCAAATTAATAACACCGATCTGTGGGGGACTAAATTGATAAAAGAGGCATCTGTGAAAGACCAAAACAGTATTTTATTCTAATTTAATGGTTTGGTTACAAAATTATTTTGATAGAGATGAAAAGTGAAATAAAAATAAAAATATTTAAAATTTTGTTTAATAAGATATGTAAAAAGTTACGTTGGATTGTTAATAAAAAGGTAAAAAAAATATAATGATTAATTTATTATTACAATTAAATTTCGAAAGTTATAGTAAAAGTAATAGTTGGAGGCAGAGGGTGTAAAAAAAATAAAATAAAAATTACCTTGGATTGTTAATAAGAGGAGGCAAAATATTATTTAATTTACGAATTGTGGTCAAATTATTTTTAGTTTTTGAATTTGGCAAAAATATTATTTAGTCTCCGAATTTGTAATTTTTTCAACTATTTAGTCTCTAAATTTGATAAAAATACTATTTAATTTCTGAATTTGCAACTATGTTAACTATTTAGTCCCTGAACTTGGTAAAAATACAATTTAGTCCCCACATTTGCAACTCTGTCAACTATTTAGTCTCCTTACTGTTACGCGTTATATAACCAGCTGACGTGGCCATTAAATGCTGATATGGCATGTGAAGTAGTATGTGCCTAGACACTTAACGATGCCACATCAGCATTTAACGGCCACATCAGCTGGTGCCTGGTTATCTAACAGGTAACAATCATGGGACTAAATCATTAATAGAGTTGCAAATTCGAGACTAAGTAGTATTTTTGCCAAATTTGGGGACTAAATAGTTGGAAGAATTACAAATTTGGGGACTAAAGAGTTGATATTAGTTAAAATTTGGGGACTAAATAGTATTTTTGTCAAATTCGAGGACTAAATAATAGTTTGACCAACAATTTGGAGACTAAATAGTATTTTTGACATATTTGTATCTCTCCGCCTTCAATTTTTTAAAATTAAGATTAAAAAAATGTTCATTAATATTTTTAAATTAAACTAATTAGAAAACATTATTATTTGGGGTATTGTTAATCAGTGCCTTAAAGATATTGTTTAAGGTTTTTTTTTGATAAATTTTTTAAGGTTTTTTTAACCAATTTTGAATTTTTTAGGTTTTTTTTAATTAGAAAACCTAAAAAAAATATTCTTATTGCCTTTTCACTGATATCAAAAAATAAATTCTCTCTACTAATCACAAAAAAATTTAAACAAGTGCTGTAGGATACTTATTAGATAAACCCTACTATTTATTATAAAAAGAAAATTTTAATACTTTAAGAATAAATTATAACATAAACTGTATATCATATAAGTTTTAAAGTTTTAATATGAAAGAAAAGTTTTGCTTTTAATTATCACATACATTTGAATATAAGCATGTATATTAAGAAAAATGTTTATGAGAATAATTTGTTTAGTAATTTTAAAATACTGTATCTTCATTAGCAAGAAATGCTAATAGAAATGTCAATGAAAATGGTGGAGCCCATTGGGCCCCACTTACTTTTTTATTTTTTCATTTTCATCAACTTAAAAAAAAAAAAATATATAAAATATCTATTATACCCCTATGATTTGACACAATTATAACCCTCTTTTTTTCTTTTTTTAATATAAAGGGGTAAAATGGTTATTTTAATACATTCCCTTTCCATTTCCATTACTAAACTTTTACTATTACCAAACTTTTACTATTAAACACATCAAATGCATTCTGTTTTCATTTCCGTTTCTATTTCGATTTCCATTTTTGCCTAATGAACATGACCTTGGATAATAGAAGGATTAAATTGATACCAATTACAAATATAAAAAATTAACTAAATTAAAACTAAGCAAACGGTTGAGATCGAATTGATAACAATCACAAAGATACAAGACTAAATTGAGACTGAAGAAATATCAAAGACTAAATTAAAAAAAAAAATCTAAACATTTGGACCAAAATAATTTTTTTTTATCATAAACAATGTTTCAAGGATCAAATTCTTAATTTAGTTTAAATTAGAATGTTGGCATGGGCCCTCTAAGCGGGGCACCGATTCACCCATCATAACGTATTGTCGTCTTAGCCGAAAATTACATCCTTGCTGGGATCGCGAGCCGTCGTTGTCGCTCCATTTTATCATATATTTGCTGCTCCCACACTTATTTCTTCATTATTGGTCACCACTTACACTTGGTCGGTGACTATGAACATGAATTAGGATAATATATATATATAAAGTACTTGCAAGATTTTATATGTTTTAAAATATCTGTTATTATATGAACACAAGTTTTTGGGAGAACTACACTCCAAAAAGTCGGAGTTGTATCATTATCACTGTTGGAGTGGAAGAGCTCAAGGCCTTATAAGGGCATTCCTTGAAGGTAACCTCTCCGATATGGGACTTGTATTATTATCACCTCCTTCAAAAGTTGGCGTCCCGATGTTTGCACACTGCGACACTTCACTCGATCACGGTCAGTCTCTCCACCGTCAGAACCCTCTGCAGGTATCTTTTCGGTTGGCGAGCTCTTAATGAAACCACCAATTGATACGAGCACAAGTTCTTGAGAAAATCACAGACCAAAAGTTAATTGTTAGAGTTGGATAGCCCAATGCCTTAAAAGGCATTTCCTTGATTATAGTATCCCCGATGTGCGATTTGTATTAGCTATTTTACAAAATCAAAAAACATTGATTATTTTTTACAATTTTATCATTATCTAATACATTTTCCTAAGATAAGTAGAGGTAATAAAAAGTTAGAATTATTTAATTTTTTATCTCATATTTTTATAAGTTTAAGATAAACTAATAATTTTCTCAATCTGTATCCACTAACTCAACAAAACAAATATTATGAACCACAGAAATTATATGTTTATATTTCTCTTGATCAACATAATATTTTTTTTTTGCCAATCAACACAGTATTTTAAACCTTAAAATATGTGAATATTCAATTAAAAAGATAAATTTTCATATTTTAAGTTTTTATTAACTAATCAAAAACAATTTTAACACTGTCTTAACGGCACAAATAATCTCTCTCTCTCTCTCTCTATATATATACACACACACGATGAGCTCTTTAACCTGAGCATTAACTTTTTCTTTTTTGAATTTGGAGTATTTAACGCTCACACCCATGATTAATTTTTTACGTAATAGATTTTTTGAAAATTGGTTCTAATAGTGTCACAAATTCTTGGCAAAAGTATATTTTTTGTCCTTAACATTTGGGGTCCTATCAGTTTCGTCCCAAACGGTTTTTTGCTGTCAATGTCACTCTTTTCACTAACACCATTAAATATTTAACAGTTTTTGTTGACGTGGCATCCTATGTGGTAAAAATATCTGACTGGGCATACTTTTTTTTCCACATAAGATTTTCTAACGTTTTTTTTACTGTCAATTGTATCCCTAGCGTTTTATGTTTTTGCTAATGTCACCCTTTTCACTAGCAGCGTCAAATATTTAACAGTTTTTGCTTACGTGATATCCTATGTGGCAAAAATATCTAACTTTGTATATATTTTTTCCACATCAGATTTCATACTCATCTCTCCCCCATCAAAGTTGTATTGTTTTGGCCTCACCTTATTCCTTCTAAAATATAACTCAAACGCACACGCTATTTTGCTCACAAAAACATCGGAGACATTATTACTGAGAAAACATGAGAACTTCCGAGCACCGATTCCGACTTCTCTCCGACGACGTCTTCTTAGAATAGAGAATGGATAACATCTCCGATGTTTTTTGTTAGCAAAATGACACGTACATTTGAGTTATATTTTAAAAGGAAAAGGGTGAAGTCAAAACGACACGATTTTGTTGGGAAAAAGATATGTAAAAAATCTAATGTGAAAAAAGATATGCCAAATCATATATTTTTGCCACATAGAATGCCACGTAAGCAAAAACTATTAAATATTTGATGGTGTTAGTGAAAAGGGTGACATTGACAGAAATGTAAAACGTTAGGGGTACAACTGAAGAAAAAAAATGTTAGAAAATCTGATGTGGAAAAAAATATGCCCAGTCAGATAATTTTGCCACATATGATGCCACGTCAGCAAAAAAATGTTAAATATTTAACGCTGTTAGTGAAAAGGGTGACATTGACAGAAATGTAAAACGTTAGGGGTACAATTGACAGAGAAAAAATGTTAGCGGCGAAACTGACAGGACTCCCAAACATTGAAAGCAGGAAAGGTACTTTTGCCCAAATTTTTTCTATAGATATCACAAAAAATTAAATTCTTGATTAAGTACTTAAAAAATTTAATTTAAATATCAACCGTACTTAGGGGTATTTAGTATTGAACAAAACCGAACCAATGGGTATGATTGAGTGGAAGGGACTCATCCATCTTTAACCAAGTGTCATGGGTTCGATTCTTGCCTTGGGTATGGAGCAGTTTTAAATCCTTGGGCCAGCTGTCCCACACTTCAAGGTGCCTACTATATAATCCAGCGAGGGGATTAGTCACTGCGCTCGACGGTAGATACCTTGGTCTATACCAAAAAAAAAAAGAATCGAACAAAACCGACGCACTTGAACCAAACCAAACCAAATTTGCACAAACCGTACAAAACCGATCATTTATATATATGTACGTATTATGTTAAAATTTCTAAATAATAAAGTTTAAAATTTGTTTTTAGAAGGTTAGATTAAATTTAGTCAATCTAAAAATTTAATTTAGAACTAAATTAATTGTATATTGTAAATAAATGAAATATTATTATATTTTTTATTATTTATATTGAATAAGATTTTATTTTTTATTAATAAACTTAAATATGTAAGTTTGATAACATAAAAGTCATAAACCGTCAAACCGAACCGCTCATTTATGATTTGGTTTGACACTATCAACTTAAACTGATATGTGCATTAAATTTTCACAAAAAACCGCCCGCTGAACACCATAATATTTATTTTATATTATAATATTTATTTTCATTTAAAATTTAAAAGTAATAAAATATATTAATCAAATATTAATTAAAGTAATGAATTGAATCAAATAAAATTTCATAATACTTAATATAATTTAAATTAAGGTAAACATTATTAATTAATTCAATATATAAATATTAAAAAATAAAAAAATAATTCTAATCTAATTTGATCATATTCTTTTTAAAATTAGATAGAATTACCTTATTTTTAATTAAGATCATAAATTTTTTTTTTGAATTACCTTATTTTTAATTAGACCAGAAATACTTTAGTTTAATTCTATATATTTTATAGAAAAACGAACCGACCTAGTTCATTCTAACAAAACGTGTACTCTAACTACACTTTAAAGTTTAAATCCCAGTGTACATCTGATCCAAATTAATCATACCAATTACCACCCCCTCATTTATGTTCATAATAATGAGAGCAGCATTAATTAATGCATTATTATTATAAAAAAAATATATTTTACTTTTGCTACAAAAGGACAAAATTAGATTCTCTTACTCAAAGAAGCAGCGAGAGCAGTTCAGTCTTCAGTCCACGGCTCACAGAACAAAAAAGCAAGATATAATGAAACACGTATGAAGCCAACTTCGGCTTCCTTCACAGTACTCCACCTGCTTCTTCTCTCTATCCGGTAATATAAATAAACCACTGTTTCCTTCTTTCCTCACGCAAAAATCCCCTCTCTCTCTTCGACAATGGATTGAAATCATCCAGAATCAATCCAAAGGCGAGAAGGCCATTTGTTCACATCCTAGTTAGAACAGAGCATGGGAAAGGCATCGAGATGGTTTCGTTCTCTCCTCGGCCTCAAAAAGCCAGACTCCTCGTCGACGACGACCATCGCCGCCGCATCGGCTCAGAAGCCGCCGAAGGATAAACGGCGGTGGAGTTTCGTCAAGTCTTACCGAGAATCCACCTATTTGAAAACCGACTCCGGCGGCCACCACCACCACGCGGCGTTCGAAGAGGAGGCGGTCCGATCGTCGTCGGGAGATGTTGTAGACGGTGTGTATCCTGACCGGCACGCGATGGCGGTGGCGGCCGCCGCCGTGGTCAGGCTTACGAGCGGCGGTAGCGGTAGGGGACCTGTAGGCATCGAGAATCGCGAAGAATGGGCGGCCGTTATGATTCAAGCCGCTTTTCGAGGCTGTTTGGTTAGTATCAATTATCAAATATTCCTAATTATTTATTCTGTTTTCTTCTCGTTTTACTCTTCCACTGGTAGGCGAATGCTTGATTGGCAGTTATATCATTCATCTTGCGTGTGTGTGTGTGTTTTATTGCTCATTGATTTATTTATTCTAATTCAAATCTAAGAAAGGACAAAGAAAAAACGAATGAAAAAAGAAAAGAATAGGAAAAGGCGTTTACTATACCGTGGGCTCATGGTGCCTGTAAATTTTGCAAAGTAGAATCGAGGTTTAGAAATGGAAGATCCTGGAACAGAGAGTAGCTAGTTTTTACTTTTCGAAAGCGATAGGACTTTATTTCAGATTTGGACTATTTGCAGGGCGTTGTGTTTAATGTTAATGTACTGAGATAGTGATGGTTCTATTTCTATTTCTTCTTTGTTTATTTATTGAGCTATTGTCTTGTGTCGGTTTGTTCAAATCTCTCTGCACAGTGCACCAATTCCTGTGCTATACTGAGCCAAGATTTAACTACTCTTTAGAGCATGTTTGGGTAGAAAGAGAGGGGGGAGGGGAAAAGATATGAACCTCATCATTTTTGTTACGTAAAAAAAGAGAGGGAAACAGATTATATGTTCCGTCTAAATAGGGAATAGATGTTCTTGCCTTGGGAAGTTGAGTGAAAAAAAGGGAGCCAATGAGGAGTGTCAAAGTTTTTTGCGTGGGTTCGAATGTAGGGTGAAGGCCTTGTTGACAGATGATATGGAAATCATTTCATAAATTTCATAGAGATTAAGTGGTTTTATTTTATTCTTACATTCCACCTCTATTCTCTTCTCTAAAATTTTTAACCATTGTTTCCACTCTCCACCAAATCTCTGTCCTCTTGTCAAACGCCAACTTTTAGTCTTTACTGTTGACGTTGATTGACCGTGGCGTTCAGCGCACAGTGCCCATCTTCTATTTCTTTTGTTATGGCGTTTTCATAATTAATATCAACGAGCTCTGCTCTTTTGCAGTCTTTACTTTCCGAACACTACTGTTTCTTGATGATCTCGTGAACTGTAGAGCTTTCTGATTAATAACTCTGCTGTCATTTCCTTTTAATGCTTAGTGTTGTAACTCTTTGCTGTTATGAAAAATAATAATAACTTGGGAATCAGATCAGGTCAGTAAAGTTATTTGGTATAATTAATTTAAATTGTTGATCAATTAAGATAAAATTATTTTATAGTTGATCAATGATTTATATCGCTTTAACCCAACAGGTCGAGAAAGGAATAATATTTTTCTGTTTATTTTAATTGCCAAATCAAAACATGTATTATTATTATTATTTAATAGGTGTTCAAAACTGAACCAAATTGATTAGAAACCAAATCAAACAAAAAAGAATTGAGTTGGTTTGGTATTTAAAGTGTCTGAGTCGATATGGCTCTTTTTGGTTCAGGTTTATGAATTTTTTATGAGTTTTAATAGAACCATACAAAAAAAAAAATTAGTCAAAATATAACGATAATTATAATAATCAAATTAACAAATAACTAACACTATTTTTTTTTTGGGTAGTGAATCAATTAGATGTAATGTTTTCAATTCTCATTAATATTTTTTAGTTGAAAAAGTTCTTACTAATTTTATTAGAATCTTCATTTAAAAATTTATGAATAGCTTTATAATATAATATTACAAGTTTAAATATTTAAAACTATTTTTTATAAGTATTATTTTTAGGCCTTACAGAGTTAAAATTTTGTTTAATATATGTCAACATTTAGCATGAATCAAATTAATCTTTAAACTAAACCAAACCGATTGAAAACAAAATTTGCTAGGTTTACACATGTTGAAAATCAATTATATTGGTTCTATTTAAATTTAAGGCAAAATCGAGCTAAACTAAGCCTTTGATCACCGTTATTATATTTGTATATTTTAGTAGAAGTTTGAGTTGGTAACATAATTTGGATATGTGATTTTGGTACCAAAAAAATTATTTTATTATTATATTTCAATTAGGGATTACTTTGAGATTAAGGACATCTCAATTTTAGATTTATTAGTGGCATAAAAGAAAACAAATTTAGCATTCTTTGAATGAGAAATCAATTCAATTAAATAGGACTGTGAGGCCCACTTCTTCATAGAAAATTTTTAATGATATCTTCATGGTACATAGTTTTGATTGGCAAGAATTTTTTTATGAATTAACCCAAGGGACGGTGGTCTACCGCATGTGTATATTAGGCCTAGTTGATTCGAATCATTCATTTCCATAATGGGTCCCAGTTAGTTGTGAATAATATTGACCATTGGATTTGGCACTTTGTGATTTCTGGGGGGCAGGACAGATACGAGTGCGAAGAAGCTTCAAGAGTGAGGATGTTTCTTTTGTGACTTTTGCTTGATATATAAAGTTATGTGTGTTGTTGTTGAACTTTACAATGTTATTATGTCTTGAGATGATGCTGACATACTCTACTGTTGATTTGATTGATATATATATATATATAGTCATGGTTTTGTCCAATATATCTTCTTGTATTATATGGTTGTTGTTCGGTCAATTGGGTCATTCTCATGCCTGTTTTAGAACTAATTCACCTAGAATTGTTTTGATTTAATCAATTTTCTAGAGAATACACACGAGCACTATTTTTCGTCGTTACATCAATTCATTACCACTCCATCTCCATGACATAATTGCAAACCCCGCTCTTTTGTTCTGTGACAAAATTATGGGTACGCTTGGTACAAATGCATGCACGGATGTAAAGTACTGTAGAATAAAATAAAGAAAAGTATCGTAGAATTAAGAGAAATAAAAAGTGTGTTTGATATGTATAAAATATTATGTAAAGTTTTTTTTGGAAATAGTGAGATTACATGTATTACACCGTGTGCGAAGCTTACCAAACATATCCTATATATGCAGGCGAGGAAAGCGCTGCGAGCATTAAAAGGAGTGGTGAAGTTGCAGGCACTGGTGAAAGGTCACATTGTGAGGAAGCAGAATGCACTGAAGTTGCAAAGAATGGAAGCACTTATTCGAGCACAGGCACGAGTCTGTGCAGGACGAGCCCAAGCCCAAGCCCAAGCCCAAATTCTTCACAGCTCTATTTTTAATGCCAAGTCATCTAACGCCCACCTCTATGTAAGCATTCTCAGTTGCTTCTTCCATTAATTTCCCTGTCTCTTCATCTTCTGATTTCTTAGTGGCTTTTAAGCTATATACACATTACGTACACAATTGACCCATTGTGATGCAGAATATTGCCTTCTTTTGGTATGATAACAATTGGCTAATGCCTACTAATTCCTTACTCCCTTCTCTATTTATAGGGTCCCGCAACACCTGAGAAATCTGAAAGCCCAATCAGATACAAAAGCATGAAATTTGACCCCTCCTTATCGATCAAGGTATCTTTTCTTCCTCCCCCCCTTCCCTAACAAAGCCTAATATTTAAGATAAAATGATCTTCTAAACCAGGAGAGAGATGAGAAAAAATAAAATAAAGTAAGAGACCCATGCTGATAAGGATACACATTGAATGAATTATATAAGTTGCATTTTATTTCCTCTCTCTGTCCTACTTCACAAACTTCGGGCTTGTTTGGTAGTAAGAAAGAATTTGGTGGGAATGAGAATGGGAATGTATGGGGAAAAAAAAAAGCGTTGGATAAAATGACAATTTTATCACAAGACAAAAGTCCCCATTAATGATAAAAGACGAAAAAAAGTAGGGGCAAAATAGACATTTTGCAAGTCATGGACATGGGAAATTTCCAAACCCTCCAACCTTGGGAGAATGGATCTAGTGCTTGGTTCTTCTATGCATTAATATGCTAGGTCGGTTTTTTTTCATAGTTTTCTTCACTTTTTTATTTAAATTTGAGAAATTATAAATTTTTTCTAAAGAATATCTAAAGTATGAAAGATATAGATACAAAAAAAATTAAAAACTTCATGTAAATCGAGATTTACTATGAGTGGATTAGGGATTAACTTTTTAGTCCTTAATAAAGGTGGTCTCTAAACCATTCACGGTAGATCCTTATTTGTGTGGAATTTTTTATTTTTTTGTGTCTATAATTATTATTCTTTATATGAGCCGGTCTAGCATATTAATGCATAGAAAAGCCAAACACTAGATCCATTCTCCTTGGAGGGTTTGTACAAACCCATGAACATGGGAATGTTGCAAGTCAAAAAAATGTTCAAAATAGATACAAAACATGGCCAATTGGCCATCTTCCAAAATCCCTAGTCTATTCCCTTGCCTATTCCAACTAACAAACAAGGCCAAATTTAGATCAAATATGATGTGTCTAATCGTAGAAGCATTTTTATCATTGCAGAGAAATGGAACCAAATCCCATGAACAATCATGGAATCAACCCAGATCGTCACTGAGAAAAAGCAGTGTGGACGATGAAAGAAGCATCAGAATTCTCGAGGTTGATCCTGGAAAACTACACCTACCAAAACACAGAACCCTCTTTCACTCCAGTACCCATCCTATTATTCTACATGATAATTACAGCCAAAGCTTGGACTCAAAAACCCACCAATCAGGACACAGCACGTCCTCCTGTGAGGCCCAATCATACACCGGCCCACTGAAACTCGACGACGTCGTCGAGAGCCCATTCAGGGATTGTAACAACAACAATAGTGTCCCCAAGATTAGTCCTTTTACTCCAACCAGGAGTAGTGACGACTCTAGAAGCTATCTAAGTGGGTATTCTGACAACCCAAGCTATATGGCTTACACTGAGTCTTCAAAGGCCAAGGTGAGATCTGTGAGTGCCCCAAAGCAAAGGCCATCCCAATACGAGCGATCTTGTTCATCATCTAATCTGCACTTGGTTCAACCATCTGGTGGTGAGTTGAGACTGAACCCACAGAGAAGCTTCACTGCCAAAGCATATCCTGGTTCGGGTCGTTTGGACAAGTTTGGCATGCCCGTGGGGTATAGGTGCCACTCTGTATCCTATGCTAACTAGCACAGAAATGCATGAGAGTGATACAAGGGTGGGGTTCACATGTGGGTCTCACCTATGCGTCACAGGATCCCTTCTCGATTAGGTGCTGTGATGACGTTGTTTATGTTTTGTGTACCATGAAAATCTTGCTAACCTGTTCTTTTTTGTTTATTAGGCAGGTGTACTTTGAAGCTAGTGCTAGAATTCTATAATTACATACAGTGTATTAGTGTTAATTAACTTGTTTAAGAAAGTGCACATAATGTAGCCAATGTTGTCTCTTATATGGCTATCTTAGATAAAGCACCACAACACAAGCAAAAACAAAAGGTAAAAGAGGTCAAGCATTTTCATAGTAATCAAACATCTCCTTAATTTGCTTGAGGCTTGATTGGCTTAGTAGAAAACATCTGTAGAGTAAGCATTTTTATTAGTCCAATTGTTTGCACATCATTATTGGTTAAGCAATGATCAGATTCATTTTTTGAGATTGCATATGCAACTTCCTACATTAAGAACTTAATGTGTTGGAAGTGAATTATAGGTGAAAAAACAATTTATATACTAAGTATAAAATAAGTTATATCAGTAGAACATGGAATAAATAAAAACATAGGCAAAAGTACCTTTTTTAACCCCAACGTTTGGGGGTTCTGTCAGTTTCGTCCCTAACGTTTTTTCGCTGTCAATTGTAACCCTAACGTTTTACGTTTCTGTCAATGTCAACCATTTCACTAACACCGTCAAATATTTAACAGTTTTTGCTGACGTGGCATCCTATGTGGCAAAACGTTTCTTTTTTCTGTCAATTGTAACCCTAACGTTTTACATTTCTGCCAATGTCACCCTTTTCACTAACACCATCAAATATTTAATAATTTTTGCTTACGTGGCATCCTATGTGGCAAAAATATCTAACTTGGTATATTTTTTTTTCACATCAGATTTCCTACTCATCTTTTCTCAATCAAAGTTGTGTCGTTTTGACCTCGGCCTATTCCTTCTAAAATATAACTCAAACGCACGCGCTATTTTGCTCATAAAAACATCGGAGATGTTATCCATTCTCTATTTTAGGGTAACGTCTCCGACAAAGTAGAGAATGGGTAACGTCTCCGACATAGGATGCCACGTAAGCAAAAATTATTAAATATTTGATGGTGTTAGTGAAAAGGGTGACATTGGCAGAAATGTAAAACGTTAGGGTTACAATTGACAGAAAAAAGAAACGTTTTGCCACATAGGATGCCACGTCAGCAAAAACTGTTAAATATTTGACGGTATTAGTGAAAAGGGTGACATTGGCAGAAACGTAAAACGTTAGGGTTACAATTGACAGCGAAAAACGTTAGGGGCGAAACTGACAGGACCCCTAAACGTTGGGGTTAGGAAAGGTACTTTTGCCAAAAACATATATTTATAGAATATGGAATATATGTTCTTTCAATTCTTCACAATTACCAAAGTCCTGATCATCTTCTTGTAATTATATTCCTGAAGTTGAGGTGTCGGTAATAAATATTTTTTTAGTAAGAATTTTGGTGAGTAAAGTATAACATGCATTATAAACAACTTAGTTGAACTCTGGACATTTTTTTAACTCACTAAGAGAACTTTGAGATGTATGGTTTGCCCTTCCAATTGTAGATGATGTATTTTCAATTAGAATTTCATTGTTATTTCAAAATGATTTGGATGGAGATTGCATATTTGTGGAGTCGTCCATATGGAGGTAGTATTGTTAAAAGAATAATTACATTATAGAGAAGAAGTATCTACAAACAAAAAAAGAATAATGCCAATATTTAGTTCCAATAAAAAGTACTATTATAGTCTATAAATGCAATTTTCCTATTCAGTTTACAAGAATAGAAATCAATAAATTGTCTTGTAGCAACATTTTCTCTCCCTAAAATAATTAAAAAGTTGAGCATCAAACCATTTCTCCTTTTGAGTATATTTGTTCATTTCTCACCTTGCTCTCATCAATATATCTTACCAATTTTTAAAATTAGAGGTGGATTCCTCAATTTGGTTGTTTATAGTCTTGGAAATAGACTATTTATATTAATTATTTACATTTTTTAATAGAGTTATAAGAGAGATAAAAAAAAAAAAAAAACTTTAAAAGATCAACTCTCTATAGTTCTTGCTTTCCCTCCATTGGTTTGGAAGGGTTTGGAAGGTCAAGACTCACAGTATACTCTGCAGTGCCAACCATGGAGTTTGATTTCGCGGAGATTTTGTATTTTGAATCTGTAAGAAACTTTTGCTCTATACCATGGAGTTTGATTTTCTTTTAATTGTTTAAGAAGAAAATAATTTTAAAGAAGAAGAAGAAAGTAGTAGCCTCTGCATAATTACACCTGATTGTAATGGAAGGAATTGGTTACTTAAGGTTTTTTTTTTTTTTAAAAAAAGTTAATAATAATAGTAACAAATAAAAAGTTGCTTATAGATAAAAAATAGAAGATGTGACAGAAATAATCATTGGGAGAGAAAATTTGTGATGAAGATCAGAGGTGTGATTTTCGCTGACAATAGGAAAGAGGTGAAATATTATTTGGTCTTTGTATTATTTATCAAATTATTATTTAGTTTTTGAATTTGACAAAAATATTATTATTTGGTCTTTAAATTTGTAACTCTGTCAACTATTTAGTTCCTGAATTTGGCAAAAATACTATTTAATCATCAAATTTGCAACTCTGTCAACTATTTAGTCCCCGAACTTGGTAAAAACACTATTTTGTCCTCGAATTTGAACTTTATCCACTATTAATCCCCTGACTGTTACCCGTTAGATAATCAACCGATGTGGCATGTGAGGTAGCATGTGCCCAGGCACTTAATGGTTCCACATCAGCATTTAACGACCATATCAGCTGGTGCCTGGTTATCTAATAACAGGTACGGTCAGGGGACTAAATCGTTGGCAGAGTTGTAAATTTGGGACTAAATAGTAATTTTATCAAATTTGATGACTAAATAATAATTTGACCAACAATTTAGAGACTAAATAGTATTTTGAAAAAAGAGATTATACAGTGGAGATAGGATCCTCTGATGTAATTCTCTACATTTCTTGGCAGAGTTATGAGAGAGATAGAGATAAAGAAAATATTTTCTTTTTTAATTTTTTTCTCTTCCAAATTTTCTTCTCTCTATCTCTCTCATAACTCCACCAAGAAATTTAGAGAATGGATCCACTCTCTATACAGTGATGAAATGCCCAGAATTTTAAGTAACAGATTTACAAGGACGATTGAATTCATAGAATCACAGTGCCATTATTATCTGTGATAAATATAATAATTCAAAAAGAAAGAACAACATGGTGTCGTGGTGTAGTTGGTTATCACGTCAGTCTAACACACTGAAGGTCTCCGGTTCGAGTCCGGGCGACGCCATTTTAATATGCATTTTTATGTGCTGTTTCCTGTTTTCTACGCAGCCATCTCTACAATTATGAATTATGATGTCTACTCATAACTCATATATTCCTTTGATACACTCTCAACTTCAAAATGATTATTCATATAATCATATTTAGAGGCCATTTTCTATCATAATCTTTTCAGGTTCCTCACAACAGTTTCATTCAGCAATTACGAGCAGCAGATGTAAATTTTTTTTTTCTCTTATTAGTAGTCTCTTCTACTATGCAAACTGCAAAGTAGATGCAAGTTGACTATTTTAGTCAAATTATATATCCATTACATAAAAAGAGAAAAATGGCTCACATGATAGCAAAAGATGCGCCATGATTAACATAGGATAGAGAGAAATCTGACTTGAAAAATAGCAAACCCAATCAGCTCATTTTGTCATGTGTGATGCCACATAAGTAAAAATTTTTAATTATTTAACGGCCTTACTGAAATGGGTAACATTGGTAGAAAAAATAAAACGTTTGGATAATTGACAGCAAAATAACGCTGGGACATAATTGACAGTGACCTCAAATATTGAGAGTACCAAATATTCTTTTCTCATGGACATGTATGTTTTATAATTTTCTCATATAGTTGTATATTATATGAAAGTTGATAATTTTTTTATTTAGTTTAACTTTTATATGTGCAAATAAATATATATATCATATTTATAGCATTGTTTACAAACTACTAGGCTCGACTTATTAAATTTATGAACAGGTCAATTAATTAAACGAGCCGAACTTAATCATCATTTTTTGTTCATTTTAAAACTTAGTCTCTAATTTGAGTTGACCTAATTTTAAACAAATCGATCTTTATCAAGCCATAGAACAAAAGCCTTATTTGCAATAACCTGATCTTTTTATTTTTTTGACTTTTTGTGGCAAATAATTTATCTTTTATTTTCTTGTAAAGGTTAATACTACCAAAGATAAGCCTATTTGTAAATTCTTTTAAAAAAGAACTCCCTATTTCTTACTAATAATGTCAAGACTAAAGTATTATTTTGGTCCTCAATGTTTACATGAAGTTTAATGTTGGTCCTCAATGTTGTCCTCGAGGCTGACACCGTTTAAGTTTTCCGTTAAGTGATGAAGTGGCAGGCTGATGTGGCACACCCTCTCTCTTACGTGTCATATTTTAATAACGTGGCATGTCACATCATGCCACGTCATCCATCTTAGTCATATCATCATTTTCTTGATCTTCTTCTTCTTCTTCTTCTCTCTTTCAATCTGCTTCCACCACCACCACCCCACCGTCAGTGCCACCATTGCCGCCACCACCACCGCCGGCGCCACCATTTCCATCCTCTTCCTCATTCACACACCATCTTCACCATCTTCTTCCCCCTCTTCCCCCACAATCACTTTTTCTCTAATTTCTTCTTCTGCTTCTACTTTCTTCATTACCACGGATGAAGGTTTTGTGGAATGGTTTTCAAGCAAGTTACAGAGTTGGTGAAAAAGTGATGATGAAAATGAGATGGGGTCGAGGTGCTTGAGTCCTCCAATCGTTCTTTATCTCATTGTCCCTTCTTCTGCACTATTTTCGACCACCTCACAGTCACCATACATTTTTAGAATCAATCATATATATATATATAAGAATATGGTAATTAATTAATTAATGGTAGGTAGAGTAGAGTAGAACAGAGTAGGTGAAGTGCGTGGTTGCAAGCGAATTCCAGCCACCTTCGCTGTACATGGACGCTGATATAATTCACCAGAATTCCAGCCACGGACCTTTCCTTAACCCCATCTGATTTTCATTCATCTCCCCTCTTTCCCACTTACTCTGTTTCTACCAATTAACTAAAATCACCTCTTTTTGTGTTTGTTTCCTAATATTATTAGAGACAGAATAACTCCATTTGATTGCTTGACCAACTCTGTAACTTGCTTGAAAACCATTCCACAAAACCTTCATCCGTGGTAATGAAGAAAGTAGAAGCAGAAGAAGAAATTAGAGAAAAAGTGATTGTGGGGAAGAGGGGGAAGAAGATGGTGTGTGAATGAGAAAGAGGATGGAAATGGCGGCGGCGACAGTGGCGGTAGGGTGGTGGTGGTGGAAGCAGATTGAAAGAGAGAAGAAGAAGAAGAAGAAGAAGATGAAGAAGATGATGATGTGGCTAAGATGGATGACGTGGCATGATGTGGCATGTCACGTCATTAAAATATGACACGTAGGAGAGAGGATGTGCCACATCAGCCTGTCACGTCATCACTTAACGGAAAACTTAAACGGTGTCAGCCTCGAGGACCAAAATCGACCAAAAAAAAACTTTGAGGACCAACATTAAACTTTTGAAACATTGAGGACTAACATTAAACTTTATGCAAACATTGAGGACCAAAATAGTACTTTAGCCTAATGCCAATTGGAGAAAGAAAAATCGTAGGTCAAGTTCTTTATATTTTGTCATTAAAGTCTACTAATTATATATTCCATTTACACTCTCTTTTTCTATGATTGGTCATATAAAAGGTGGTTTTTTACATTCTCTCTACTGTGATTGGTCATTGAAACACTTGGAAAACTTTATGGCAAAGATATAAGAAACTTGAACTAAGTTGTTTTCATCGGAGAATTGCACACACAAAAAGTAAGAAAGATAAAATAAGAACTCACCCAAAAATGACTCACATACCACATGTATTTGTTCCTTAGAGATACAAGTTAAGTCGTGCTTTTGATAGGATAAGATATTCAATGGAATATTTAAGGAGCTTGGTTCTTCCTCCTTACAAGTTAACTTTTAAAGATGGGTTCCATAAGTTACTTGAATTTCAACGTAGTATCAAAGTTCAATGGCCTCGGAGCCCATGACGATCCAAAGTTTAAGATGTAAAAAAAAATCTCGACAGAGAAATAGAAAACAAATGTGAACTAAGGTTAAAAAGAAGAGTACAAGCCCGAAAAATAAAGAAACTTCTAAATCTCAAAAAGAACACAAACTCAGGATAATGAGAAAAAAAAGGATCAAGTCACAACTAAAAAAATCAATTAGACTTAAAGGAAAATATTAAAAATACAAGTTAAACCACACATTTAATAGAATAAGATATTCAATAAAATACTTGAAAAACTTGATTGTTCCCTCTTGGTGAACTAGTTTTCAGGACCATGTTACTTGAGTTTGAACACTTTTTCTCTTTAGTCTTTACACTTCACCAAATTTTACAGAGAATTCAAATCCTAAATTTAGTCCTCAGTTTCCACGTGCACATCAGGACACAGGACCCCCACATTTGACAACATCCAACCCATCAGGCAATATTTTACTTACCACTAGAAGCCATATGAAATAATGCTTGATTTTTGACAAATTGGAACTTCCTGTGAGAATATCATATCTAAACATTATACACAAGAGTTAGGAGTCAAGTGATATTGTCTCAAGCCAAACATAAAATATTTAGAGGCTGAAGCATTACAAATTCACGTAGGCATCTAAAACACATCAGGGATGAAAAGGGTTTCTTTGCTACAAGAATATATCACTATCCAAAACCAGCAAAACCAGATCAATTTTCAGTTGGACTTTGGAACTTCTTAAGCAGCTTTAGCTGTTTCACGAACCAGAGAAAGCTTAGCCAAAAGCCCACAAAGCTGAAGATAAGAACCAACTCCATCACAAATTCTCATATGAGCAAACCCAGTTTCCTGCAAATTGAAGAAAATCAATCCGATCAGATACCTCTTTCTCAATTACAATTACAAATTGGTCAATTGATTGTACCTACCTTCATGAATTCCAATTTCAGGTACTCGGCCATATCATAATTCTTTATTATACGAAAAAGTGTGGTGATTATATCTGTGGGCGAGTACCCCAAATCATACAGTTGCTTCAGGCCCACACAAGCCTCGTCAAATTTTCCTTCAATCACATTACGCACCATATTTTTCACATGCAACGGATGCGGCTGGTCGCAAACCTGAAATGAACCGCAAAGAGCCAATGAATACTAAGATATATTGTTAACATAATATAGCACAAACCATTGCTTATTCTAACCTTAAAAACATTTTCTTGATTAACAAATCGGAATCCACTATATGTTGCCTGCAAGTTATTCAATGCCTGCCTCATATCACCATCAGCAGTGAAAATGATGGCTTCAATGCCTTCTGGAACATAGGGAACCTTCAATAACGGCCAAGTTCAGTCATGCATTTCTACTAAAATATTGAAACTAAATAGATGGCAAGCTGGTAACCAATATAATTTTATGATAAATAGGTTATCTCTAACCGGTTCAACTTGCATAGGGCAGAAACCTAAATAAAACCTATCTATGATCATATACTACAGTGTGAAACCAAAGAATGCATACACAAAATAACATATCCTCCCGCAAGATTTATTTGGCATAACTTACCTGCAAACCAAGTCAGATGAATTCAGTAACATACAAGATTCACCGGACTACCATATGACATAGCAGCAGCACATGAGCAAACCAGTATTTCACTATTTTGAAAGATAATACATTAAGCTTAATAGACATAATTGGCATCAATGAAATACTACAGAGCATCCTGAACTCATGCTTTGTGGTATTCATTAGAAAGAGCATTTTGCAAACCACTTCGAATGAATCAACTGTTACAGGTAAAAGGTGAGCTAGTACCCGACACATGTTAAAGATCACAAAAAAAAATCAGGAATTTTTAGAATGTAGGTCAAATCCAAGCATTGAGCACATTGCTGGTCAGAAAACAAGCATTTTTAGAATTCTCAAAGACTGGATAGAAGAGATTTCTTGAATGCCCTTCAGGCCTTCACTAACATAACAATGACATCTAAAATTCTTCATCCTTTCTGATTTTATACATAACAATTGTATAACCTTGCAACATAAGATGAAAGTTACCTGGTGATGAGGAAGATAAAACTGAGCAAGAGGAAGATCAAGGATACTAATGCAAAATGATTATGAGATAGTATAGCTTTACCTAGAAAAATGTCCCAAGATGTGGATGACAGAAAGTAGTTTAAATAACTGGCATGCAATTGATGCCAAAGGAAAAAGGAGGGAGAAAATGATAAAACAAATAATTAATATAAATATGTAATGTTAAGCTATAATATGGGTCATGCAACTTGATGTAGGACTTTCCATCACAACTTCAACTATAGAACTGAAAATAAATAACTAACATATAAAAAGATTCAAACAAGGACATTTTCATCCACGAGATGACAGAACATGGAAAGGGCTAAATCTATACATCCTTAAAGAATTCCACAAGCTTCAACTTATAATGATGCAATGCATTCTATAAAAAAAAATAATGATGCAATGCAGAAATTTCCTGTACCTTTTCAGCTTCAACCACAACCATGAGGCGACCAAGTATTTCTTGATCAGATAATCGAGAAAATCGCACAATGGCACATCTACTCTGAATTGGTTCAATAATTTTAGACGATGTATTGCATGCAAGAGCAAAACGAGTGGAATTTGAATATATTTCCATTGTCCTTCTCAAAGCTTGCTGAGCTCCGGATGTCATGCTGGATTGAGTCCAACATAGTGTATAACAATCCCCCAAGGGAAAGAATAGAAAAAGAAAAGACAGAGAAGGTTATAATAGACAAGTAAAAAGAAAAAAAAAAACATTTTATGCATACTCTTCTGTGAAAAACTTGAGCATTAAATTACCATCAAATTTTACCTGTCAGCTTCATCCAGTATTACTATTTTGTGTCGCCCAGGAGGCAGTGTCGCTTTCTTTTGTGCAAACATCTTGATCTTGTTCCTCACAACATCTATTCCTCTACAGCAAGAAGTTACTAGATTAACATTTTATAGCCAAACTGATGGGAAGCTACAGAACCAAAACGATTGCCATCAATTAACGGAATAACCAACCTATCATCTGATGCATTTAGCTCGAGAACAGCTTCCTTGAAATTTTGTCCCAGAAGTTCATGTGCAAGTGCCAGTACACTAGTGGTTTTCCCAGTTCCAGGAGGACCCTAAAAACACCAGTTTACATAGTTCAACCACATAACGACTCTTAATAAGAGCAGAAGTGGAAGCTAACAACATAAAAACGATTCATCTGACTGAAATCTGCAAGCAAGGCTCATTAATTCCAACCATTCTCAGCTATCCTCATCCTTTTAAACTCCCAATTTATAAAGAACATTAACTATAAAAGATACCAAAAACGTCGCTGAATTTCATTCCTCAGCAGCCAAAAGAGCAAAATGATACTAACTGACACCTATGTCTCTACCATTCAACGCTCCAATGCGCGTATACGACACACAAGCAAAGAATAAGAATGTAAATTAGGGTTCAACGGCTAAAACACGCTAAACGATTTTGCTTGTTAAAACGAAACAAGCAAGTTAACCTCAGAACCACACAGAAAGAAGAGATACGAAATCAAAATAGAGAGGAGAGTATGATTATACTATAAAGGAAGTGAGCATAGGTGAGAGGAAGTGAGAAAGGCACTTACAGCTAATATTAAATTGGGCATATTGCCGTCGCGAGCGATAACTTGAAGCCTAGAGACGGCATCCTCGTTGCCGACGATGTCGACGACCTTGGTGGGACGATACTTCTCTACCCAAGGCACGTCGTAGGAGTTTGAGGAAGATGAAGCCATTGTTGCGCAGAGCGAGAAATGGAAGAAATGAGAAATCCCTTTTCAACTTGGAGGGAAATCGTGCGAGCAGAAAACTAGCATTTATAGGCCCTCGAAAATAAAAGCCAAAACAAATTGGGATTTCAGAAAGGAAAAAATTTATGTACATTTCTTTATGTCCATTTCTTTCATTTCTCCAATATAATTATGACACGTGGTAAAAAGTGTTTAAATGACCAATCACAGTAGAGAGAGAATATAGAAGACCACCTTTTATATGACCAATCATAGAAGAAAGAGAGTGTAAATACACTATATGATTGGTGGAAATGGAGACTTATACATGGCTACATAGACTTTAATGCATCTCTCTAATCATGTAAAAAAAAATATTAATAAAAATTTACATTAATTAGGAGCCACTTTGAATGAATTAGGTGCCAACTGATTGGAGGAATGTACTGAAATTTAGTACTACTGTACCATTGAACATCTACTCTATATACTGTAGAATAATTTAAAAGTGATAAAGTTGGTTAAGATTCAGGTTATTATTTCAAATTCTATAATCAATGTGAAGATTTTATTATGAGTGATATGTGAAGTATTTCTTGACGCTGATGGAATATTGATATTTATCCCACCTAAACTTTTTTTTTTACAAAAAAAATAGAATAATTCATAAAGTTACTTTTTTTGGTCAAGTAAAATTACTTATTTTTGGTCATAAAATAAAATTACTTTAAAAAATAAAATATTTTTTTGAAGAGGTGTAATGGGTGTGGGCCAAAAGGAAAGAAGAGACCTCTCGAAATCTCTGCATTGTGCAAGTATTCTCCGTCTATTATAAAATAATAATAATCAAGTCTTTCCAAAAATTTGCTAATAGGCTATTTTAATTTTGGTAGGAGGAGAAAGGGGCCAGAGCCCAAGGAACAAAACAAAATGTAAGATTTTCAAGTCAATAGGTGGATTGGGCCACAAAAAATTTGCAATATACCTCAACTCTAGTCAAGAGTGTGTTGTCTCTTGATTTGGATGGTATTACAACTGTTCTCAGAAGTGCAGACTTGTATTGTTTGTTTTATTGCATGAGTCTTGTTGTAACTTCTATTGTATAGCCTTGTTGCTTTGTTCTGGGAACGGGGGGTTCGAACTTGGAGGTCCAGAGCAATCCGGGAGCCAGTCACTGGGAAGTACTTAGTAGGCGAGAAGTGAAGCACTCTGGGTAAACTGTAAGTAAGACAAGAGAGATTAACGTCAATAAATAAATTATGTTCTTACCGAACTCAAGGGTTTGGGAATTCTGGATGAAGGTTTCTCTCTTAATTTGTATCTTGCAAGAGTCTCTTTCTATCTTTGAAAGTCCGTTTGAATGTCTCACGGGGGTCTATTTATAGTGGAGGGTAAGATAAGTCAGTTACGGGCTGATGATGAGTCACATCCTAAAAACATGGTAGTGCATGCGCGTTTCTTGACATGGTAGTGGTGTCATGGGCTAAGGTTGAGGAAATGGGAGAACATGGAGCCACATGAGGTAAGTAGTGGGATGAAGTTGAGGGAGTGAGATTAGGCATGTGGATGTGGTTACATATGTATGAGGTGTCAATTATTAATGACGTGTCTAGTTGTATGACGTGTCTAAGAGAAGGGGGTTATGAGCTCAATAAGAACAATAATAAATTTACTAATATTAAACCCTTACCTAGTTTACCAGAGCGATCATGCCTAAGCATGAAGAACCTTCACTTCAATCCTACCAAGCCACTCCCTAAGACTGTTCCCGGGAAAGGAGGATGAAAATCACTCCTTCACGACATTCCCAACCTTGTCTAAATTGGGCGTCGCGGGTGGCACTTGGCCTACGTCAAACCCATTCCAAAAGCGTTGCTTCCTCGCAAAGTTGGAATGACCTTGACATGATTCTTCTCATGTCAACATTGCGCTGACCCTAAGGGAGGGGATGACCCCATCACACTTTCCACTACCTCATACTTATTAAAAAAGGGAAAGTGAGGTATCTTAGTTTACTGTCCAAGGGACGGATTCACTGGGCACCCTGAAGCACTTTGCTCAGTATGGGAACTTATCACTGGGACTTAGTACTCTACTTATGTTTACTGTCCAAGGGACGGATTCACTGGGCACCCTGGAGCGCTTTGCTCAACATGAAAACTTATCACTGGGACTTAGTATATACTTTACTTATGTTTACTGTCCAAGGGACGGATTCACTAGGCACCTTGGAGCATTTTGCTAAGTAAATGAATTTATCACTGAAACTTAGTATTTAACTTATGCTTACTATCTAAAAGACATATGGAAGGTGGAGACGCCTTTTATGCTTTGAATGATATATCTTCTCTTGGAAGACTCTCTACATAGTTGTCAAGGTCAAAAAATTTAATTAAAATAAATAAATAAAACCTATGTAGGAACATGCTTCTTTTTTTTTTTGGAACGAAGTTGATATTTTGAAAAAAAGGAGAACAATTTGACCTGAAATGTCATCATTAATCAAGCCAGTATGTCTTATAGTAGAAATACAACTCTTAATCAAGCTAACTCACAAAGCAAAAAGCTGCCCTTTGCTTTCTTAAAGCAGACTATTAATTCCTTTGCTATGACCACATTGTCAGTTGGCTTGGTATTTGGGACAAATGCTGCTTGATTAAAAGAAATGAGCTTGGGAATGAAAGGTTTGAATATGTTGACCATAATTTTGGTGACAATTTTGTAGATGATATTACATAGGTTAATAGGCCGGAAATTGCGAACTTCTAGTAGCCATTGCACTTTAGGAATGAGACAAATCATTGTCCAATTCCAATTTTCCTCTACTTTCTCATTCACGAACACTTCCTAAACCTTTGTCATGACCGAATATATATTAACCCTATCACATTCCATTTTTTATGATAAAACCCAAGTTGAAAACCATTGATGCCAACCACCTTGAAAGGTCAAACTACAAAGGGCTTCCTTAATTTCCTCGAGAGAAGGGACAAGAGAGTTCAAGTTATCGATGTGATTGGTCACTCTACTCGAGGCTTCAAGAGGGAATTCATCAATTTCACCCACCGTGAAGCATTGAGCATGTACATGACTGAGGCATGCAAGAAGGTCGTGTTATTGTCCCCCATGTTCAAGATTGTGGAGTTATGCGGGTGAGCTAGGACTTTCCCTATACCCTCTAATCTTCTCAATAGATTTTTCTTTTTCCAAAAAGTATTACCCAATGTGTTTTTATTTCACTTGGTAGCCCTATCCTTAAGGATTGACAGAGCATCCGAGAGGTTGGAAGCCTCAGACTATGCTGAACAAACAAGGTTACTAAATTTGGGTGATTTATCCAATTCCTTTCACACTTAAAGGGTCTAGTACAAGGCTTGTAACCAACGGCCAAATTGATTTAAAGGAAGATTGGATTATGGTCTGAGTCGATTTTAGGGAGATGATGATTTACTGAGTTTGGAAAAAGGTTGATCTCCCATTACCTAAGAACATATCTAATCTTTCGAAAATAACCTTACCATCATGCCTTTTAAACGTTGAACCAATTAAAAGTTAATATTAAGTAAATTTTCGAAACTTTAGAAAATTCTAACTTTAGCATTTAAGAGATCCAAATATGTAGTAAACCTCATCAAATGAAAGAGAAAATGCTTCCTTTGTTGTCATTGTTTCATAAATTTTAAAAAACAACTATTTCAAATCAAATATTTTTTAAGAATTAATTTTTGTTATAAAAAACGAAACCAAAGATACAACGAGATTCACTCGCTACCTGGTGAAGCAGATTCAAAAACGAAATCGGCGTCGCTAGTGGTTGCAGATTCCCTCCTCCTCTTTATCGTCTGCAATAACTCTTCCTGAGAAGACGACCGTTCGAAGAAGAGAAAGAGCAGATAGAGCAAAATGGCTAAATGAAAAGAATGTTATTGAAATGTCCTTTTCATTTTTTCAAAAAAAAATTTAACCTCACTATGGTTAGATTTTGACTTTAGATAACCATCATTAGATATATCCCATTTCAAAAGCTAACGACGGTTATTGGTAACTGTAGTTAAATGATTGACGTTAAAAATTGGGTTTTTTTTAGCGATATTAGAGTAAATTAAGAAAATAGTCCATAAAAAATTACTTTTTAATTTGGCCAAAAAGAAAAGAACTTTTAATTCAATTTAGTAAAGATTTGCTTCAATTAAAATGAAACTAGTGTTAACAAATTTTAATGAGTTATCAATAAAAAAAATCTTATCAAATATTTCCTCAAAAAATCTTATAAAATATGGTGAAAACTTATAAAATAATATCATTTAACTGATTTTTAAATTTAAACTTGATTAATTTTAGGGCAAAATACACTTTTAGTGCCTGTACTTTGACCCGATTTCAATTTAGTTGTCTTGTGATTTCAATTTTCTTTCAATAAGGTACTATGAGCTTTGCACCCTTAGCAAGTTAGTGCCTTGTACTTCCACTCCGTTAATTTTTTAACTAAACACCCTATTTGCGGCGCTGCTAAAACACCCCAAATCCTTCTTCTCTCAAGTAAGTGCTAGTATAGCTCCCTCACATCGAATGGCTTTCACTTCTCACAATAAATCATTATTATTCTTCTCCTTCACCCACTCCTCCACCGTCATGCACAGCGTCATCGTCTGCCCTCATGACACAACTGGTTGTCGTTAAGTTGGTGAATTTGCATCCATTATTGTTTCTTTGGTTGCACAACAGTAGGCTAATAGCATTAGACTCCACTTCAGGGGTTCCACCACCACCATTGCTCTTGCCTTGTTGTGTGCCTCTAAAAATTCTATCGCCGAGACGCCGCTTCCTCCGCTACCTTGGTGGTGGTTTCCCATAACGCTAACGGTACTTGCAACATGGCAACAAGTGCCACCACAAATTAAACAAGGGATGGGATTGCGGCATTCTCATTTTCTCCTGTCAACATGTGAAAACAATATCTAGGTAAAGGTTTTTTCTTTCTTGGCTATGTTATGGGCTGGCATTAGAAGAAATTGAACCCAAAATCTTATAATAAAGATATAAAATATTTTATCTAAATTTAGTCCCTTGTAAAAACGAGGCATTTGCACATGTATATACTAAAAAAAAAAGTTAAACACAAATTTAGCCACTTTTCAAAAGTATCTACAGATCTATACCACTTTTACTGTTCACCTAGAAAAACGCCATCGGTGATGGCAATTTGCTGATTTCTTGACGAGAAAAACGCCATCTGTGAGGACGTTTATAGGGTTGACCATTTGACCCTATAAACGCCCTCCGTGATGGCGTTTTTCTAGTTAGAAAAACTGAGCCCACCTCATTTGACCGGTAGCTAGAAAAACGCCATCACGGAGGGCGTTTATAGGGTCAAATGGTCAACGCTATAAACGCCCTCACAGATGGCGTTTTTCTGGTCAAGAAATCAGCAAATTGCCATCACCGATGGCGTTTTTCTAGGTGAACAGTAAAAGTGGTATAGATCTGTAGATACTTTTAAAAAGTGGCTAAATTTGTGTTTAACTTTTTTTTTTAGTACATACATGTGCAAATGCCGTAAAAACGATCTTTATAAATGACAATATTTTAAAGGAATTTTCAGACAAAAAAAAAGCTTAATTTGTTAATACAATTAGCTACTTATTTTTAAAATTTTATTTTATTAAAATAATAATAACTGGAAATATTAATAAAATAATAAATGACAGTAGGATGAAGTAAGACAAGGAAGGAAATTGAAACAAATTAATTTTTTTTGGATAATATTTTTGGTGAAAAATAGAGTTTTAAATTAAAGTGTAATGACTTTTTATCTTTCAAAAAAAGACAATATACTTTTTTAAATTAAAGAGAATGAGAGATTTGAACCCAATGAAATACAAGGATAGGAAGTGTACGATTCAAATTGTCAGATGAAAATTAAGATTTATTTTTATATTATAACAGTCATATCCAATAACTCAAAATATATAATTTATACACTTAATCGAATATGCACTTAAACAAACTCGAATTCATAAAATAAAAATAGAATTCTAACATGTATGGTAAGAGACGGTATATTTAGGCAAAATCACTATTTTGGTCATCTATGTTTTATCAAAGTTCAGTTTGGTCCTTTATGTTTCAAAATGTCATTATAAATCCTCTATGTTTCAAATTTTGTCAAAATTGGTCATTTTGTCTAACACCGTCAGCTTCCTCCGTTAAATGTTGACGTAGACCGCTTATGTGGCTCGATTATCTTTCTTACATGTCCATTTAAACTGAAGTGTCACTCCATGCCATTGTCACGTCATCTCTACGTCACTGCCACATCATCACCTCATCCTTCTTCTTCTTCTTCTTCTTCTTCTTCTCCAACTCGCCCTCTCTGCTCAACTCCCATCCTCCCATGGCGGCCTATCTGCTTCATCCCTATACATCCACACCACTTCTCTAATTTGCCAATTTCACCTCCAACCAACCCTAACCCCATTCACAAGCTCACTTCACTACAACATTTTAGGCGATCTGCAACGGTTGAAAAGTGTTGCAGAAAGCCAAAAAACTGTTGCCTATACTTTAGGCAACAGTTTTTGCAACACTTTACTAGCATTGCATTTATTGCCGTTGCTAGGTTTTTTAGGCAACAGTTTCAGATGCAAATGCAACACTTCTATAGGCAACACTTTTTATGGTTTATGCAACACTTTTAAGCTGTTGCATAGTAAGTTTTAGGCAACATTTTTTAACTATTGCAATCTAGAAACTGCAACACTTTCTCTTTCTTATAGGCAACGCTTTTTTATGTTTCTGCAATGCTTTTAAACTGTTGCATAATAAGTTTTAGTCAACATTTTTAAAATGTTGCAATCTAGAAAATGCAACACTTTTCATCCCTTATAAGCCATGCTTTATATTGACCTATTGCAATATTAAAATGCACTATTCAAAGCAACACAAAATACATGAACACATATTCAATATGATATCAACACAAACTTGTCAAATACATATATAGGTGACAAAATTATAGTTATATACCATCTACTAGTTGCATAATTCCTCCCAATCAAGTAAAATGTTACAAAACAACGTTATTACACAATTTATTGCAATACTAACAACTTATGTTTAACGTTTATCACTAACAACAAAAAAGCTTTATCAATCAAACTAAATTGAAATTAATATTTCATCTTCATCATTGCATCCATCATCTCCTTCATTTTCCTCATCTTGATCACAAACATCATTATCACTAACGTCTCCCGCAAATCCATTTTCCTACATAATATTACAAATGAGTATTTTAAGAAAACTCAAGGATGAAATTAATATTATAATATAAGATAGAAATACAAAGAAGACAATATCAATTTTGCCTCAGAAGCATTAGGTGATGTTCCTAACAAAGAAGATAATGCAGCAACTTCTATGTTCAAATTAGGATTAATAAAGATCTTTAAAGTAAAGATCGATCTCTGTAGCACCATTAACATGATAAAAATGGGATGCCACTAATATCCAAAAGCAATAAGAAGCAAATGACAAAACAATACTATCACTTGTCTAAAAAATGACCGGCTTTCAAGTTTCAACCACAATGCTCGGCAACAACAAATTTTTTTAAATGAATTTAGGTAAAAATAAATGAATCAAGCAGAAAAAATACCTGAGACAACATCTTTATCTTTACCATATTCAACAACAAACCCACAATGAGTATCTAGGGTTGATCCACCAACTTCTGCAAAGAAGATTGCATAATATTGAATTAATTAATTAAAACTTTTTTAAGGCTTTGTTTGGGAGTTTTTTTTAATAAAGGAAAGGGATGAACAAAATGAGAAGAATGGAAAAGAAAGGGAACAAATCTACCATCTCCCTCTGTTTGGAAATTTAATGCATATAAGGATGGAACTTCCCATTCCTTTTGTTGACTATACTATGTAAGATCATCCCTATTATAAATTAGGGACCTTAAGACATCAAGTACAATGCATTTAATTCAAACCAATTCCAACAACAAAATAAAACAAGTATTTAATGTAATGTAAAGTCTTTGAGACGTATCATCAAACAGTTTCCAAGTCACCATTCAAATACTCAATACATCAGAGCATATCATATGAGGTTAATATTCAAACAGAAACATTATATAGCTGAACCATAAAACATAGGCTAGTGATCTTACAGAGTATAGTAAAGCAGAGGAAGCATTGACGTCATCCTCCAATGCTTATCTCACAAACAATACTATATTTTACAAAAAATAATAAATAAATAAACCATAATAGGGGGTGTAATTAATATATTAAAACTAGTAGCTATATATATTTTCAATGACATCTTGCAAAGCCCTTGAGCCTACCAGATTTATGATGTCAAACCTATGTGTCGCCATTCCTTAGCTAGCAAAGGTTGAGATGCAATGCCTGCAAAAATTACAAGTCTAGTATGCCATTAACATTACTTCATGATCAGATAAAGACAAATTTATAATAGAAGACTGAGTTGGCATGATTCAAAAGTAATGTTACTTTAATCCATACAAACCAATTCATAAAATGCTCCAATGAATTATATATACAACTCTTCAAAATTATGTCAGAAAATTCAAACCGATTCCAACAAAAAATTTACAAAAGTATTTAATGTAATATAATGTCTTTGAGACATTTCATCAAACAATTTACAAGCACATAAAAATATGTAAATGAAGAACAAATTGGATAAGCTAATCATAAATATGATGAAATAATGTTGGTTTAAGTAGTATACCTGAAATGGGAAATAACTCCTTCATTGGCAGCCAACATCAATGTCAGAAACATCAGAATCTTCATCACTATTTTCATCAACATTTACCATTGGTATGGGTTGGTCTACGATGGTCTCGGGCAAATCTTGCCTAATCCATTGGACGCCTTCATCATTTACAAGACCAAGAAGATTTTTTATGTGGTCATTTGATTGATTCCAATAGAATGATTGGATATCTGAATTTTCTATTTCCTTCCCATCAAGTAAGTCTTTAGAAACTTTACTCATTGCATAATGCTTAGATTCATTGAAAGGGTCTTGCACTTAGAAGCATTGGTGAACTTGACTTGCCAAGACAAAAGGATCATCTTGGTATTGTAATTTGTTGAAGTTAACACAAATGAGACCATAGTTATCTTCTTCAAATTCATACCAATCACATTTTAAAACCACAACTTTGAATTGGCTATAGTAATCCAATTCGATGATTTCCTTTATAACTCCATAGTAAGTCACCGTGGAAGATTTTGGATTTTCATCCTTTGAGCTTGCAAAACTTGGGGTCAATGATTCCAAGGTTACGCCACTATTTTGTGTTTTTCGTCTAGCATCACGGCGTTTAGTGTGAAACCTATATCCATTACTTACATATCCAGAGAACTTCTTTGCCACTTTATTAGGTCCCCGAGCCAATGATTTCACCAAATTTGAAGCATCCACATCCCTAACATGAGCTTCAAACCACTCAATGAAGTCTTGACTATGAGTTCGTGCTTTATGCCATTTTGTTCCCTTCCTTTGATTACCAATTATTTCTTCGTGCTCCCTTATGTATTCATCCACTAGTTCACAATTGAATAATATGTATCGATGAGCTTGATTCCATGAAGAGTGATCTAAAGAGATTGCCTTCCCTTTCTTCTTCCCTCCAATAGGATAACCAGTACATGGAAATGGACTACTTCCTCCTTCACATGGATTAACATGATGACAATTACGTGTTACCCTATTTGACCTTGTCTCAACACCATCATGCAAGTACCTTGAGCAAAATGTCAAACATTCTTCCATTAAATAACCTTCTGCAATTGATCCCTCAGGACGACTTTTATTGCGAACATAAGACTTTAGCTTACCCAAATATCTCTCAGTAAAGAACATCCAACGTATGTGCACAGGCCCACCTAGTCTCACTTCATTTACAAGATGAATAGGCAAATGAACCATTATATCAAAAAAGCTAGGTGGGAAAATCCTCTCCAATTGGCAAAGTGTTTCTATGATCTCCTTTTCCAAATTATCTAGATCACTAACTTTAATAACCCTTTGACATAATTTGCGAAAGAATGCACATAATTGAATTAGTGGAATGGCAACAGACCTTTGCAAATGTGCTTCTAAATGCTACTTGTAACAAGTAATGCAACATGAAATGAGCATCATGACTTTTATACCCAGTTATCTTTCTCTCTGCAACTTGCACACACCGTGAAATGTTTGAGGCACAACCATCAGGTAACTTTGCACCCTTTAAAACAGTGCAAAATGTAGACTTTTCTGTTGGAGTCATTGAAAAACATGCCTTAGAGAACATTACCTTTTGACGATCATTTGACTCCTTTGGGTGGAGATTCTTTCTTATGCCCATGTCACGCAAATCAAAACGAGCATTAGCATGATCTTTTGTCTTTCCAAGAATGTCAAGTAGTGTTCCAATTATACTATCACATATATTTTTCTCTATGTGCATCACATCAAGGTTATGCCGGTGTGTGTTATATTGCCAATAAGGAAGGTAAAAAAAAATTGACTTTTTTTTCCATGGATTACCTTTAATCTTATGTTTTTTTCCAAATTCATTAACAAATCCTTGTAGTTCCTTCATTATTTTTGTCCCTGATAATAAAGAAGGGGCCGGTCTCAATTCCTCTTTACCATTGAATGAGCTTGTGTCGTACCTCCAGTGATGATCCATTGGCAAAAAAACACGATGACACATATAACACGTCTTATGACTGTGTTTTAGGTAAGTGGATGAAGTCCCATAATTACAACAAGGACATGCAAATTTCCCTTTAGTACTCCAACCAGACAACATAGCATACGCAGGAAAGTCACTAATAGTCCATAAAAGAGCAGCTCGCATTTGAAAAGACTGTTTAGATGCAGCATCATAGGATTCCACCCCTGAGTTCCACAACACCTTCAAGTCATCAATCAAAGGCTCCATGTACACATCAATATTATTTCCCGGAGACTTGGGCCCAGGGATCAACAAAGACAACATAAGGTTTTCAGACTTTGTACAAACCCATGGCGACCAATTATATATCATCAAAACAACAGGCCATATGCTGTGGGATATACTCATAGTTCTGAATGGATTGAATCCGTCACTAGATAATGCAAGTCTAATATTACGACCATCGGCAGCGAAATTTGGGTGCAAACTATCAAAGTCTTTCCATGCTTGACCATCAGTAGGGTGTCTTAGTTTCCCATCATTTATGCGCTCTAATTCATGCCATCGTAAGGAATTTGCAGTTTTATGGACATCTTGTCCCATCATATTTATATATTAAAATTAGCAGCTATATATATTTTCAAAGACATCTTGCAAAGTCCTTGAGTAATGACACATCACCGTCAGTTTAGATACAATAATTTTAAATTAATTCTTAGGAGTTACTTTATTGTTATGTTATCCCATGATTCTAGGGATTATTTTCTTGTATTAAATCTCTTAGCGTCAGTTTAGATATAGTTATTGTAAATTAATTCTTAGGAGTTATTTTACTTTTCTGTTATCCCATGATTCTAGGGATTATTTTCTATTATTTAAATTCTTAGGATTACGCCACTATCTAGGAGATAATTTAGATATAGTTTAATTTAAATTTAAACTGATCCCTGACCTTAAGGGATATATCTCATGTATTTTATATATACACACACATTAATGAAAACAGCACAGCTCTCTGCTTTCCAAATTACACGCTACTGCTTTATGGTATCAGAGCCTTAACGCTCTAACCAGCAATTTCTGATCCTCATGGCTCCCTCCACCACCATAGTTAACTCCGATAGTACCACTGGTAATCAAAACACCATAGTCCAGTTCAATCCAGCCACCCAATTACCCATTAAGCTATCAGGCCCTCAAAATTTGCCTTATGGAAAGCTCAAGTTTCCATGTTGATGAAAGGCCATAATTTATTCGGTCATTTAGATGGCACTATCCCTGAACCTAACTCTCAAGATGAAACCTTTGCTGCATGGTTTAGGCAAGATCAACTCATCCAAAATGCCCTCCTCACCTCAGTAGAACCCTCTATTGCGTCAATAGTAGCCTTAGCAAAAACCTCTAACAGTGCCTGGACCTCTCTACATACCTCCTATGCCAACAAATCACAAACTCGAATCCTTAGCCTTAGGGATCGTCTAGCTGCCTCCACAAAAGATACTCAACCCATCTCAGAATTTCTTCACCAAGTTCGTTCCATTTGTAATGAACTTGCCACTGCCGGAGCCCCGGTTAGCAATGCTGAACTAGTAGTCACCATATTAAGGGGCCTTGGACCAGAATATAAAGAAATTTCTGCTGCTATTAGAGCCCGTGACACTGCTATAACTTATGAGGACCTCTATGACAAGTTACTTGACCATGAACTCTTCCTCAAGCACGAAGAAGCCAAGAAAACTTTGACTACACCCATCACAGCCCAAATAGCCCAAACAGCTCCCAACCCCAAACCCTATCAAAGAACCTCACCTAATACCACCAACAATTCCAACAATTCCACATTTCCAAACCGACGCCCGAACAACGATTACAATCGTAGTTGTTAAAATCTAGATTTAAATCTTAAAATCTTACGATTTTACGATTTTACATTCTCAAATCTTGTTGAATCTTGTACAAAATCGTGTTGGTGTAAAATCGTGGTAGAATCGGTGAAATCAGATAAAATCTCATAAAATCTCGATTTTACTAGCGATTTTACGATTTCACCGCAGCCCAAAAAAAGGTTCCTATGATTTATTTTTTAAAACAAAAATTCGTTATGTTTGTGTAGATATCCATAACTTGTCCCAACTCAAAGAAAATCCATCTATTTTCTTAAAACCTAATGTCCAGACCCGGACTCCCCTACCCCGGATAACTCATTTCCTTCCCATTCTTTCTAGGTTTTAATGTTGATGATGTCTGAGTTGATAGTACTTCAAATAATGTATGTGTTTGAATTTACGTAACATTACGAATGAAGTACTAAGTTGTGATGATGGTGGTAGTAATTGTAGTGGTAAAAATTAATCAAATGAATTTGATGAACTTAGTTAAAAATTTAGTAATTGTGGATATTGAATGATATATGTTTAATTTTTTTATGTAACTAAGATATAATAGTTAGCTGTGTGTATATATATTGGTAAATTCATACGATTTTGTCATAGATAAACTCTTACGATTTTACGATACGTTTTCACGATACGATTTTACCCTCCCTTCTACGATTTTACCTAAAATCTAGATTTTGACAACCTTGATTACAATAGTCGTCCTCAATACTGGCAGCAAAACAAGAGGTCTAATCCTAACCAAAATCAGAATCAAGTGCGGTGCCAACTATGTAACAAGCCCGGACACATTGCAAGAGTTTGTAGGTCAGCTTCACACAATCACATGCAAGCTCGTGCGAACTTTGCAGCCAAAACACAACAATCACATGCTCCGTGGATTGTGGATACTGGAGCAACTCATCACATGACATCAGATAATTGTGGTTTTGACAGTCAACAACCCTACCAAGGTTCTGAAGAGATAATGGTGGGCGATGGTAATACCATTCCAATTTCCTCTACTGGTAACGTATCTTTAAATGCATCAAACAACATTTTTCAGCTTAAACACACACTACACTCACCAAAACTAACCAACAATCTCATCTCTGTTTCTCGTTTTTGCAATGATAACAAAACCTCTATTGAATTCTTTCCTTCTTCCTTTCATATAAAGGATTTGACTACGGGGGCGCTTCTACTTCGGGGGCAGAATAAAGATGGACTATATCAATGGCCCAAACCCACGACACCTCCTAAATGCAATTCAACCATCACCACCCAGATTTGGCATAGAAGATTAGGTCATCCTACTAGTAGAGTTTTAAATAAGACCTTAGGTCCAGTTTCAATTCCAGTTTTTCAGCAAACAAATCTCATTTGTAATTCTTGTCAATCTAATAAAAGCCATCGGCAACCCTTTACTTCAAATACTTTGCAAAGCAATTATTCTCTTGAGCTCATTTATAGTGATCTATGGGGCCCTTCCCCAATACTATCCATTGACAAAAAACGATACTATGCTCTCTTTGTTGATCATTTCTCAAAATACATGTGGCTGTATCCCCTTCAAAACAAAGCCGAAACACCAACAATATTTGAAACACTACACAAACAGCTCACAACCCAATTCCAATCCAAAACACATTCCCTTTATACTGACGGAGGAACAGAATATACAAAACTCATACCTTACCTCAACCAGAATGGCATTCAACACCTTATATCCCCTCCATACACTCCACAAAGAATAGCCTCCGCTGAACGCCGACATCGCCACATAATAGAAACAGCAAAAACACTTCTCCATCAAGCTTCCCTACCTCCAATTTTCTGGACATTTGCTTGCCAACAAGCTGTATTTTTAATAAACAAGATGTCCACACCAACCCTTCAAGACCAAACACCCCATGAAATACTATTCAAACGAAAACCAAATTACCAAAACATTAAAGTCTTCGGGTGTCTATGTTACCCTTGGCTCAAACCTTATAACAAACACAAACTCCAACCAAAATCCTCTCCATGCATTTATCTTGGATTCAATAACCAATACCACTCTCACCAATGTTTTGACCCTATCACTTCTAAATTATACATGAGTCGTGATGTTGTTTTCTTTGAGGACAACTTCCCTTTCACAAATATCTTCTCACACCTCAACACCAAACAGTCTTACCCATGGGATGCCTCAACTATAATAGAAATAACACCCTCTCCAAAACCTGAAATTGCAACCCTCCAATTACCACCTCCTCAAACATACCTACCAACACAAACGGAACCAAACAACCCACCCTCAAAATCCCTTCTTACATATCAACGTTGCAACCAATCCAAATCTGATAAAAAACAGCCAGAAACAACATCACAACCAATCCCGAAACCAAAACAGCCACCCCCACCACCTCACCCAATGACAACAAGATCAAAAAAGTCCACTACCCCGCCACAACAAAACAACACCACAATAACCCAATTGTACTCTACACCACATACATACAAACAAGTACAAAAGATTCCACATTGGAATTCCGCAATGCAGGCTGAATTTGATGCATTAAAAAGAAACAACACCTGGGAATTGGTTCCATCATCTAACTCTGAGAATGTGGTAGATTGTAAATGGTTGTTTCGCATTAAATTTAAATCTGATGGCTCTATTGACAGGTTTAAGGCAAGACTAGTGGCTCGGGGCTTCACTCAAAGGCCTGGCCTTGACTATCATCAAACCTTCAGCCCGGTAGTCAAGCCAGCAACCATCAGAATAGTGCTGTCAATAGCCACTCAAGAAGGATGGCCTATGTGCCAACTTGATGTCAACAATGCTTTTCTCCAAGACAGTTGGAAGAGGAAGTTTACATGAGACAACCTCCGGGCTTTGAGGACTCACATTATCCTAATCATGTTTGCAAGCTTAAGAAGGCCATTTATGGGCTCAAACAAGCCCCTAGAGCATGGTACACAACTCTAAAAGAGTTTCTTCTCTCTCAAGGGTTCACAAGTCAAGGTCTGACTCCTCACTCTTTATTTTAAATTACAATGACACTCTCCTCTACATCATTGTCTATGTAGATGACATTATAGTCACCGGCAACAACACTAGAGCTATAAAGTACTACATAGACAAATTAGCAAGTAATTTCTCCTTGAAAAATTTGGGACCACTACAATATTTTCTTGGTGTACAAGTGCTCAAAACAGCCACTGGTTTGCATCTCTCACAAACCAAGTACATCCAAGACCTTTTACATGACTTGAATATGGGAAATTGCAAAGGTGTACCCTCTCCCTTGACATCTAACACCTTCAAAACAGAGGAAGGACAGCATGCAGATGAAAAATTATACAGGAAGGTAATTGGAAAATTGCACTATCTTTCTCTAACCCGCCCAGACATTGGCTTTGCAGTAAGCAAGCTATCACAATTCATGCATAGACCAATGACAACCCATTGGACAGCACTTAAGCGAGTCCTACGGTATCTTAAACAAACATCTACCTATGGGTTATTCATATCGAGCAGCAAGGACTATCAAATCAGAGGGTATTCAGACGCTGACTGGGCAGGGGATCCTATTGATAGAACATCAACGACTGGCTACATTATCTACCTTGGAAAAACTCCCATTTCGTGGTCCTCTAAAAAGCAAAAGAGTGTGTCTCGGTCATCAACAGAGGCAGAGTACCGAGCCGTGGCAGCAACCGTAAGTGAGATAAACTGGATAAGTAATTTATTAGGTGAGCTGCGGGTAAAATTACACTCACCACCTACCGTGTTCTGTGACAATATTAGTACTACCTATGTATGTTCTAATCCAGTTCTTCACAGCAAGATGAAGCATGTTGCAATTGATTTCCACTTTGTGAGAGACCAAGTGGAACAAAACAAGCTACAAGTTCAACATCTCCATGCAGCAGAACAGGTGGCAGATATCCTCACCAAACCATTGCAGCCCTCAGCTTTCAGACATCACTTTGACAAGCTTGGTGTCATGGAAATGCCACCTTGCTTGCGGGGGCGTAATGACACATCACCGTCAGTTTAGATACAATAATTTTAAATTAATTCTTAGGAGTTATTTTATTGTTATGTTATCCCATAATTCTAGGGATTATTTTCTTGTATTAAATCTCTTAGCGTCAGTTTAGATATAGTTATTGTAAATTAATTCTTAGGAGTTATTTTACTTTTCTGTTATCCCATGATTCTAGGGATTATTTTCTATTATTTAAATTCTTAGGATTACGCCACTATCTAGGAGATAGTTTAGATATAGTTTAATTTAAATTTAAACTGATCCCTGACCTTAAGGGATATATCTCATGTATTTTATATAGACACACACATTAATGAAAACAGCACAGCTCTCTGCTTTCCAAATTACACGCTACTGCTTTATTGAGCCTACCAAATTTATGATGTCAAACGTAAGTGTCGCCATTCCTTAGCTAGCAAAGGTTGAGATGCAATTGGAAATGATCTATTTAATTGGTGGTCCTTGACCATATACATATACATATACATATAGTATGAGAAGCAAACTGCAAATGGGGAAGGATGTGAGAATTACGCACGGCCATGATGAAATATAATCAACAGCTCCAGAAAAAAGAAACATATAGTTGGGGGGAGTAAGAAGGAAATACACAAATGACAAAAACTATAATTGTGTGAAAAAATTAATGAAGAGGAAACTAAGAAAGAAACAGAGAAAAAATTTCATGAAATTAGCATATGTAGTAGTCGCACAAACAGTTTGATGAAGAAGAAACTAAGAAAGAAACAGAAAAAATTTCAAGAAATTAGCATATGTAGTAGTCGCACAAACAGTTTGATGAAGAAGAAACTAATGGGACATATATAGAGAAAACCTGGGTTAGCAATGTTAACTGTGTCGATTAATGTCTTTTCTTTGGTTTTTATATTTTGTTATTTTCCCCAGTTTTTGATTGGTCCCTATTAAAGTAATTAATTTCTATTTATCCTCAACAATTAACAATGTATAAATTATAAAGCATTTGAGAAAACCTGGTTTAGCAAACCAAATGACAATGCGGCCTTATTACTTTTCTTCTTGTAAGTTGTATCATAGCAATTGTACTACTGTACTAGTAGTACAAGGCGATGTGATATATCCTTGATTTTGGATATTTATCTATCTTTAATAGGGTTTGGGTTAGTAAAGGTGGTAGGGTAGGGTAGGCTAGAGTGGCCATGTACTGTGGGACTGATAGGTGAAGCCCTTCACACTGCAGACTTGTCTGGAAGTGTGCTAAATTATTAAAACAGCCACCAAGATATCCGCTTCTAGGAGATTTTAAAACATTCGAGAATTTCAAATACTATATTTTGAACATATTATGAAAACAAATCAAACCACTTGTAAGAGGATCCGCGAAATTTTATCTATGCTTAAATTACATGCAAGTGAATTACTAACAGTGGAGCTATGTTTCATCAATCAGGAAAGACTATTTATTAATGAACAAGCTTTGAAGTAATAAAGCAAACTATTTTTTTAAGAACATCACAAGATCTAAAACTAAACCAGTAAAAAAATTGTACAGAAAATCGACTTCAATCTCATTAACTGAAAAGGAAAATTCAAAATTTACCAAAACAACACAATAAGAATTCTTATAACCTGAATATTATTACACAAGCTGCATGTAAAAATTCATATAACCATCAACAGAAATCAACAGCTACATAAAGGATGTAACGACCAAACAACATATAAAGTAAACGAACAAATGAGTGCAAAAATTCATAGAACAAATTTCATTCCTAAAAGGGAAAACACAGGCAAAGATAACTAAAATCTAACCCCAACATAGCCAAAATTTGAAGAATGATAAAAAACAATAGTTACCACTAGCAAGGATTTGGAAGGCTTGGAGTGGATGATTGCGGAGAAACCAAAGGGCTTGACATCAATTAGCAAATCATCATCTTCATCCACATCAAAATCGTCCTTGAATTGCCTAAAATTAGCTTCAAAATCGTCATCCAAATCGACGAGCCCAGACCTAGAGGGCTTCGACGAGAATCGCTTCCTCGCGCTCGGTTTCTTCAATTTCGGCCAGAGATAATCGACGGTAATCTCTGATTACCTCAGATTTTTTTGTTTGGAAAAAAACATTTATGAAATCAGACTAGTTGCGAGAAGACGGCCGCGGCGGAAAGGCGTCAAGACAGCAAAAGACGGAGAAGAAGCGATCTGGAAAAAGAAGAAGATGATGATAACGACGCGAGATCTGTTGAGCGGTGGGCGGCGAAGAGCTCAACTTCGGCAATCTATCTTTGGCGGCCGTGAATCTTTGATAGTGAAAGACGCTAATGAAAGTGAGAGTTTGTGGCGGTGAGAGATGCCAATGAAGGGCTTTTTGTCAATTTTTATGTATTATTTTTATTAATAAATTTTTTTAAAAACACCACCAACAATTAATCATTAATCATTATACTAATCTGTGCAACAATGAGGTAAAAAATTAAAATAGTTAAAAATATTGTTAGTTATATAAACTAAATAAATTAATATAAAACTCAAATTTTGAATTAATAATGACTTTATTAGAAATAAAATTTCAAACAAAATATAATAAAATTCTAATGAAAGAGTCTTAAAAATACTAATTTTAATTAATTATATATTCTAATAATTAATTTTAATTTTTTTTAAAAAAAATATTATCATAGAAATTAAATTAGAAAGCATTTTTTTATAATATTAGTATTTAATAACAATGATAGCTTGCTATATTTTTAGACAACATTTTTTTTTATGAAATGCAACATTTTATCATTGTTACAAATAGTGTTGCCTATTACGTGAGTAAAATGAATTCAGCTTAAAGCATTACAACAATGTTGCAAAAATTGTTGCAAATAAGATCAAATGCAACAATTTTATCAATGTTGCATAAAAGTGTTGCCTAATGTTTCAAAATATTTTTTAGAGGATTGCAACACTAAATAAGCGTTGCCTACCATATCATATGCAACAGATTTTTAACTGTTGCCTTCCGAAATGTTGCTGAAACCTAAAAATGTTGTAGTGCTTGCTCCAATCAAATCAACCACTTGATTCGTCAACACCACCAGCAATCAAATTTCCTCGCCAGCGACTTCAAATTCCCCGAAATCTTGAAGAATAGCGACGATCTGTGCTTGAGATCTGAATGGGCGTTCTCAAATTCAGATCGAAACAGAGCTGCAATAGAGTCAATCACAATGAGTCTGATCAGAAATTGGGATTTCAAGTTCACATAGAGGAATAACTCTATCTTGGGCATTATATCAAGCATCTCATCTGCAGAATAAACACCTCATTGTCGCAAGGATCATAGTTATGGGAAGATGCAAAAACGTTAGGGTGTGAAGATTGAAAAGTGGCGGCAAGTTGCCGAAGGCGGCAAAAGGGGAAGGGGAATTCATAGTGGATGTATAAAGATAAAGCAAATAGGCCACCATGGGAAGATGGGAGTTGAGAAGAGAGGGCGAGTTGGAGAAAAAGAAGGAGGTGATGACGTGGCAGTGACATGGTAATGATGTGGAGTGCCACGTCAGTTTAAATGGTAGGAGAGAGAATCGAGTCATGTAAGCAATCAACGTTTAACGGAGAAAGTTGACAGTGTTAGACAAAATGACCAATTTTCACAAAATTCGAAATATAGAGGACTATAATGATATTTTAAAACATAAAAAACTAAAACTGAACTTTAATAAAACTAAACTTTAATGAAACATAAAAAATTAAAATAATAATTTTTCGGTTCAATTTACTATAATTTTAAATTTTAAGAATCATTGGGGACGAGAACGTTCACGAAAATCCCGACGGTTATAACACAAGATAAGAGAGGGACAGTGACTTGGACCCGCAATTTTGTTCCCCAAAGTAACTCCTGATTCTGTTCAAACCGGACAAACGGCACCGGATCGTCAACGTTAAAGAAAAGAAAAAAAAAAAAAAAAAACCAAACCGCAAAAGACGCCACGTCGTCATCTCCGTTAACATCTTCTTCTATCTCAAAAACATCACCTTACCGCATCACTTCCACACCATTTCTTTCTCCGCACTGCATAATTTCACCAGAAAGTTTTCCCTTTCAATTTCTCTGTTCTAAACATATATACACATCGCATCGCTTTCTCTTATGCGAAGTTATCGAAGATTATGAGATTTGTCGTACTGGAGGAATGAATTGTATGGGCCGAAAGCCTGAAACAGTGTAGGAAATCAATACACACATTTAGGGTTTCGAATCAGCTTTGAATCTAGAGTGTAGACCTCTTACGGGTTACGGATTTAGGAGGAGATGGCGACGACTAGGTCACTGAACCATTCATCTGAGGACATCGTCGATTCGACGCCGTTTCTAGGGAATTCAGGCGGCTCTTCCGATGAATTTAATTCCGGCCGTCGATTTGTGCGGAGGCAGAGCCTGCGTCAAGCTGCGCGGTTCCTCAGGCAGGCTAGTAGCCGTAGGATGATGCGCGAGCCGTCGATGATGGTCAGAGAGAGTGCGGCGGAGCAGTTGGAAGAGAGGCAGAGCGATTGGGCTTATTCCAAGCCCGTGGTGATTCTGGATTTGATTTGGAACTTTGCTTTTGTTGTCGTGGCAGCTACAGTGTTGATTTTGAGCAGAAATGAATCGCCTAGCATGCCTTTGAGGTTGTGGATTGTAGGTTATGCTCTGCAATGCGTCCTTCACATTTTCTGTGTTTGCGCTGAGTATAAGAGGCGGAGGCGATTCTTCCAACGCAGCCAGTCTTCGCCGCCATCCTCGAACACTGAAAGGTTTGACAGTAGTGACAATTTGAGTTCCGGTTCAAGGGAGGGTTCTAGGCACTTTGGGACATTGCCGCAACTCGATGAGGAGGGTACAAGGTGAATTCCTGCTTGGTCTTAATTTTGTAAAACTCTAATTGTAGTAATGAGTAATGACAACGCAATTATGTGGTTTTTGTGCGAACTTACGAACGTAGGATGATTAATTAAAACTTAAAAATGAAATATTAGCGGTTTCTCACTTGGAATCATTTGGTACACTGAAATTCAAGTTCTTCAGGAAATGAAGTAAAAATTAGCTCTTTATTTGGAAACCTGATTATATCTCTTAGAGCCTTTTGGAAACTGTAGTGCTCTCATGTGTTTGGAAATGGAGCTTCACGTCATTTCCAAATATATCGAATGCTTTACATCTTGAAATCCCTATGAAAAAAATCTGCTATTAATATCTCTTAATGTACTTTAAAGTCGCAACCTGAGTATGATTGTAGAAACTGATGATAGATGCTATAACGTGATATTTATGCAAAGATTCTATTAATAGGATTATACATGTTCCCTCTTAAAGCATCAGAGTGTTTTAGTATGCAGAAATATATCAAAAAATTAAATAAATACTCCTAAATCACAACGGATGCAAGCGACCAAGTGCTATTCATCTTTGATTTTTGTTTGTTTTTTAATTAAAAATGTAATCTCAATATGTTTATTCCCCCTGATATAAATTTTAAAGAATGAAGGTTGTGTAGTGCATATGTTTAAGATCGTAATTTGTGTCATTTTTTAATACAATGTTTTCTTCTGATATGCATGAACCTCCTAGTCTCAGTTAGTGAGACACTGTGTATTCCTATGCATGCAGAAATTGTGTCGTCGGTTTGACGTGAGGCAAAACGTCAAATATTTGTCAACTTGTTTGATATTGATTAAGGACGAGTAATAATTGTTGCAAATCTGTGAATATTCGATTATTCATCCGTGTCTGTTTATGCGTATCTTTTTTATATTTTTGTTTTATTCTCCCAATGCAGTGTTGCAAAACACCTGGAATCAGCCAATACTATGTTTTCATTTATTTGGTGGATCATTGGATTTTACTGGGTTTCTGCTGGTAGTCAATCTTTAGCCAATGATTCTCCTCAGCTATACTGGTTTGTGCTCTCTATCTCTCCTTTTCACATTCAGTTTGTTCTTATATGATAAATATATTATTAAATATTGCATTCGAAATTTATTCTTCTACTGGCGAATCTACTGTTATTTTATTTGAATTACCTTTGACAAAGCTAACTTGCTTTGCAGGCTATGTATAATTTTTCTGGCTTTTGATGTTTTCTTTGTCGTTTTCTGTGTTGCGCTGGCATGCATAATTGGCATTGCTGTTTGCTGTTGTCTTCCATGTATCATTGCTCTTCTTTATGCAGTTGCTGACCAGGTAAATCTTGAATGTTACGTTATTGTTACTCTTGTTTTTGAGTTGGTATGGCTTTAAGAATCAAGTGCCTGATATGCTCCCAAAAGGGTCTTTTTTAAGGTTATCAGACTGTGAATTGAGAAATCGTATGATTCACGAATACATTCAAAATAGTTTGAGTCTTGATATAATATCATATCAATAATTTATATGTCTAAAGCATGAACAAAATGCTCATATAATAGATTTAAACTAAAGATTGACACAAAACTTTGTCGTAATCCTCATTAAATATTAAATGACAAGTCAAAATAAGCTAATAGATAATAATTAAAAAAAATCATAAAGGCTTTAAATAATAATTAAAAGTAAGCAAAGATTTGAATGCAAAGTCATATTTTTATAAAATGTAATAGGTTTTATTAAGGGCTTTATCTTCTTATGGATGAAACGCTGCGTTCTATATTGATTGCACGCAAGTGAAATACACAGAACGCAATGTTTCATTATTGTCTTTTTATTATTATTAGGCTTTTTTGTTTTTTTAAAAAAGTACAGTCGTGCATCGTCTTCTTGGGTGCGTGGATCATCTCAACCCAACATGGTAACCCCACAAAACTACACTTTTTTGAATCGTTGTAATGGTGCGATTTAGATTGTTTGGATTGAATCGCACAATTTTGGATATTCATAGCACGATTCTGGTTCATTTCCGATTCGCCCTACAAATTGTATAGGCGGCTTGTTGAATTGACTCGAATTGTGTGATTCGAATAGCAAATCGAACAATTTCTACAACTATATGTAAATATGCTTGGAAAATTGGTGAATATGCATGATCTTTTAGGGATCTCTATAAATCCCTTCATTTTAGCATATGTTACAATAGCTTTTCTTAGAAAAGATATGTAAAAATTGAATTCCTTCTGTAAAATACATGATTGGCACTTGGCAGCATAAATATTACTTTAGGGCTGAAGCTTCAACCTCTTCTCTAAGGAGCTTTGTCGCTCCCCACCCCCTTTATTTATTCTTAGTAGCTCCATTTCCACTCTTGACCCTTTATTTGAGTGATTGTGTTATTCTTGAGCGAGTTCCTTTTGGATTGGAAACTAACAGGATGAAGTTTGTTTTTGTGATGGGGATGGGGATGGTATGGGATATCCCTAGGATAGTATGGGCTACCAAGTTCCGCATCGGGTAGTATGGGATGCTTGATAGGATACTTAAGTGACTTGGTATTTTTCCCTCAACAACTAGCTTTTGAGGGAGGGCTTCACTTGGGTTCCATCAATATCTTAAGTTTGAGTAGGAGTGTTTCAATAGTTTGAGTGTGTGATGGTTAGGGTAAACTATGTTAGTTATTATGGATTTGAGATTGTCCTTCAAGTACTTAGTACTAACTCTTTTATTTGACCTAAATGACAAGTATACATAAGCACTTGGGGTGCCTAGCTAGAAGTCAGTTAATCCCCTTTAGAATAGCATCTGCATTAACATATTAAGCTGAACATGGATTTAAATTTGTGCTGATTCTGGGGAAAAAAAAAATTGTGCTGAGGATGCCATATGACTTCTTTTGTGTCTGGGATTTTTTTTTGGGGGAAGGGGGGACATAGCTATACAAACTGATTGTAGTCATATCTTCTGCTTGACCTCTACTAACAACATCGTGTTCTCACTTTTCCTCACCTTTATCATTGTCTGAAAGAGAAAGAAGGAACCTTTCATAGATGCACAAAGAGGGAATGGTTTTGCTATAATGAGATAAACTGGTAAAATTTTTTTTTGAGAATCTGACCACTACTGCAATGTGGCCAGTGAAAACAAATTTTAGCCTATGATACAAATCCTGCTGAAGTTTTGGAAGTGATCTGACTAGATTTGATAATTTAGAGGTAAATATTTTAAGGTTAATTGATTGGGAAAAATCTCAAAGGCATCTTACAAACTTCACCCTTTGGATTTTATCAGCGTTAAGTGTGAAATAATTAAAATATCTTTATACCTCTTAATGTATAGATGTCTTGTCCTAAGATATCTTAGTTATTTTACTGTCAGGGGACTTTTGAACTTCATTCAGATTCAAAGAGGTGGTTACAACTTGCATTCATTTTCCTTGGATCAGTTTGTTGACCTTCTAGGATCTGTATGGAGGAGCAAACTTTGTGTGAAAAATGAGAATGATTTCTGCTACTTTCTCATTCTGAAATCAGATGGTATAAAGCTTTTTTAAAGTCAAGGAACTCTAAAATCTGAATAAATGCCTAGGAGCAAAAAAGGAAAGATTACAAATTGAACAAATTGAAAGGCATAAAATCTCGACACTAAAGAAGAATAATTTACGCTAGGGAGATAATGGAATCAGAGATAATTGCTCCTGATTTTTAGCAAATCAGGCCTGAATCTGAGAGTCACCACTTGGATTCCAACACTTCTCAATGTGATTTAGATTTTGAATGTATCTTCGATCTTGTTGATTAAAAGTCAGGCAGTTGCAGTATAAAATGAAACGTTTACCTTAATTTGAGTTTGACTGAAAATGGCTCCATTGCTGTGTAGTTTAAGAGCATATAATTGGAGATACTTATTGTGATAAATTAATTGAATTGTTCCTGGCCTTCATATCTTTTCTTCTCTTTGGGTAATAAACCAGGAAGGGGCATCAAAACAAGACATTGAGCAATTGTCAAAATTCAAGTTCCGAAGAATAGACAATGAGAAAGTTGTTGGTAGTACAGAAGGACCTGTTGGAGGAGTAATGACTGAATGCGGCTCGGATTTGCCCAGTGAACGCATTCTTTCTATGGAAGATGCGGTATGCTGGACATTTCTTAATTTTGGCTTTAACCTTTCCTCCCTTTTCTGGTTGTCTTCTTGTTCTGTCTCTCACTAACTGGATTTGAAGTACAGGTCTTTTTATAAGTTTATTTTAATTATTCAGAGATTATCATAATTTTAACATGGAAAAGCAGAGATCCACCCATTGCAATTCTAATGTAATCTACCTTTTTGTTTGTGGACTGGAGTCTTCCTCTGTTACATTCTGTTTCATTATACATCTGAAGGAAATTGAAATTGATGTCAAAACTTTTTTTTCTTCTAAATTTGTTTCTGGTGTAATAATTGATATCCCAAAAACTAGAAGGAAATTGAAATTATGGTTCCAAAACTTTATTTTTTCTAAAGAAAGCCGTTAAAGGCTCTTGTGCATAAAGTTTATCAGATGGAAGATAGCTCAATAACTAGAAGTAGGGGAAGACCAAAGAAAACAATAGGAGAAACTATACGGATGGATTTAGCTATTAATAACCTAGCCATAGAAATGAGTAAAGACAGAACACTTTAGCGTTGCTTGATCCATATAGCTGACCCCACTTAGTGGGAAAAGGCTTTAATTGTTGTTGTTGTAATAATTGATTTCATGGCCATATGGTTTCACAAAAATGGCTGCTTCATCTTAGTTTTTCTGGCAAGTCTGAAATCAGTCTTTGTAAACTGCAGGAATGTTGCATCTGCCTTTCTGCTTATGAAGATGGGGTTGAACTAAGACAACTTCCTTGTGGTCACCATTTTCACTGTGCTTGTGTGGATAAGTGGCTGTACATTAACGCTACTTGTCCCCTCTGCAAGTATAATATTCTGAAGAGTAGCAGCCATGGTCAAGAGGAAGTGTAGAAGACGTTAGAAAATATAGCAGCCATGCCTAGCCGGGGGGGTTTTACATACTTTAATACAGGTCTTCTCAGTTGCTGCTGCTGCTGCTGCTGCTTTTGCTGTATGCTTGGTATGTTGTAATACCAGTTATTTTATTGTTAGTTATAGTCTTCCTACATGCTTGTTGTATATATTATTATATGCATTGCCCAGTTCGGTAATAACGGCTATAGTTATCGTAGAGGCAATTTGCTGTTAAATATATCTATATTATAATGACTGTCTTTTGCTCATGGGTATCATAAAATACATTTAATAATTAAAAAAATACAAAAAAATGTGATGAGAACTGAGAAGATCTGAGAATATAGATATGATGGATATATTAGAAAAGTGGAGAATGAAGGAAATAGCTTCCTATTATTTAGTTTATTATTTTAAAATGTAACAATTTTTTTTATATTATAATTTTTAATAACTTTAAAATTAAGTTGTATTCATAGAAGCTTTTAATATATATTGGCTAAATATCCAGCGGTCTATTATCTTTTCCACTAATTATATATTAGTCTTTTATCTTTCAACGTTTTAAATTAGTCCATATCTTTGTAATTTGTTTTAAATCAGTCCTATTGTTTAACACCTTCAAAGTTTTTTCATTAAATGATGATGTGCTATACTTTTTAAAAATTATAATTTTACCAATTCTTTAACCTCAAAATTTTTATTTACGTTTTTGCTAATTCCATTAACTTGTCTCTCCTGCCATATCATGGGTTTGCTTCCACCCACTTGTGTATTGCTTGATAAACATCTTATACCTCTCCAAGCACATATAATCCGTTTCTGTTCTAACCCATGCTTCCAACTCCAAGCTCACTCTCCTCCATCTTCTTCTTCCTAATTTTGAATGCCTCGGGAGACTGAAGAGGAACCTCTTCGCCTGCCTTCATTCAAGCTCCTGCGTGCAAAATCGGCTTCTGGAGTGAGTATCTCCTCCCTAGGAGCCCAACCACTGCCACTCCTTCGATTGTGGGAAAAATAAGTTACTAAGAAGGGGGTTGGAATACAAATTTTGAGGTTGAAGGGGTGAAATTATGATTTTTGAAAAGTTTTAACAAGCCAAGTTATTATTTTACAGAAAAATAATTTCATAGGCTTTTCTTTTTCGTGCACAATTCAATAGTCAGAATAAATTTAACCTTGAATATTATGTTTTTCTTTTGTTTTCTTGGTAGACTTCTTGTCCTCTTCCATTGTACATTCTTTCTTCTTCAATAATACAAAAGTTGTTAAGGAATCGGTTCGGTTCCATTGCTTATGAATATGGTTGTATAGCTGATTAAGGAATAGAAAGTTGCAAAAGAAAATTGCTTTTTCTGAAAATTTATTATTTACAGCACGCACTTGCTTTATGAGCAATAACTTGCTTCCATTCATGCCATTGAAGATCAAAATGTAAGTAAATAATAATAATAATTTTATTTGAAAGAAAGCTTTATTTGGAACATTCATGAAGGTTTATAATTGATCTGTGGTAGAAGCATGAGATATTAGGCCTAGCGGGTTATTCTAGTTGGAAGAACATCCCATGGCCACATGTTTGGATCTCATTCCCCAAGTCCATATCCTCTCCTTTATATGCATATCTATTAGTAAAATATGCTCTTCTTATTGTCAACTAGAGCAGTTATCTTTGATGTTAAAAATCATAGATAGTAACTAATGGGAGTTGGGACTTGATAAATTTATTTTTGGTCAAATAGATTTAAGAGATAGGAAACTTGTTCTTAGTCAGGATCTAGGTACTTGCGTATCTTAATAAGAGATTAAAGTTTACGCAGTTTGAGTTTGTATGACGTCCATGGTGGTCGCTAGGCTGGATTGAAGATGTGTGCCATCTGTGGCTAGGACGTTGATGATAGTGAGCCAGTCACTGAAGGTTGAAGGTGCTGTGAAGGTGGGAAGCACTCACAAGGTGACGGCTGTGTTCCGAGAAGACTGGCTCACGTAGGTTACATGAGGAGGGGAGGGAGAGACTGTGTGCGAGAGAGAGGGAGACAATCTCAGGAGTAATAAAAGAGTGGGAGAGTTGACTTTGTAATAAAGGTTATCTTCTATGGTAGAGTGTAGGAGACACCTTTTATAGTGGTGTGGCAGTCTCATAGACCGAAGGCTATCAGAGGTTGAGCTAGTCAAATTGACGGGAGAATGACACTTGTACCGATTATAGGGCTGCTAAAATATTGGGAGAAATATCCGATAATATTTCGAGCAAGATTGTCTCGTGTGAGAAAGAAACCAAAAAAATTGATGACCGGGAATCTTTATTTCTCTAACTAATAAATGCTAGGTATTACCATTCTAATTTTTTTGGGTCCTCTCATGCTAGAGAATTTGGACCCGTGACAATTTCATCCCATTCGAATTTGAATACTTCTTTGACCTATGGGAGGACTTGGTCCATGGATGTAAACACTAGAGTGAGATCATGGTAAAATTTCATATGAAGCTCTTTTGCACTGATCAAGTCCTGCATGAACGTTGACAAGTTAGGAGACTAAAATGACCTCATTCAAACTTGAAGGACTAAAGTGAAACCTCATATCATTATGAGCACCACCATGCATTCATGAGTTCTTCAACTTGGGATGAAGGCATCAATCCTCACTTGATCATTTTCCATAACGAAATACATAGTCGATATGTTCGAGAATATTCTTTCAATCAGGTAGTTATCCCCGGAAGTTTTAGACTCACCTAGAGAGTATCAAAAATCATCGAATGACATTTGATAGGTATCAAGGAGAACCACATATTGGTGACTCAATACATCTCTTGAACCCATAATTTTTGTTCTCCAATTGTGTGTCCTTATATTGTCTTCTGATTGATTTCTCCATAGGCTGTGGTAGACCCACTTGAAGCTTCCTGCAATTTCTTTGAAATCTTAAAATATATATATATATATATTGTGTTTTCCTATGCTTTTTTATTATTTAAAGAAGACAAAGCTATCTTATTTGACAAAAATATGGCATTTAGTGGCGCCACATGAATATTTAACGACCAGGTTAGTTAGAGAGATAATTACATGGACTAAATAGTTTTTTTTTTTTATAAATGGACTAAATAGTTAATTGTGATGAAATGTTTAGACACCAATTATCTATTTCAAAATTTTAAAAACTAAATGATTAACTAATTTTTAAGAGACTCAAAATTAAAGTAGGTTTTTCTCAATTTTAATATCTTTTTCTTTTTGAAATCATTGTGAATTTTGGAGAAAGAGATAAAGAGTATGTGGAGATTTAATATTCAAGTCATCCTATTTATTTAAGTAGGACCAATCATTTAAGTGTGTGATGACTTATGATCTCTCAAGGGAGAGCAGTGTAATTTTGAAAAGCAGAGGGGAGGGCAGTGTAATTTTAGCATCTCTCAGGGGAGGGCAGTGTAATTTGCTCAAAAAAAATATCTTTATTAGTTGGCCTATAAATTTGGACATAAGGAGAAAATATAATTAGATGCATATATATATATATAATAATGTTAGATTAATTAGTTCTGAAATTTTACATATGTCAACGATCCATTTTGCCATAAAAATAACACCCGTATCCAATTTGTATTTTCTTTTCTTTTTTTTTTTTTTAATTTTTCTTCCTTAAAATTAATGTTTTGACAATGTTACATGGCACTATGGCAGCACGAAGGATAAGTTAAGGTAACACTATTTAATAGCACGTCACCTAATTAGATAAACCAGGGACTACGAAACTAATTAATTGGTAAAGGTAAAAATTCAAAAATTAATATAATTTATTTTTATTATTTAATTATTAAATAGTATTTTTTTTCTGAACGATTAAACAGTAAAACAAAAAGTATATTTTTTCGTAATATATTTGATTGAGAATTTTGAAATAATATTGTTAACAACAAAAAGTTAAAAAAAAAAAAAGAAACAAAACTTTGTATAATTAGTATTTTATGTTTTCTTAAAAATATGTACTAAGCAAATCTATATATCTATATCTTCTATATCTATATATATAAAGTAATGTACATGAGATATTCTCATGACATGTGTTCTATTAACAATGCTTGCTCATCCTCCTTCTTGTCATCATTTCTCAACCTCTACAAATTTTTCTTCCTAATTAATGTGTGATCCTAATAATGACATACAATTATTTTTCATTGCAGTTTTTCCCTTAATTTTTTAATAAATCAAGTATTCATTATCTTTAATTACGTTTTCTGAATTTTAATGTCTTGATCTCAAGACAACTAATATAATCAATTTGATTATTAATATAAATTATATATAAATAAATCTATATCTTATATCTTTTATATATATATATATATATATTTGGCCTGAATATCTCTTATATATATATTACTAAAGCAATAAGCATGAAACAAAATCTAAACATGTGTCCTCTAATACAATCTTTGTACAAATGCCACGTCAGTGCAAAGAAGCATCCCCAGTAAAAGATGCATCAGAATGATTTGGGACTAAATATGGAATTCAATCTCAAGTAGTATTCAAATTTGGTTTTTTGTTAGCATTAATCACTTTTAATATTATTTTTTAATAATAAAATTACAAAATAAGTTATTTAGTTTTTGTTAATTTGAAAATTAAATTATTTTAAATGTAATTAAGTTAAACATAAATTATTTCTCAAATATTAATAAGAATATATATTATCAATTATTTATATTTATATAATTACGTTATATTTGTTCTCAATTAATATATGTTTAATTTTCTCATAAACTAGAGATTATGACTGATTGATTATTCCAACTGTATCTTTTCTAACAATTGTGAGTTTCTAATCAATTTCAAATTCTCCCTTAATCTTATCTTTAATATTAACTACAATTAAATTTGTTTGAGATGTTTGATTCAAAATTAAAATGAATTTTACACGATTTTCTAAACCCTCAACGCTTCAACTTTTCCGTCCAAATTCCACCTTTCACTCCTTCCTTTGAAATCTCTCTCTGTTTGCACACACAAACAGAAAAGACTGAAACAAGATATGGTTATGAAAAAGAGAAGCAAGGCTGAAAAGAGAGATAGATATTGAAAAGAGAAGCAAAACGCTTCCAGAAACAACGATCCAATGTTCACTTTCGTCTTTGGCTTTATCTAAATGATTTACTATAGAAAAAAGGTTTCAGTTTAATATGTGTTCTTTTGTTGTGCATTACCATGGTTATGAGCTATTTTTTAAAATGAATAATTCTTCACTTTTCTCTATTTTGTATATATTATGCTTTATTTATTAATTTTAGTCCTGAAGTTGATGCTTTTATTTCAGTTTGATAGATACAGAATGCTAGATGCTGGACAGTAACCAACTAGAAAATTAAAATTTATCACACATTTGCTTAAAAGTAGTTGTTTAGGCAAGTACAGTTCTTCCACTTTTTATATCACTGGGTATATATATGTGTTGGCCTACATATATCTGTAACATACGTTATTGATTTTTCTGTTGTTTTCCCCAAATTGTGCATAGGAGATCATATTGGACCTGAGTCTATAATTGATAAGTTTATTGTTGTTATGATTTGTACATAGCCTATTTCTCTATTATGAAACACAATAATGTCTTGAGAAGTTGATTGCCATGAACAAAAAATTCCTGTATTCATCCTATGGTATTTGGTTGAGTGAGAGGAATGAGTATTTTTAGTGTTGTGTTCTATTTTATTATGTTCATAAAAATAAAATCAGTTTACTTTGTAATAATCATAGTCCTTAACAAAATGTATATAACTATAAATAGGGGTGAACACCGGTTCGGGCTGGTCCGCCAAACCCAATTCAACCCGCCGTGTTGGGTTGGTTTGGTTCGGGCTGAAATTTTTAGCCCGAACCTTGGCGGTTCGGGTTGCGGTTTTATCAATATTGAGCCCGCCGGAACCGAACCAAATCTCTAACCCGTCAAAATATTCTTCTATAATTTTTTTATCATTCCATTACCCGACACGCAAATCTCTCTAATCATGAATTTAATTAGATAACCACATAGTTGAATTATAAATATATTATGTGCATAATATATTGAAACTTCAAATAACAAGATCACAACTAGTTAGATTAATCATAATTCAAATAAATTTGAAAAAAATGAATGAAACATGATATTAAAAACTTTATGAAATATAATTTATTAAACTATATTTTATTTTATATTAAGTATTTTTAAAATTTTGGCTAGTGTTGCTCAATGAATCAAGGAAGAAAGAAAGAAAAAAAAAAGAGCTGGTCCGCCAACCCGAACCGCCAGTGAATAGTTTGGATTGGTTGATGCATTTTTCTCCGACCCAAACCAACCCGCCCCTAATCCGAACCAACCCAAACCGTGTGCATCCCTAACTATAAACAATTATTGTCATATATTCATTACATTGTTACATACTCATAGGTTTCTATTGTTTATCGTTATTTACTTTTAGACTTCGTATTCATATTTCTCACTTATATCTCCTTTCAAATTAAGCCATTTCATTGCCTTTTCCACATGTAACCTCAAATGCCAAGAAAAGAAAATTAAAGGACATGAATTGCTTATAATTTTAGTAAGGAAACAATAATACATCATTGCTAACTCTTGGATTTATTTTTAATTCATTGAACCTCAATATTATGTATTGTTATGCAGTGGATGAAAGATGTTTTCCTCTATTTACCTTTGATTGACTTGGTGCAATAGAGAATATTAAAAAGGTTTGGCCAGGACATGTAAGAATTTGCAGCATTTTTGCTTCGTTGCTTATATCTTAGGCTTAGTTTATATAGTGATATAAAATATTTTATAATTTGTTCAAAATTTAAAACTTTACTTAGTTTTATTTTATATTTTAGGTTTTGAAATTAAAGTTAAAGAAAAAGAGAAAACAAAACAAAACAATATATATTAAAAGTAGAGAGAACTAAAAATAATTAAAAAAAAAGAGACTGTAGAGGAATTATGAAGTAATTTTAAACTTTTAGTTAAATTAAAATTTTTTTATGAAAAACAGTAAACCTTCGTTGTATTGCAGAAAAAGTTAAGCGGCACTTGCAATAATTAAAAAAATTTTAATCTAATACTACTGAAGAATAAATCCTAACAATTGTTGAACTAAGTAAATAGAATGTAAGCTCAAGTGATCCTATTTTTTAAGATGAAGAATCTCACCGTCTTTGGTATTGCCAACAGAGTTGTTACTCTTATACTTGCATATCAAATTTGAAATAATTTTCAAAGTTGATAATGTCGTAGGCTCTTCCAACAATATGATGAAAGAGTGAAAATTTTCTAACATTATCCATAAATTTTAGATGATTGTAACAACCTTAAATTTTGGGTTCAACTGACTCGCCTTTGTATCCGGTTAGCGGTTGGACCGTCTGGTTCGATCCATACAACACTGATTATAATCTATCTATTATAAGAATAGATATTCAGTGGTACGGTAGTACAGAACTTCAGTAAATCCTTCCAATCAGTTGATTCCTAAACCATTCAAGGTGGGTCCTTATTAATGTGAATTTATATTATTATTAACAAATAGCTCTACATAATTGGAAGGATGTACTGAACTTCAATGATACGGTACCATTGAACTTTTATTCCTATTATAAAATATAAAAGTAAGAGGCAAGAAGTTTCGAGCTCACACATTAGCTTTTTACAATGATTGTAATTTTGACATGTCGCGTCCAATAGGATCCAACTAAGATATAAAACAACATCTATTTACTTATCCCTCCAAACAGAATATTCTGTTTTTTAAATCTTGATAATATGTAAACTTCTAACTAAAATCATGTTTTCTAAAATTGACAGATAATCAAATCATCCCATTAATTTTATTAAAGCTACGTTTGCTTCAACTCTTAGCATGGAATTGGAATCCTAATTTCATAAAAAACAAAATTTTTTAGTGTTTGATTCGCTTCCTAAAATTGAGAATTGGATTCCGTGAAATCAGACAATTCCATGGAATCCAATTCTCAATTCCATAAAGTGGGTTTTGTTTGGTTGGACATGGAATTGGATTCCACATGGAATTGCACAATATTCTAGGGATTATTTAGTTTGGTTGAGTTATGTGGAATTGGAATTGAATTACGTGGAATTGACTTTTTAGAATTGGGTGTGTAAATTTTGTGGAATTAGATTATGGGGTATTTTGGAGGAATTGAGATAAATTTTGTGGAATTGGGTTTAAAAGACATTTTTGTCCCTACTTTCTTTCTCTCTCTCTCTTTACTGCTTTTTATTTTTTATAATGAATATAAAAAAAGTAATTATATACTAAAAAATATAATTAAAAAAATAATTATTTAATATTTATTAAGGAGCAAATTAGTCTTTTTACCTCACATTTTTTTATAAACTTTTAATTCCATCTTTTCATACCAAACACACTTTTTCAATTCAAATAATTCAATTCCAATTCCATCTTTTCATACAAAACAAACTTTTTCAATTCAAATAATTCAATTCCAATTCCAATTCCACTTATAATCCAATTTCAATTCCAATTCTATAATTTTTTTCAACCAAACGTAACCTAAGATTATATAAAATACCCTGAGTTTTGAAAATCAAATTAGATAAACTATTTGTGAAACCAATTATGGTTTATCTTGACCAATCTCACTTGAATTCACTGCTACTGTGATACTCATCTATTTTTCAAATCAATTTGCCTTTTATCTTTCTATACTGTGATACTCATATATATATATATATATATATATATATATATATATATATATATATTTAATTAAAAAATATTTAAAGTTATTTAATATTACGCGAGACAATTCAATTTATTCATATCAAGTTAGGATTGTATTAACATATAGATATAGATATAGATTCATTAGGAGAAATTATCTCTAGAGCAAAATTTTTTTAAATTAGATAAAATAACTTTATGACCAAATTGAAAATTTCCCTAAAACTGATAAAAGTTCAATATTGCAGTACTATTGAATTTCAGTATATTCTTTTAATTATGTACTGTTATTTGTTAATGTTAATAAAAATCCATATTAATAAGAACCCACCTTAGATAGATTATGAATTAAGAGAGATGTACTGAGTACTACTGAGCATCTTCTCTATTTGGAGATGAATGATCGACTTCTATAACATAGTCGGCCGACCATCTCCTTAATTTGTATGCATGTGACCAACACGTGCAATAACGGATTCTTTTGCCTCCGGTACCTAACCAACTTACGCTTATATAAAGAGAACCCTACTTCTCTCTAGAGGACATCCTTATCTTATGACTCTTAAGCAATCTTGTCATACACATGTTCCACGCCTTCAATCTCCCTCGTCCCTTTAACCTAGGGACACACCTAGGATTGACAGTCTATGGGCGCAAGTACCCATATACTTGGGAGACTTATAAAATGATACCAAAATTGACCGGCCCTTTTAGAGTACACGTGTCACTCTTTCATAAAGAGCTAACTAAGCACTTATTGGGCCTTCAACCCATGAGTCCACCTAAGTATTATAAATAAGTGCCTCAACACAAAATCCTATACACTTACATCATCACATAATCACAGAGTTGACTCCATCACTCTCTCAATCTCCCGAGATTCGCTCTTGCATATTTGCGCATAATCTCTCATCTCTCATTCACGTAACCCTACGTGAACCTTCAACAAGGGAACGTAGCCCTCATTGCCGTGAGTGCTTTCCTCCATTCACGGCACCACCATTGCCTCTATAGAACCTCCCACAGTTCTCCTTCGATGACCCATTCACCATCTCCATGTCTTAGCCGCACACGGCACACCTCTTCAAATAACATTCTTTCAGCCTAACGGTTACCATGGATGTCCCACGATTTCAAACTATGTGAACTTTGATTCCTCTTCAGGGTACATCGACACTTAAGTGCTCACCTAGGACAAGTCCCCTATCCCTTAAATCTATTTACCAAAAATGAATTTAGAGTAAAGTACCATTGCCGCCCTCAAACTTTGTTGCAATGTTCATTCCTGTCCTCAAACTTTTTTTTGGTTCATGCCTACCCCCAAACTTTTAATTTTGTTCATGCCTGCCCTTTTTGCTAACACCGTTAACTTGCATAAAGGAATTTGCTGACGTGGACTATGAATGTGTATCTCTTTTGCCACCTCATTGTCCACCTCATTTTACATCTCATATTTAACTTTTTACTTTTATTTTAAAAAAAATTAACCTAATCTAAATTAAAAAAATCAAACTTTTATCCTAAAATATTTTTTTTATTTAGATTAGGTTAATTTTTTTAATAAAAGTAAAAAGTAAAAAGTGAGGTGGACAATGACGTGGCAAAAAAAATACACATTCATCATCTACGTCAACAAATTCTATCAAGCAAGTTAACAGTGTTAGCAAAAAGGGCAGGCATAAAAAAACTGAAAGTTTGGGGGTAGGCATGAACCTAAAAAAAGTTTGGGGGCAGGAATGAACATTGCAGTAAAGTTTGGGGACAACAAGAGTACTTTACCCATGAATTTATCACGTAGTTTGTTTGATTTTTAAGGAGGGTAATATAATATTTTAAAATGGAGAGAAATGGAGTGTAATTTAAGCATTTCTTAAGGAAGGGAGTGCAATTAATTGTGAATTAAAAATAATTTTTTTTGTCTATTTTAAAGTTTTAAAAATATTTTTTATATTGATTAAATGCATATTTAATTATATAAATAGTAAATATAAGGGTATTTTGGTTGAAATGAATGGTGAAATTGTACTTTTTTTTTTAATTTCTCAAGAGGAAGGAATGTAATTTTTTAAAATAAATAAGACGAAAGTATTATTTAAAAATCTTAAAGAAGAGAATTGTAATTTATTTCTTTTAAGACTAGATAAAAGATAGTATGAACAAAATTTAAAATTAATTTATTGAAATAACTAAAGTAAAATAGGACATTGCATATTTGCATCTAACTCTTTTCCAATAAAATGCTACATCATTTTCGATTTATTACATTAAATAAGATTTTGAGAGAATGAAAAATTAATTTTATATTATTTTAAAATATATAATTTAAAATATATATTATTAAATTTATTTTGTTTCCTAATCTCAGTTGCTTTTAGGAAATACTTATGGCTTTATTTTCCTTATTCTCTTCAGCAGATCACCCCAAAAAAAAAAAATCATTATCTTTTCTTTTCATAAAAAATATATTCACAAATGTCACATGTTTCTTGAATTTTACCAATAAGTTTCTCTAATTTATTTTTTGTTAGCATTTCTATAGCTACGACATGATGAAACTGATTGAATTCTTACTTTGTATCCATATTTATGTCTAATATATTTCAATTTAACACTCCACTAACATATATTATTTTATTAACCTGATAGTATTGATTTATTGAAAAATAAATAAATTATAGCCAATATTACAATTTTTGATTTTCTTATGTATATACCCCTAAAAAAATTAATCCTTAAATTTAGTAATTTTTTAAAAATATTCACAAATTAGGGCGATTATCACGGATTGATAGACTTTGAATAAACTATGCACGATTTTTCAAATAATTCTCACCATTGATGATAATTATAGGGTTGACTGTTTGACCTCTATCATCGTCATCAATAATGACAATTACCTGAAAAACCTTTTTAAGTAATTGTCATCGTTGATGGTGTGTTTCAGATGCTACAGTTAGGGGTGTTTGGCGAGCGGTTTGGACGATTTTTAGTGTAAATTTAGTGCACCTATTGATTTAAGTTGATAGCATCAAATCAAACCATAAATGAGCGGTTTTGAACGGTCCGGTTTGACGGTTTAGGACTTTTATGTCATCAAACTTACATATTTAAATTTAGTAATAAAAAATATAATTTTATTCAATATAAATAATAAAAAAGTATAGTAATATTTCATTTACGTACAATATACAATCAACTAAGTTCTAAAATTAAAGTTTTAAAATGACTAAATTTAATCTAACCTTCTAAAATTTTTTTTTAAACTTCATTATTTAGAAATTTTAATATAATATGTACATATATATATATACATGTATGTGTATGCGATTTGGTTCGGTTTTTCGACATACCAAACCGAACTAAACCAAACATTGATCGATTTTGTTCAATTTGTGCTAATTCGATTTGATTTGGTTCAAATATGTTCGGTTCTAAACACCCTTTACTACATAATATATATTTGTAGATAATTTATAATTTATAAAGGTTGTTAAATTTAAAAATTAATTTATTTAGGGGTAAGAAAACCTACCATTTTCATTTATATTGTGATAACAACTTTTTGAATTTTTTTGATGAAAACTTTTTGAAAATTATCACCACTACATACTTGGAAATTTAGGCGTCGGAAAAGTGACGATTCATTCACAAATGAATCTCATTTGATTTGATACGGTTGGAATGCATATTAATCTCATTTGAATGCTAACGGTACTACATATTAATCTCTGCGATTGTCTCTGTTCAGAGCTCGGAGGAATCTAGTTCTTCAACGGCGATTTTTGCAATTCTGTGTAGCGAAATGCTGTTACATTAAGAGAGTCGAACAATTGTGGAGGTCATTTCGCTTCGCTGTTCGAAAAACACGAGCCCCTTCCTCATACGACACAAGATAGAAAGAAAAGAAAAAGGAAAACCTTCTCCTCTTCTTCCTCGTGCTACTTCATGAAGGAGCTCGTGGAATATCACAGGTAATGCATTATTTCTCTCGAATTTCTCTCGGCTTCATAATTTTCTCCAATCTCTATTTGTCTAATCAGAAACTACTGAGAAGAGTACGACAATATTTTGCGTAAAGCTGATTTGCCTTCTAAGTAATCGAACTTGAGTGAAATTTAGTCCTTCTTCCTGAGTTTGTCTCGACAATGAAAATTAGGGATTTAAATTATGTTAGTAGGCGTTCTGCAATTATGGGTAGTAATTACCGAATTTATTCTATTAGTGGTAGCAATTACAAAGCACTCTCTTGCTCTTAACTCTCCTGTGAATCCTCATTCCTTTAGTTATGTTTCACAGCCTCATTCAATTGGACACCTTCTTTATGATTGGTTTCTGCATAAAGATAATCTCTAGGCAGTGTCTATTGATGTTGCAAATGTTACATCTCCACCGTTACATCTCTAGGCACTTGAGCAAATCTTCTTTTCAATTATTAGAGGTGAGAATGACCTTTTGGACGGTGGGGTTCCTTTCTATGATATCAAGACTCTTATTAGTAATGCTAATGTAGTATCATCCAGGTCTCGTAGGCTTACTATTTTGTAATTTCCTTTCCCATAAAGCTCTTGATTTGTAGTATCTCAAACTTTAATGTATCTGTTACACTCTTTCAAAAAATAAATTATTGTTATTTTGAACCATGTTTGTGAAGAACGTTTTGACTTAGGATTTTACAGTCAACCATCTTGAAGGTGCTTCAAGTTTGGTGACTAATCTGTTGCTTTTTGGTTTTTGATTTCTGTAATGAAGAAAGTTATCCAGTTGGTAAGTTGTTATATCTAGTGTTGTAATCAGTAGTTTAATATGCCTTTTGTAGTTTGACCAATGAGAAAACCGAGTAATGTTACAAGTTTCTAGTCTTTGCGTTTGTTGGTAGGAATAAGAAGGGGAGGAAAGAAATAGAGAGGACAAAAAAGAAGTCTAGCCTCTTCTTTCTGTATTGTAGTTTGACTTTTGAAGGACTCAAATCTTATGAAGATGGTTGCAATATGTTGAATCGCTAATCTGTATCTGGATGAATTAGGGATCACTTTTAAATTCTTCTAAGGTTGAAAGGGTTGTTTACTTGTGCTGGATTAGGAAAATTAATATTTACTAGAAACATGTAGGATTGCACTTGCTAAAGGATCCAAACAGGTAGTTAATGGAAAAGAAGTCTTGAGGAGGGAGTTATGTAACTGATTTGGGATTTTAGGCAGATGTGGGAAGGGGATACATGGAGTTTATGGACTTGACTCGTGTGTTATTTTGTTATGATGTGGGAATAAGAAGGGGAAAGGAGATGGGAAGCATAATTCTGGCAAGGTTGTGGGAGATTCACAACATCTTGAATAGTTAGGGGTATTTTGTTTTACTGCTGGCATTCGTCTGATTTGGCCAAACAAAACTGCTACTGTGGTAGAATATCTCCTTTAGTGATATTTTCAATTGCACAAAGCTATATCTCACAGTTGTTCGGAGGGATAAGAGGCATTTTTCTAGATTTTTGTTTGGTTTCTCTCATACTCCAAGAATATAACAAGTTGATCAATGAATTCTCTTCTCCTCTGGAAATAAATTTTATAACTCTAATCTCTGCATTGCTAATGTTTCATTTCTTTATTGACAATGGTTTACTCAAAAGCATAAGGACTGTTAAATGTGACAGAATGTTCTGATCATAACAATGATAAAAAAATTGATTTTAGTTTTAGTTGATGCCTTTGCTGTGTTTAGATTTACTATGACAGGCTCAAAATGATGAATTTTGTAGGCGAACGAAACATTTCCTTGGAATATGCTGTAAATTTTTTAAAATGAATGTACTATAACAAAATAATAATAATAATAAGAGAGTTGAAGAGAAGTTCAATTATGCAATGAACGTTTCTGCATCTTGAATGCAAATGCAAACATGGAGTACACCATGAAAGCTAGAGTGAAGTTAGTCTCCAACTGTAACTTGTTGATTCTATATCAAGTATTTTTCTAATTTTTTGTTTGGATTCTGTTGAGGCAAAATGTTTATTTATTCCCCAAGGCTTTATTAGAATTCTCAATAAAAATATATTTTAAAAATGACAACCATTTGAGATTGCGTATTTATTAGAAAAAGAATATGGGTTTAAAGTATTTAATGATTGAATGAATTTTGTGTTAGATTGATTCACCCAAATATATAAGAGCTCATTGTTAGATCAAATGTGCTTTTACCAAATAAGGCCCAATTAATTTTGACAACTCAACCAATCTTGATAAAATATTTCAAGGTCTAAAAACCTTGATTAAAAAGAATTGTGTTGAATCATATGCTTTTCGCCCAAATGTATTTTGCTAAATGTCCATAATTTTTAAATGAAAAGTCGAAATGTTGTGGCAAGTGTTTATTGTTTTGGAAATGTCCATGGAGATAAAGCCCACAGCAAAAACCCCACATATACATCAGACAAAAGTAAGTTTCACATACTCAATCTCTCTGCATCTTTCTCGGCATTTACAAAAGCAAAACAACAAAAAGTGGGTATTTTATCACATTTTGCCTTGCTCTTTCTTCTTCTCTCGGCCATACTAGCTTGCTAGAGCATTAAATGCATGGAGTTGGTTGAAGCATTTTGAAAGCTATTTATTGCTGGTTCAAAGATCATCCAAGGCTAAGAAGAAAAGTGCAGAAAATTGTTGAGCTACCTTTGAATACCATTATTGCTGCATTGAATGTGTATGCTCTTAGTGAGCTCTATATTGGTTTGTTTGTGTGACTAAGTTTCTTCTTCTTCTTCTTCATCTTTCGTTGTTTGTATCTTTGATTGAGTTTAAAGTGTGTCTAGGTAAAAGCCTTGTGAAGGTTGATCCTTAGTGTGGTTAAGGTTAAGAGAGCACCTTAAATCAATCTTAGGTAATTGGTAGGACGTTGGTTCATGTATGTTGGTGAAAGATTTATACTTGAAGTGTCTTGGTGGTAAAAACCATTTGGGTTGATCCTCGGAGGTTGCCAAGGTTGCAAAAGAACTTCTTGTATTAAGTCTTTGGTTGTAGGACGAGGTTCCTATGTGTTAGTGGTGGATTGAATGCTGGAAGTGTCATAGTGTAAAAACCGTTGAGGTTGATCCTTGAAGGAGCCAAGATTGTTGAGCTTCCTATATTGTTCATCAGTGTTAAGGACGAGGTTCCTTGTAATATTGTTTAAGTGTAAAAGCTCTTGTGCTTGTTCCTTTTGGTCATGGTTACTTGGTTGTATTATCCTGAAGATTATATAGAATCCTCTTAGTTTGTTAGAGGAAGAGAGGACATAGGTCTCAAGGAAATTTGAGGGTGAACCTCTCTAGTGAACACTTGTGTGTTTCTGTCTCCTTTATCTTTTTGCTACTAACGTAAGGAACCTCCTCAAAAAGGAACCTAAACTGTTTTCATAGAGAAAAAGGAACCACAAGTTTTTAATAAATAGCAACTATTTTGACCCCCCTTCTTGGGTAGTGTATTCTGACTTACAAATTCTATCATACTCCAAGAATCTAACTTGTTGAAACTTACTGTATCAAGTGCATTACCTGCAATGAACGTTTCTGCATCTTGAATGCCAATGCAAACATAGAGTACACTATGAAAGCTCGAGTGAGGTTAGTCTCCAACCTTAACTTGTTGATTTATATAAAGTATTTTTCTTGTTTTCTGTTGGGATTCTATCATACTCCAAGATATGACTTAACTTGTTGAAACTTACAGTATAAAGTGTGTTACCTGTTTTCTTGGCCCTATATGGTGTGTATGTGATGTGATCAATGAATTCTCTTCTCCACTGAAAATATATTTTATATCTCTAATTTCTGCATTGTTAATGTTTCATTTTCGCATTGTCAGTTGTTTACTCAAAAGCACAAGGACTGTTAAATGTGATAAAATTTTTCGATCATAACAATGGTAAGATTTGATTTTAGTTTTAGTTGATGACTTTATTGTGTTCAGATTTACTATGACAGGCTTGTAAACAGTAATGAGAAAATATTTCTGTGTGTATTGCATTATACAAGATACATGTATATATACAAACAGAGAAACCTAAAATAGGAAACTACAATAAAAACTAATCAAATCTGAATCCCTAAGATTACTATATAAAATCATCTTAGTCAACTCTATTTACACCTAATATATACATATCATAACACTCCCCCTCAAGTTGGAGCATAGATATTAATCATGCCCAACTTGTTACAAATATAATCAACCCTTACTCCATTCAAAGCTTTAGTGAAGATGTCTCCTAATTGTTCTCCGGTCTTCACATATGCTGTGGAAATCAACTTCTCCTCAATCTTCTCACGGACGAAATGACAATCAATCTCAATGTGTTTGGTTCGTTCATGAAAGACTGGATTAGAGGCAATATGAAGTGCAGCCTTATTATCACACCATAGCTTAGCAGGCAACGAAAACTTCAACCCAATTTCTCCCAAAAATTGTAGTATCCACACAATCTCACTAGTTGTTTGAGCCATAGCCCTGTATTCAGATTCTGCACTCGAACGGGAAACAACATTTTGCTTCTTACTCTTCCACAAGATTAAGTTTCCCCCTACAAATACACAATATCCTGTTGTCGATATTCGATCTGCCTTGGATCCTGCCCAATCTGCATCAGAAAAGCACTCAATACCAGTGTGCCCGTTATTTCCATACAATAGTCCTCGTCCCGTGGCACCCTTCAAATAACATAGGATTTGTTCCAGGGCTTCCCAATGCTTGATTGTAAGGAATGCCATAAACTGGCTGACGATACTCACAGGGTAGGCAATATCAGGACGAGTCACTGTGAGATAATTCAATTTCCCAACCAATCTCCTATATCTCTCAGGATCATCAAAAGGTTCACTGTCATATTTCAGGAGTTGCAGGCCTGGAGTCATTGGTGCATTGCAAGGCTTAGCACCCAATTTCCCTGTTTCTGCTAGTAAGTCAAGAAAGTACTTTCTTTGAGACAAGAAAATACCTTTCTTACTTCTCGTAATTTCAACTCCCAAAAAATATTTTAACTGCCCTAAGTCCTTCGTTTGAAACTGGGATTGAAGGAAGGACTTGAGCGAAGAAATGGCAGACTCATCATTTCCTGTGATTATAATATCATCCACGTATACAACAAGAAGGATGATGCCCGAATCAGTCTTCTTATAAAACACAGAATGATCACATTTGCACTTAAGCAACCCGTACTGCATTACTACTTCACTGAACCTTCCAAACCAAGCCCGAGGGCTTTGCTTCAATCCATACAAGGACTTACGAAGATGACACACCTTCCCACACTCCCCCTGAGCAACAAACCCAGGTGGTTGTTCCATATAAACTTCCTCCTGAAGGTCACCATGAAGAAAAGCATTCTTGATGTCTAGTTGATGCAAGGACCAGTCATAGGTAGTCATAGGTAGCAGCCATAGAGATAAAGAGCCTGACAGAAGTAAGCTTGGCCACAGGAGAAAAAGTGTCAGAATAATCAATACCATAGGTTTGTGCATACCCTTGGCAACCAACCGTGCTTTAAGACGAGCAACGGAGCCATCAGGTTTAACCTTGACTGCAAAGACCCACTTACATCCAATTGCTTTCTTCCCCGATGGTAAATCCACTAATGATCATGTATCATTGTGATCAAGGGCCATCATTTCCTCAATCATTGCTGCACGCCATCCAGGATGAGATAGAGCCTCGTGAATAGTACGAGGAAGAGAAACCGTGTCTAGGGAAGCAATGAAAGAACGAGAAGGAGGAGACAAATGGTCATAAGAAACAAAAGAGGAAATATGATAGGTACATTGACGTTTACCTTTACGAAGAGCAGTGGGAAGATCAAGTGTAGGGTCAGGTTCCGACACAACTGGATCCAACGACGAAGGGGAAGGTGGATGGCATGGGTCTGGAGTTGTATCAATGGTCTGTTGTGGCCGCCTAGAGTATACCTGTGTAATTGGAGGGGCGCGTGTTCACTGAAGGTTGAGGTGATGAAGTCACAGTATAAACCAATAAATCATCATTCTCCCCCTGTTCGGGATCCTCTAAAGAATAAGGAAAGAAGGGTATATTCTCATGGAATGTAACATCTGTAGATACAACATATTTGTTTAGATCAGGAGAAAAAAACTTATATCCTTTTTGAACTCTAGAATAGCCAAGGAAGACACACTTGACAGACTTGGGATCAAGCTTAGTATGGTGGGGTCGAACATCACGAACAAAACAAGTGCTACCAAATATCCTAGGCTCAATAGGAAACACTGATTTCGAAGGAAAGAGCACATTATAAGGAATCCCACCATTAAGAACTGAAGAAGGCATACGATTGATCAGAAAACAGGCAGTGGAAACAGCATCAGCCCAAAACGGTTTAGGAACTTTCATTTGAAAAAGTAAGGCCCTGCAACCTCAAGTAAATGTCTATTTTTCCGTTCAGCGACACCGTTTTGAGATGGTGTATCAACACAAGAAGATTGATGAAGCATGCCATGCTATATCATATAAGATTGAAATGAAGCAGAAAAGTATTCCTTGGCATTGTCACTACGTAAGGTGTGCATAGAAACACTGAATTGAGTTTTCACTTCAACACAAAAATGAGAAAACAACTCAGAATGATTTTTCATTAAATATAACCATGTAACACGAGAATAATCATCAACAAATGTCACAAAGTATTTAAAACAAGATTTTAACAAAATAGGACAAGGGCCCCAAACATCAGAATGAACTAACTCAAAAGGGGACGCAGCCCGCTTATTGACTCGAGACACTAAAGGAAGGCGATGGTGTTTAGCAAACTGACATGACTCACAATCCAAAATAGACAAATGATTAAATTGAGGATAAAGTTTCTTAAGAGCAGACAATGAAGGGTGACCCAAACGACAATGGACTTCAAACGGTGAGAGAATACTTGAACACGCTATAGGTCTTGGCACTTGTGATTCTAGAACATACAGACCTCCAGACTCATGCCCTCTACCAATAATCCGCTTCGTCGTAAGATCTTGAAACAAGCAATGGTCAGGAAAAAATGAGATAACACAATTCAAAGAGCGAGTAAGCTTACTGACATAAAGCAAGTTGTGGGAAAAATTGGGTAGACTCAACACAGAGGATAAGGAAAGAGATGGAATAGGATTGACAGTCCCAGAACCAAGGACACGAGACTGAGAACCATCAGCTAAGGTAACATTAGAGACAGCGGTATAAGGTTTGAAAGTAGAGAAAACTTGAGGATTACCTGTCATGTGGTATGTGGCTCCAAAATCAATGACCCATTTGGAAGAGGAGGAAAGTAAACATGTAGTGGATTTACTTGACTCAGCAATGGCTGTAACATGTGACTCAGTAGATGGAGCAGAAGATTTCAAGAATTCCTAATATCGAGTAAATTGAGCATAATCATCAGCTGAGACAACACAGTGTTGTCAGATGAAGACTGAGTGGAGGCAACATTTGCTGTCTGGGATCGTTGCTGTTTTTTCTGAAGCTTCTTGCAATTACGCTTGATATGTCCTGGTTCTAACAATAACAGCACACAATCCCTCCTGACTCCTGGTTGCGACTTCCATTATTTGGTGCTCCAAATGACCTGTCGCCATTACGCTTGATATGTCCTGGTTCTCACCTTTTTTTTTTGGACAATTTCAAGATGTTGAGGAAAATTTTCAAATTGCAACCAATTTTACCATTCACTAAAATTTCGTATTAATAATTAACGACATATGCAAATGTGATTGTCTTCGTAGCATCCAATGTTGATTATGATATTAAATTATATATTTAGTTACAATCACTACAACAAAACATGAATTTACCCACGTGATCCATGGGGAATCGGGAAAAAAAAATAAAATTTGTTTGTTCAAAATTACCCACGGATTATAATTTCCGTGGGTAATTTGTTAATTAGCCACGGATTAATTTTCGTGGACAATTTCTCGGAATTAGCCACAGATTTACAATCTGTGGGTAATATCCGTGGGTAAATGTTTATTATTTAAATTTTAAATGTATATATAAAAAATATTTTATATTAAATAAACAACAAGTGATAAATGGCCTAGCAAGATGTTTTCTCTTTGAATCCTCAACGGACCATTTTTCAAAAATATAATGTGGTCGTCGGAGGAGTTGCCGGCAGTGATCGGTGTCTGGTGATCGGAGGTGCTGCCGGAGGGGTTGCCGGTGACCGATGAAGTTTGTCGACGGTCGATCTAATCTTATGAAATTCCCCACTGATCCAATCCGTGAGTAAAATTAAAATTCCGTGGCTATTTCTCTACGGATTTCCCAATTTTATGCATAAGTTATTGTTCCAACCAAGTTGCCTCTAGATATCTTTTGGTTTTTCATATTATCTTTTTGGTGGAGGCAATTCTATTCAAGTAGCTTATCCTATAATGTGATAGAATTCTTCAGCAGAAATTTTTTCATAGACAAGACAGTTGCCTCTAGATATCTGAACTTATTGTTTTCTTTCCTGTGATTATGGCACTACAACAAAATTCAGATTTACCCACGGAGGAGAGGGGGTGTGCCACATAAGCCTTCTACATCAGCATTTAATGACAAAATCAGACAGATGTTACGCTAGAGGACCAAGTTTGACCCAAAAAAACACATTGAGGACCTAAAATAACTTTTTGAAACATTGAGGACCAATATTAAACTTCATGCAAACGTCCAAAAGAGTACTTTGGCCTATAATATATGCCCATGCAATATTACACAAAGGAAACAACTTATTGAGTGTTTTTTTTTTTAAACTTTATTACGTAGTTCTCCAATCAAATTTTGACATGAATAGTTTTTTTTTTCCGCATAAATTTTATTATGATTGATAATTTTGATAACAAAGATATACAAATGTTAACATAAGTCTAGTCCTTAAAAAACTCAAAACAATAATTAGCATGAACATAAAAGTAACTTTGAGGAACATTTTCTGGATGATAAAATTGAGAATTTTGATATTTCTAAAATTAAATTGAGTTAATATGTATTTTTCAGAGTTTTATGAACTAAAATAATAGTTTAATTACTATAAGATTAATGCATGTATTTTTTATTTTAAATATAAATTAAAAATAAAATTTATATTTTAAGTAATAAAAAATAAAGTATTATACTTTTTACTTTTTAAAATATTGTCATTCTTTCTTCCTATGTGTTTTTTTAAGTAAATAATGGAATTAAATAAGTTATATATTTGGCATGAAATGTAATTTATATTAAGTAATTTGAAATATGTGTTTTTTTTTTTGGACTGGATGAAATATGTGTATTTCAGATGCAAGAACATTATATAACTAATTAATAAAATTTTACAAAATAAAAAAAATTACCCTTTGAGAAAAATATATGTCCAGTTTTTTGTTATATACTGTTCAATCCCTAAATATTAAAAAAAGTCAACCTATTCAATCCCATTCATTGACTTTCCAAGTTTCAATGCATTTTTTAAGCCGATTCTGGATAGAGTGAACTTGGAAAATGAATACCAACTCAAAATCCTTTTAAACCTTTATGGTTGGTATAAACGTAAGGATGTGAAGGAAAGAAATGTAAGTATTACAGAGTGAGGAAAAATATTATAAAAAAAAGTGTGTTTAGTATAAAAAAATATGATATAAAATTTATTAAGAATTGTGAGATTACATCCTTAATTACCTGAAAATGCAATGATACCAAATACAACCTTTAAGTAGAGAAACTGTAATTACTTATTTTTATTTTATTTATTATGTAAATTATTCACCTCAATTAAATTCATATTATAGGTCAATATATAAATAACATGCATGATAAAAGATATACACCTAAGAGTTTTTGGTAACTTGGTTTTTTTTTTGCTAATATTATATTTATTACTTGTCATTTGTTAAGTGGATGATGTTAGTGATAAACTTTTCGGTGAGTCTATGATGCAACTTTTTGCATTATGCAATGAGTTATGTGGTATAATTATAGTCATTGATGTGATCCAATTGCATTGCAGATGCAACAAAATAACAAGTGTCACAATTCTATTGGCTGAAATTGCATTGCATGATGCAATATATATGCTTTGCTTGATTAGTGTAGTTTGGTTTCTGGATTGTATTGTATGAAGATTTTCATTTTTTTATCAAATTAATGCCATTTTGTGGTAAAGTTTGGTTCTTTCTCTTTTGGGATGTTTTTCTTTTTCTGCTCTATTATTCTATTAGGTTACGTTTGGTTGAAAAAAATTATAGAATTGGAATTGAAATTGGATTAAGTGGAATTGGAATTGGAATTGAATTATTTGAATTGAAAAAGTTTGTTTGGTATGAAAAGATGGAATTGGAATTGAATTATTTGAATTGAAAAAGTGTGTTTGGTATGAAAAGATGGAATTGAAAGTTTATAAAAAAAGGTGAGGTAAAAAGACTAATTTGCTCCTTAATAAATATTAAATAATTATTTTTTTAATTATATTTTTTAGTATATAATTACTTTTTTTATATTCATTATAAAAAATAAAAAAACAGTAAAGAGAGAGAGAGAAAGAAAGTAGGGACAAAAATGTCTTTTAAACCTAATTCCATAAAATTTATCTCAATTCCTCCAAAATACCCCACAATCTAATTCCACAAAATTTACACACCCAATTCTAAAAAACCAATTCCACGTAATTCAATTCCAATTCCACATAACTCAACCAAATTAAATAATCCATAGAATATTGTGCAATTCCATGTGAAATCCAATTTCATATCCAACCAAACAAAACCCACTTTATGAAATTGAGAATTGGATTCCATAGAATTGTCTGATTTCACGGAATTCAATTATCAATTTTAGGAAGCGAACCAAACACTAAAAAATTTTGTTTTTTATGGAATTGGGATTCCAATTCCATGCTCATAATTGAAGCAAACATAGCCTTAGAGAAACAATAAGAATATAAGGGAGAGATGCACCAAATTCATTCATATATTCACTTGTTTACAATAGCCTCTATTTATAGGACTCTACTCATAAGGTAACATTAAGAACACAATAATGTACCTTTAAGCACACTAATTGGAAGGTTACACAATTGTCTTTAAGGGGCTTTCATGGAGGGGTTACTAAGGATACAAAGAGACAAGTGATTATGTGGAGGGTTTAGGAAGAATCCAATGTTGAAATGTGGTCATCCACACATAAATATATATATATATATATATATATATATATACAATACTTCCCCTTGGATGACCACCCACTATGAACATTCCTCATTAAAACCTTGCTAAGAAAAACCCAGTGGAACAAAATCCTAGCAAAGGAAAAAGAGTACATAATTCATAATTAAATTTCTTCCCCTTAATTTATATTGTATAATGTAAGTCTTCAGGACTTCGTATGAATATGTCTCGTTAAAACCTTGCTAAGAAAAACCCAGTGGGACAAAAGCTTAGCGAAGGAAAAAGAGTACATTATTCATAAATAATTTGCTTCCCCTCAAGTTTATATTTTATAATGGAAGTCTTCAGGACTTCATATGAATATAACTATAGATATTTCCTTGAAAATATTGTAGAAAATAAGGAGACTTAATGTGTAATATAGAAAAAAAATTATTTAATAATTAATTCACAATACACATGATTTACAAAAGAAATCAATTACTAATAGGATCTTCCGGTCCTTCAACAAATGTCCATATGTAATTTGTATAATACGTCGCATGAAAAGTGAATTTGGATAACCAAGTCGATCATGCCAAAGTATAAAAATCTTAGGGTCTGACCACTTTCAGTGCATAAAATTTGATTCGCCAAATTTTATTTTTATTAGATATAACCTTAAAGAAAAGTAAAGAGTTTCTCTAATATAAGCTTCAGGCTTGATATAGTAGAAATAATGTATGGATATTCTATATCTCCCTCATTTTTGTCTCAATGTGATAACCATTACGGTGGATATATTTCTTTGAAATTTGGTAGATTTCTTCTGGATCTACAAGAAATATATAATGTATCACCAACATTTAAAATTTATCTATTTGGCAATGAAATGTGAGCTCTTCCAGAGTCTTATATGACATTTGCAGAACTAGATATTCTATTAACATTAATTTCAGCTAATGTTAATTTTGTCACGAAAAATTGTATGAGTTGTGCTACTTTTACGAGACATATGTCATCCTTCATAACATTGAATGTAATTCCTTATCTCAAAGCAAAATTAAGATAATTATAATACACTAAGGAAGCAAGTTATATTTCAAATTCAAATGAAACATAAACTAAAAATATTTTTAAAGTGCTGTCATATTTTGTCACTAATTTAATTAAATGATAAGTCTTCAAAAACAAAAACAAAATTAGAAATATCACAATCAATTTTTATTTGTGATCCATAAAAATAGTAGAATTTACAAGCTCAAAAAATTTTGCTTATAATTCAATTTTCTTTATGTATAACAAAATGTAAGATCAATAATATATGCTACATTTGTAGTAAATGATTTTATCATTTCTTTGAGGTGTTTTTCCTTGAAATAGTTCATCCTCATTTTTTGTCCCGTTCTTGTGAAAAATCATTTTCAAAAGTCCAAAATATGTTTTCTTTCATGGTCTCATTTTGCACCACGACCTCATCCATGACCTCGAGAAAAAGCCACATTCACTTTAGGGAATGAAATCGATCCAATTGGACAAGGTTCTTAGTTATTATTCATCAAAAGCTCAAAGCTCATTATTTTGCCCATCCATATATAAGCAAACAAGAAACTAGCCCATAATATTTGATAAATTAATCTACGCTTTCAATATTACTACTACAGGAGTACATTCGAAGCATGAAAAGTAGATTATGTTTTTCCAAACATATCTTCATTAGTAATTTTCTTTCCTCATAACTTAATTAGAGAGCTAATTTTAGACAAGGATGACATATACTCACTAACAGAATATACTGCAGACGTAAGTGCATCCAATTAGAACGAGCTTTAAGATGAATCATTGAACATTTTGGAACTCATATTTTTATTTCAAATTGTTCCAAAGAACTACGGGTTCTTTAATAATAATATTTTATGATTCTAGTTCTTCTTGCAAATGATGACGAATAAAAATCATTACATTTTGCACATCCTTCAGGGATGCATGAATCCTTCGGGGATGAATAGTTCGTTCTCCTATAGTATCTCAAGGATTCAATATTGTACTCAAATAAATTATGAAACAAAAAAATATGATAAATATTTTTTTTTTTGACATATCAATTGCAACCAATTTATGCATTGTAAGATTTGGTAAAACTTACATAATGAGAAGAATAAATGAATTGTTGCTTACCATGATATGATGGAAACAATTTTAAGCTCCTTTCGAAACAAAATTCTAGAGCTTCGTGCTGATAACGTGTTGTAAAACAAAGAATTTAGAAGCAAGAACATAAGAGAAAGAACTTAGAGAAACAATAAGAACATAAGGGAGAGATGCACCAAATTCATTCATATATTCACTTGTTTACAATAGCCTCTATTTATAGGACTCTACTCATAAGGTAACATTAAGAACACTAATTGGAAGGTTACACAATTGTCTTTAAGGGGCTTTCATGGAGAGGTTACTAAGGATACAAAGAGACAAGTGATTATGTGGAGGATTTAGGAAGAATCCAATGTTGAAATGTGGTCATCCACACATAAATATATATATATATATATATATATATATATATATATATATATTTACAATACACACCCAATTCTAAAAAACCAATTCCACGTAATTCAATCAATTCCATATAACTCAACCAAACTAAATAATTCCTAAAATATTGTGCAATTCCATGTGGAATCCAATTCCACGTCCAACCAAACAAAGTCCACTTTATGGAATTGAGAATTGGATTCCATGGAATTGTCTAATTTCTGATAATCCAATTCCTAATTCCATGTGTGCCAACCAAACGTCAGAATCCATCGTTTTTTGTGTAATTCCAAAAATAATTGGTCCAACCAAACGCAGCCAAATTGATAGGATGGAAATTGGAAAGCATTTTCCACCTAATCTCAAATGGCGTAGAAAGCAAAATTGGAAAAAGTTTTGCTCAGAAGTGCCAGAACATTAGATTGACTTGTGGGTAATTGTCACGGCGTGGAGCCACATCCCACATGATTAATGGACCAATAATTTTTTGATCTTCATAAGATTAATTATTAGACTGAAGAGCAATTTTTTTTGCCCGCTCATTTTTTAAGTTTTGTTTTAACTAATTCAGATTCGATCCAAGTTATATATTTAGTTACGGTGAATGAGTCTCCCAAGAGAGGTAATTATTGCATTGATAAGGTCTTGAATTTGAGATGTTACTTAATCGATAACAAACCGCTTGTCACTTGGACTAATCCTTCGTTGATGAGAAGAGTGAATTTGATTATTAGTTATTTGAGTATTGTTAAAAGTATTGATAGGATCTCTTTGGTAATATTTTTTCAAAGTGCTTATTTTTAAATGATTTATTTAAATAGAGTTTGAGAAAAATATTGTAAAAAAATAAGTAGTTTGTGTTTAACAAATTGAGTTAAAAAAGTACTTTTGCTAACAGCTTAGAAAAAAATTTGTGTTTGACAAATTTGCAAATTAAAATGCTTTTGATTGTAAAATTTATCAAAAAGGCATGTATATTTAATGTTATTAAATAGACAAATGAGTATAAATATTTTTTATTGTTAAATTAAAAAAATAAAATTTTTATTATTTTATTAATTTAATAAATTTGCCATTTATTATTATTATTATTATTATAAATTAAATATTTATTAATTTTATTTAAGTAATCATAAAACATATAAAGCAAAGAGATGATAAAGATGAAGGATAAAATAGTAAATATAAAATTTCAATAAGAATAATTTTACCCAAAAATATTTAAAATTTAACTTCTATTTAAAGTTCAAATTTTACTTTTATTACTTCTCAAAAGTACTTTTTTGAGTTGTCAAACACATCTTCATTCTAAAAAACAATAAGCATTTTTTACCTAAAATATTTGCAGTTAAACAGGCCCTCAGGGTCAGGGATAATTTTTTAACATATGATGTTCCATTTTTATATTTTCAAGAATCGATTAGTCTAAATGATAATTAGTTTGGTATCGCTTAAATAAAGTTTCAAACACAAGAATTATTATTTAGGGTAAATATTTACAGTTATTTTCGTTAAGAGACTCTTCCATTATAATTAGGTGCACAATACAAATAAAGTATGAATTAATTAAGACAATATTTCAAGAATCAAATCGAAGGAAAAAAAAATCGAATTGATAAGAGCGCAATTATATTAAAAAAAAAATCAGATTTTTAACTATTTGTCACGTTGACATGATTGGACCAATATAAAGTGTGAAAGTGAACACCAAAATTTCTAACTCCGTGTGTACGCTGGAATTAGGTGGCATTAGCAATCAACAAACAATGTGTGATGTGTAGCACTCTGAAAACCGGTTTGGCCCGTGCTCTAATCTCGTCCGCGTGTTAAATGGACAGGTTTAAATATTAAAAAATAGATCTATTTAAAAATAAGTATAAACAGATTAATAGTTAAGTTTATGGGTTAAACGGATTAGCCTGCGATCCCGCAAGCCGGCCCGTAAAAAGTTAAAAAATAAAAAGTTAATATATATTTTTATAATTTTATGTGTTAAATAATATAAATAATCATTAAAATTAATAAAATATTAATTTAAAGTAAAATAAATATTAATTTTTAAGTAAATATAGACTCTATAATTAATTTTTTAAAAAAAATATAAAAAGTGATCTACGGACTAACCCGTTTAGCCCGTATGCCAATACGAACAGGCTTGGACATCACTTTCTAAACTCGCCTAATAAACAAGCCAACCCGTCCGGTCACGAGCTGGACCGGCCCGTTTTGACGGGTGCTAGTGATGTGTATCCCAATCCAATCCCACTCCTTCACATCTACTACTACTAAATAGAGATATTTAGTGATACAATAATACTGAATTTTAATATACATCTCTTTAATTGGTTGATTCGTAAACTATTAAAATAGATTCTCATTAACATAAATTTATATTAATATTAACAAATAACGCTATACAAATTTCAATAATCCAGTACGTCTCAACTTTTATTCCACCTAGAAGTCCTTGTCTTTTCCTCTTTCCAATTTCCACACCCAAGATACACAATTCACTATTGCTATTCCACTTTTTGCATCGCAGATTTTCCATGTTGTTGCGGCGCTTCTACTCTTCTTTCTTCATCTTCTATTTTTTTTTCATTATCTTTTTATGGATCCTTTTTCATTATTTAATAATAGAAAAAAACTTATGTGCTGTTGCTTACATACTTTTGGTAAGGTTAACCAATTAAAAAAAATATGTGTCAATTTTCTCAATCAGTACTTAGTTTTGTCCTTAATAATAACTATTAAATCTCTTTTTTTTTAATTGGTTAACCTTATCAAAAACATATAAACAACAGGATATAAGTTTTGTCCTTAATAATAACTATTAAATCTCATTTTATGTTATCCATAGATAGTCGTATGCCGACAAGCATTTTTCTCTACTCTTAAACTAATTTGTCTCAATCACTACTTAGTTTCCTACGCCATCCCATTTGTTTAGGTTAATATACTTGGAGAAAAATCATCACCACTTGGTATAGATGATAAAAAATTTATATTTTTTAATTTTTTTGAATTCGATTTAAAAAAATGAGAATGGAGAATTATCCAATAAATATGATCATGACGCAGTATAGATAACAATATGTTTTAGATGGTTAGAGAGATCGTAAGGATTCGACTAATTAAGGCATAAGTCGAGATGGATTAGAAAGTTGAGTTATAGGGCACGTTCGTGAAAAGTTTAAAAGGGATAAAAAGAAAATGAAAAAGTAGATGAAGCTACTTTTTTCTTTTCCACCTTGAATCAAGAAAAAAAATATAAAATATCTATTATACTTTTGATTTGAGACAATCATACCCTTATTTTCTTTTTATTATTTTAATATATGAGGTAAAGTAATAATTTTAATACATTTTCATTCTCAAATTTTTACTACCAAACACAACAAATGTATTCTCATTCTCTTTTCCTCTCAGTTTCCATTTTTGCGTAAAGAACATACTCTTATGTTCATAAATAATTTTCTTTTTTTTTAAAGAAAATTATTGATGAAAGCTCTCAACAAAAATATGATATATATATATATATATATATATATATATATATATATATATATATGTATATGTATAAGTACATATACTTGGCTTAAACGAATTTCAATTTTTATTTAATGACTTGAATGATATACTTTACACTTTTTGTACTTCACTTAATCTAATTTCATGATTTGGTCCCCTAAACTAATTCAATTGGATTTTAGTCAATTTAAAAACTCGTGTCTATCTCTCTTCTCTAATTGATTTTAGTCAATTTTAATTGGTTCAATGTAAATTAATTCAATTGGGTTTCAATAATATTCACTCCTCCTCTCTCTTCTATTTTTTAGTGTGTATATCCTATTGTCCTTTTCTAAAAATATGATATACATAATAAGCCTTAAAAAAATATGATATACATGAGTACATTTACACTTCGAGGATTTGGTCCTCTAGAAGATAGTTACAAAAACAAAAAACAACACAAATAAAAAGCATGAATTCACCCATTAAAAAAAGGAAAAGACAAACAAATGGGGATAAGTAAAATATTACACAGATAGTGTCAAATTGCATCTTCCTCTTTCGTCCACCATCTAAATTCCACGTAAGCCACTGTTGTTTATCCATCCACTATCCCACACCCCCCACTCATCAAAATTAAATTTTGTATTAAAAAAAAAGAAAAACTAATTTGATATAGTTTAAGCAAGAATTTGATTTGAGAATTTGTAAATACAACTATTTCTATTAAAAAATTCTTCAATTAATATTGATCATCAGATGCACATTGCGAGTTGAATGCGAATTGATCGACACAATATTTCGGAGACCCAACAAAGTTTAGGGTGGTGTTTGGTATCCGGTGAGTATTTTAGTGAGAGGTGAAAGTGGAAGTAAGTAATAAAAAGTATGTTTGGTATGCAGGAAAATCGGAGTGGAATGTAAAAGTAATATTGTTTGGTATGGTGGAAAGAAGATAAAAGTATGAAATACCTTTTTTGCCTTTACTTTTTTAAAACCCACAATTTTTTAAGGGTATTTCAGTCTTTAAACATCACCTCATCTCACCACAACTTCCCTCCTCACACACAAGCAACCTTACTCACCTCTCATGAAAGGAGTTGTTTCACTTCCCCAATCAACTCACCACCTACCAAACATATCAAAATCTCACCGCACCTCACTCGCTCCCTAGCAAACGAGCAACCTCTCACTATCTCTCTTCTTCTGTCTCGTTCCGGCCCCACCTTTGATAATTGCTGTCACCGGCACCCCAATCACCGTCTGACACGCGTCCACCACGGTCGGCGCTCCCGACGGAACCAACCGGACGGAGAGGTTAACGATGCCGTTTCCCCTGGAACCGTCCTTAGCCCGTAGGCGGTAACTCAGGAACCGCAGGGAACCGCAGGGAAGGAACCCAAAGTCGGACGCCGGAATCAGGCACCAGCCGAGCTGGGCCGGGCCCATCAATCGGCGCTTCGAGAACATCTGAAGTCGCAGCGAGGAGGAGGAGGAGGAATACCCCTCGGAAAAGAAGGCGGAATCCAGTGCGACGCGGAACTTGGCGTGATCCCAGGACGGCGCCTTGGAGGTGTACACGTGGGAGGGCTTATCACCGTCGATGGTGAGAGTGATGAAGGGAGGGGTGGGGGAAAACAGGGCGGTGAAAGGGTAAGAAGCGTAGTGGTGGAGACCTTCAATGGATAAAACGGTGAGTTCCAAGATGCTCATATCTCAATATCTCACTAGCTACAATTGTCAATATAATAAATAATATGGGAATTTGTGTTTTGATTTGGGTGGTTTTAGTGGTTAGTAAGTAATTGATAGGATAGGAATAGAGTATAGATGAGATGAGATGAGATGAGAGGAAGAAACAAGAGTTTGTTGGGAAGGAAGGAAGGAAGGAAGGAGAGGGTGTTAGTGTTATTATGAGTAGTCAATGAGCAGTTTCGTGGGTGCTGATGATGATGGAATTTGCTTTACTGAGTGAGAAGGCTTTTATGGAAAATTTGTAGCTTCTTCGTGAACTCCGCAATTCCGTTTCTTTCAATTATTTATTTAGTTCTTGGAATATTAGATGTAGTTAAGCAATCGTGTCACATATAGTTATGTATTAATATGACTCGTCAAAGAGGATTCGTAGAAAAGTTCTTGCTTTACCCATGAGCGAAGGTTCGAATCCCCTGAAGTCATCCAGAATCCTGCATTGGTGGGCATCCCTCATCAGGGAGATCCCTTGGCACCCAAGGACTAGCTGAGTAGCTGCGACTGGGTAAAGCTGTTTGCGGTTTAGGCCTGTACAGTAATCCTTTGGGTTGGGCCTCTGTTAGTCTCCTCAACATGCCACTGGCGCCCTGCCCGATAGTACTTGGGAGTGCCTTCCCTTACTACTATTTTGTTTTAAAAAATGGCGATGTGATCAATTTGTCATCATGTTGTTCTATCACCATATCAAATCATTTAAATATTTAAAAGTAATATTGAATAGTCTTTATATTTGTCACCAAATTGTTACTTTTAACTAATCCAGAGACTATTTAGTATTACTTTTAAATATTCAGATGATGTGAAAATGTGATATGATAACTTGGTGGCAAATTAATGGTTCCAAGTCAACATATAACGATTATGTTATGCAATGACTTAACGGGTAACGTTCCAAAGATTAAATAGTTGATATGAATAAAAATTCTAAGACCAAATAATTTATTTTCAAAATTTAAAAATTAAATAATGATTTAATTAATAATTCAGGGATAAAAAATAATTTACCTCTTAATTTTATTACCTAATTATATTGGATTCACTCTCATAATTGAATGTGCCATGATGCGTACATGACAATCACTAATAGCCAAATTAACTTATGATTATTATTTTTTTAAAAAAAAAAATTTGTTAATTAGTGCTTTTAACTTTTAAGACACGTTAAGTTGGAGTTTTGAGAGGTGGGAAATGGAAATGAATTTGGGTTTTTCAGGTTTGATAAGAAATTTAGGTTGTGTAATTGATTAGTGGAGTGGAAGATGTAATAGAATTGGAGGATGTAATGGGATTGCAGGAGGGAATGAAAAAAGTAATATGAAAGTGATGTGATGTGAATGGAATAAAAGTTGGTAAAATGGTCATTTTATCCTTATATTAAAAGTGAGAATAGAATAAAGTGTATAAAAAAAGACAAAAATATAATTTTATCACATTAAAAAAAAGTAGAGTGTGTGTAGTTGAAAAGATGTAAAGAGATTAAGTTTACGATTATGTCGATCAAACATTCAACCAAACGTCCCGTTAGCAATATTTGAAAACCCGGACCTGTCATTAACCCGGTCAAGAACTCGGGTCATTGGTTCAACCGCTCAGTCACCAAAAAACCGGTTAGCCCGGTCAAATTTTATAAAAATTTTTAAAAATATATATACATATGCATGCATTAACCAAATAAATATGAAAAACACATAATAAGTTATTATAATTCAAATTTAAAGCTAAAATTGAATATAAACAAGTTTAAAATATAAAAATAATACATAATAAGTCTTAAACACTTAAGTTTTAATCCCACAAAAATGAAATAAAAATCAACACATCAATTAAGTCGTAACTCAAACCACTTTAACACTTTAAACATTACAAAAGCTTGCCAATTTAGTTAATTAAGAAAATAAAATATTAATACTATCAAGCAATCCTATATTTTTTTTAAAAAATAAATAAAATATAACCGGGTCATGGGTCACCAAGTCATCGGGTTTGCCTAAAATCCGCTGGGTCAACCGGGTCAATCTAGGTCGTTCTCGGGTCAATTGTAAAACGGTCCATAAGACCAAGGTTGTCAAAGTCTAGATTTTAAGTAAAATCGTAGAAGGGGGTGTAAAATCGTATCGTAGAATCGTAAGATTTTACCTATGATAAAATCATAAGAATTTTTTATGTTTTTTATATATATATATAACATAAGTACCTAATTAATATAGTAAATCACATACAAAATTAAGTATGAAATATAGTGATGCCGCTATGTAATACTCCTTTTTCATTTGCAACATATATATGCATGTTAGTTAAAACTTAAAATAATTCATTTATTGTAGAATGAATAAATTAAATTAGTAGTATAATGTAAGTAATTAATATACTTGAGCAACAATAGTAACGTCTAGAGTGGAATTCCCAAAGGGCAAAAAGCTGATACTTTGACGTAATGACATCCAATTGTTATGGTAATGATATCAAAAAATGGGAAGAGTTTGTGATTGGGCTGGGGCATGGGCTGTAGATTATTTTTTTTAACATCAAACAGGCTTTTTTTTTTGCTGAGGTAAAATCGTTGATTCCACCGATTTCACCTGATTCTACCCGATTCCACCACGATTTTACTCCAGCACGATTTTACCTACGATTCAACTCGATTTTAGTAGATAGAATCGTAAAATCGTACGATTTTACGATTTAAATCGCGATTTTGACAACCTTGCATAAGACCATCCGAACTAGCTTGATACCCGGGTCACCAGGTTCCCGATCAACCTGACCAAATCGGACCGAGTTTTCAAACACTGCCCGTTAGACAAATCTAGGAGGCCAACTCTCTCTCATTTGGGATTTTATTCCAAGGTTTGTAAATTTTGAGACAATTTTTTTTTTACATAATTATTTTATTTACAATAAAACTAATATAATTAAATTTATATTAAATTTTAATAATTTTTAAATTAAATAATATCATTTTTTAATAAAAAATAATAATATCATTATAAAATATTAAATTTATTAAAAATATTATTAGAAAAGGAAATGAGATTTTTAAAAAATTTTATTCAAAAATCTATTTTGGTGATTTTGTATTAATACATCACCTTTCTTCAGGCCAAAAAAAAAACATCACCTCTCTCATAATTTTTCTGGCTAACTAAACTTGGTAATGACTCTCACATTGTCACTCTTATTTTCATTCAACTTTTTTTTTTCTCTTACTAATCAAACTTAGAACTTGCTTGGCCAAGTTTATTTCTTTTCAAGAAATGCTTTTTTTTTAAAAAAAAAATGAGGTGTTTGATAAATTACCTAAAAGTACTTTTGAGTTGTAATAAAAATAGTTTTTCAGTTTTAAGCAAAAGCTAAAAATTGGAGCTTCTGCTACTAACTAAAAGCAGAAGTTAACATTTAATTATTTTAGGACAAAAATACCTTACTAACATTTTAAAATTCTCATTTTACCCCTTCTTATACCCTACATCAATTCTCCCTTCCTCTTCACATGCAAATTGGGTGTTAATAATAATAAATATTTATCAAAATAATATAAATATTTATAATTAGTTTTTATTTGAATTAATTAATAGATATTTAATAAAAATAATAATCATAAATAAAAAATATATAAACTAAAATTAACACTTTTTTCATTAATACTTTATTAAATTAATAAATTAATTATTATTTTATATTTATTTTGATAATAAAACTTAATAATAATAAATATTTACATAATTTATCTATTTAATAATATTAATAACACTTAAATCTATATATACCCTTCTTAGTAATTTTACACTCACAAGCACTTCTCAATACAAATCTGCCAAACACAAATTGTTTTTAAAAAGTACTTCTCAACTCAGTTTTCCAAACACAAACTGCTTCCCTATCACGGCACTTTTTTCTCAAACTCCATTTGAAAAAAAAAGTTATAATTGTGTCAAATCATGTCATCAAAGGGGTATAATAGATATTTTGTATTTTCTTTTTCTTTTTTTTTAAAGTTGATGAAAATGAAAAAGTGAGCCCCACTTACTTTTTGATTTCCATAGAATTGCTTTCTTGGTAGTGAACATGCCTAGGGTCTAGGGTACTAAATAATGATTAATTTCAACCAATAAAAAAATTTTAAAAATTATTTTTGTTAACATTTTATAAAATTCAAAATAATTAATTTTATCTCAATTTAAGAGGTAGCTTAATATTTCTTTTCCTTCCCATTTCCTTTTTTAGGTGCAGTAGTAACTGCTTTTCCTGCTTCTTGCTTTAAAGGGCCAAATTGAGCAGCACCTCTAATCTCTACTGGACATCATAAATATGTACTCTATAGTCAATTGTGATGATTAATGCATAAACCTTATTTTTCTCACATTCTTATTTCTTTTGATTTTTTCCCATTCCATGGGCCTGATGTGAGTGGTAAGATTAAGAATTCAATAATGGGCCACAGTGATTATCTAGGCCCAATTAAGCTCGTCTAGCTCTTACGTAAGCCCAATAATTCTCAACTTATCCCATTGCACGCAGCATGTATCCTGATGACATTATATTGAAATATAAAATTGTTTTTAACCATATAAATTTATTAAGGTTAAGAGCTGCTCATATGTAGCATCCGACAATAACAAGTTTACTTTCAATAAAATAATACCTATATTTTAGTTGAATTTTCACAAATTTTAAAATTTATAATACTCTGCTGACCAATAAAAAAATCTTAACGTGTTAAATAGATTCACAAATTTTTTATTGTTCATCAAAGAAACTGAATAACATAATTAGCAATCTTACCCTATACTCCAATAACAATAATTGCTTTTAAAAACAGCATAGTTCTATGGAAGCTGTCAAATCTTAAAAAGGCATTATTATGTTATTAAATATAATCATTATTAATTTATGAATTTTACTAATTAGTACTTTAAAGATTTTTTTAATCAATAATAAAACTTATAAAATTATTCTTATCGACTTTTTATAAATCCAAAACAATAATTTTTTTTCATTAATAAAAAAAACTTCAAAAATTTTTAGAATACTTGTTTTATAAACGTTTGTCTTATTCGCTGGCCAAACTTATCTACGCTCAATTAAGTTTTTTTTTTTGTTGAAAAAAGAATTATATTAAAAAGGGGTTTGCCTCCCTGAGGCTAACAAAGCCAACATTACAGATTGAAAATATTACAACTTTGGAAGTTTAAAGGAGCAAATCTAACAAAAGAGACCCCAAGTGGGTCTACCAAAATATACATATTAAGATCACAAGGAGGAGGATGATGATAAGACAAGCTTGGGTGATCCAAAAGAGCCTATCTTGCAAGTTGGTCAGCAAAGTAGTTACCTTCTCTGTAAGTGTGCGTGATGAGCACTCTAGTGAACGCCAGGAGAGTTAACCTACATTGGGTGTGATATAGTTTGGCCAACCGACCGTCCTATCTGAATCAACACTACAAGAGAAGACGAACGAATCACCTCGGTCGGACGGTCAGGCCCAGCTGTCAACATCGCGCAATCAAGTTGAAAAGTATTAAACTTTTGTATAGTATAATAATGTAATCAAGTTTTACTTGAACTTATACCTCTAGGCAATCAAAAATTTAAAATAAGTTCAAATATGAAAAAATGGGCAGCAAAACAGGGGGGAAAAAATAAAATCCTTAAAAAAAACAGAAAAAGAAAATAAAAGCTAATAATATTGGTTAGGAGTTAGGACAATCTGAAAAAATCAGTGGAACTAAACTGAGCATCAATACATTGAAAAGATATAATAGACACAAATTATGTTTATTTATTTTTGTATGTTTTTTCTTTGGTTGAAAAAGATATAAAATAATGTCAAAGTGCCAGAGTCAACTTTTTTGTTCTTTTAATAATATCATAAAAAAGAAATATTCCAATGATGAAAATTATGTTTATTTGTTTTTGTATGTTTTTTCTTTGGTGGAGTTTTCTTGTCAAGTATATGTTTCTTGATCCAATATATGTGACATCTAGAATTACAATTTGCCATTCTTGTGTAAAAAAAAACTTTCACTATTTCATCAAGTTGTTACAAGAAGAAACTACGTCACTTTTAGAATCAAAATAATAGTATATGAAAAATATAGGCTAAAGTATTATTTTGGTCTTCAATGTTTGCATGAAGTTTAATGTTAGTCCTCAATGTTTCAAAAGTTTAATGTTGGTCCTCAAAGTTTTTTTTTGTAAATTTTGGTTATCGAGCCTAACACCGTAAACATTTTGCCGTTAAATGATGATGTGGCATACTTATATATATGGCATACTCTCTCTCCTACATGTCATATTTTAATGACGTGACATGACACGTCACTGCCACGTCACCCTAGATGATGATGATAATGATGATGATGAAGGAGAGAAGATGATGATGTGGCAATTTGGGGTGACGTGGCAGTTATGTGTTATGCCACGTCATTAAATATGACACGTAGGAGAGAGGGTGTGCCATATAAGCATGTCACGTTATCATTTAACGGCAAAAAGTTTACGGTGTTACGCTCGAGGACCAAAATCGACCAAAAAAAAAACTTTGAGGACCAACATTAAACTTTCGAAATATTGAGGACCAACATTAAACTTCATGCAAACATTGAGGATCAAAATAGACCTTTAGCCAAAAATATATGTATTGTTTTTTAAATTGATTGAATTTATAAAAGAAATTGACATGTGATTTAGAATTTTTTTTTTTGGATAACTAATAGTGGTTTAGATATGCTAAATTTTAATATGCATACTTTTTAAAAATATTACAATTTTTTTAGATAATGGAGACACCAAGTCCAAGTGTAATAAATGCTTTAAATGTGAATGATGATGGGATGATATTGAAAATTTAGAGAAGAAACCAATTGAGAAAGAAAAGAGGAAAAAAGGAAACTTCAAATGTATGAAACTTTTTCAAAAAAATAGGAAAATGTGCAGATGAGATACAAAGAGCAGCATGTATTAGGTGTAAACAAGAATTTAAAACCGGGGGAACTTATGAGACTTCTCATTTACATCAACATATTTCATCTTGCAATTTTGTTTCATACCATGATGTTAGTCACATGCTTATTAATCAAGAGGGAAAACTAAAGAGTAAAAAAATAGATCAACAATTATCACGTCAATTGTGTGCAGAAGCCATTATTGAGCACGATTTGCCATATTCATTTGTTGATTATCAAGGAATTAGAAAGTGGATAAAGTATTTGAATCCTAATGTGATAATGCCATCTAGAAACACAGCTATCTCTGATGTTAAAAAAAATTATGAAAAGGAAAAGGAAAAGCTGAAGCAAGAAATGGCTAGAATTCCTAATAGAGTTTGTTTAACTTCTGATGTGTGGACTGCATGTACTTCTGAAGGTTACATATACTTGACTGCGCATTTTGTTGATGAAAATTGGACTTAGAAGTATAATTTTGAATTTTTGCCGCATGCTTCCTCCACTTATTAGGGTTGAATTATCTAACACTATACTAAATTGCTTGAAAGAATGGAGTTTGGAGAAGAAAGTTTTTTCACTCACATTGGACAATGCATCTTCCAATGACAATATGCAAGATATTTTAAAAAGACGGCTTTGTTTGAATGAAGATTTGTTATGTGATGGTGACTACTTCCATATTCGTTGTTCTGCTCATATTTTGAATCTTATTGTTCAAGAAGGATTGAAAGTAGCAAGTGATGCATTGCATAAGATTAGAGAAAGTGTAAAATATGTGAAAACATCTTATAGGAGGATGAAAAAATTTGATGACTGCGTCCGTGAGAATGGTGGAGTTGAAACAGGGCTTGAGATACGATTAGATGTCACAACAAGATGAAACTCCACTTATTTGATGCTCGAAAGTGCACTCCATTATCAAAAGGCTTTCACCCGTCTCAATTTAATTGATAGGAATTATAAATATTGTCCATCAGTTGAGGAATGGAGAAGAGCAACAAAAATGCGTGAGTTTTTGGAGCCATTCTTTGAGACAACAAACTTAATTTCTAGTTCGAAGTATCCCACATCTAACTTATACTTCATGCAAGTTTGGAAGATCGAGTGCATGTTAAATGCAAGCTTAACTAATGAAGATGAGGTTATAAGGGATATGGCACACAGAATGAAAGTGAAGTTTGACAAATATTGGAGTGAGTATAGTGAAGTGCTTGCTTTTGGAGCGATTCTTGACCCTCACAGTAAGTTGGAATTCTTACTGTTTTGTTATTCAAAAATTGATCCTCTCACAAGTGAAGTAAAAGTTCAGAATGTGAGGATGAAGTTATATAAGCTTTATAAGCAATATGAAAAGAGAGATGAAGAATCAAACTCTACACCTCAATCACAGTTAGACTTTGTTGGTAGTCTCAAATCCACAGTTGGAAGCGAGAATCCTATCAAAAGTGACAATGTTTTTTTGTGTAAGTTTCAAATTTTGTTAATTATCTTTTGTTTTATAATTATTTTCTTATATATTTCAAACATTTTATTTGATATTTTAGTTATTAATTTTATTTTATTTTTGTAGCGATTTAAAAAGTTTAAAAATCATACTTCTTCTAGTGCGGGGAAGTTTGAATTAGATCAATATTTGAATGAGGCAGCACTTGATTTTGATTTTTATGAAGACTTAGAAGTCTTGCAATACAAGAAGGATGTGCAAAAGCGATTCCCACATTTGTCTATTATGGCACGTGATGTACTAAGCATTCCAATAACTACTGTGGCTTCTGAGAGTGCATTTAGTATTGGTGCTCGTGTTTTAACGAAGTATAGAAGTTCTATCCTTCCTGAAAAGGTTCAAATGCTTATTTGTACGAGAAATTGGTTGCATGATTTTCATAGTGATTCAAATGGTATTATTTTCTTGTGCTTTTTATTTATTTTATTTTATTGCTTTAATTTACATTTTATTATTATTAATTTGTTTTGTTACTTTGAATTATATAGATGATGAAGACTTTGCTAAGAAGGATTTGGCAAAAACAAATTAATGATGATAGAAGAAGAACAAGAAGAAGAGTGAAGAATTAAGTTGAAGATGAAGTTTTAATTGTTTTATTTTAATTTTAGTATTAAACTTTATGAATTATGATGAATTGTATTTTTTAAATGATGATTGATGGATGATGAGATGAATGAATGAATGAATGAATGAATGATGAATGATTGGTGAAAATTTAAATGAATGGATGAATGGTTGATGAAGTTTTAAATTAATGTATGAAATGAATGATTGAATGTACGCGAAATATAAATTTTAATTTAATGGTTGAATGATTGTATGTGTGTAAATTGTGATAAATTGTAATATTGCATTGGATTTGTTCTTTGTATTTGTTTTTTTAGAACCATATATTTAATATTTGTATTTATGTGTGAATTGTTGTTTAAATTAATAAATAAATGTATATTTTTTTGTTCAAATGTTCATGATTGTATGAAAATTTGCATTAGATGAACAATAGGATGACTAAATTTAGAATTGTCTTAAAATTCTTGAAAGAATAAAAAAGTAAGGTTGTTTTAAAAAAAAATTAGGACGGGCCCGTTTTTAAAACGGCCCAGCCTAGCCTGGCCCTAAAATAATTAGGACCAAAACGGACTAGGGCCGAGCTGACCCGTTTTGACAACTCTACTAATGGCAAAGATTCTCGGATTTTCAGAGTAAGCTCCATTCGAGTTTAACTTTATCCAGTCATCATTAGGTGGTATCAACTTAATGAAAATATCTTTAGAGGGATGATTTGGATTCTGGTTCTTTGCGAGATGTCAGAATTCAGCCGCTGAGGCCAAACCTCTGTTTAACACCCGATCATAAGTCAGATGAGAGTTATTGAAAATGATGTTATTTCTTAGATTCCAAATGTGCCACATAATGTAAATGAACATCGTGCCATGAGGAATTTGTAAGGTAGAGAGAAATTTGTTTGTAGCATTCTCTCTTACCTCTTTAAGAGTACTCTAAGGCGCTCGATCGTGCCTAATAGGAATAAGAAGGTTAGCCTTCCTCTAAACCTGTTTAGTGAATTCAGTTTGTTTCACACACCCCCATTTTTAACTTAAGTTGAAGTATATTATTTCACTAACACCGTTAAATAAATAGCAATTGTGACTTAAGTGGCATGACACTATTAACACTAAGCTTCTTCCATAGTTGAAAATACGTCGATTCGCCAAGTGTAAAAGCAAAATTATAGCAACAATAACGCACTTGTGACTCTCTGCAAAATTTGAGAGATAAAAAGTTGGACACTATTTTTGCCATCATTTTACTCTAACATTAGTGAATCTATGCATCTTCAATAACGAAAGAATTTTAGAATTAAAGATATCACACCACATAACAGTGTTAGTAAAATAGGTAACATTATTCAAAAAATGATACATTAGGAATATAATTGATCGTAATTAAACATTAGAAGCATATTTAACCAAAGCCTTAAACATTGAGTACTAAAGGTACTTGTTTTTTTTAAAAAATTTCTATACCCCAAGCCTAAAACTATACATTAATCAATGTAATGCCAAATTACTATATCTAAAGAACAATGAAAAGGATAGATTATGCAGAAACCAAAACACCTTTGATAGCTTGATAACTTGCAATATGTTATTACAATTTAGGTCTACATGACGAGAATATTACAATTTTTACAAATATGAATCTAAAGAAACCATTTTGGTTTGAGAAACAGACCTCTACATCCACGCATTGCAATCCTGCACCGCAAAAGCTATTCTCATAATTTATAGAGACTTCCATCCTTTTCTTGCATTCGCCTTAATTGGTATATGATTGTGCTTACAATGGTTAAGATAAAAGTTCAATAATTCAGTCATACTAAATTTCAATACATTATTTTAATAATTTATTATTATTTTTTAATAATATTAAAAACCCACAACCACCGTGAATAATCATGGACCAAATAATTAAGAAGATATACTAAAATTCAATAGTATTAAAAGTTTCCTCCATAGTGAGAACCACCGCTATGGACATCATTTCCTCTTCCATTTTGATTGTGCTGCCTCCGTGCCGTAGCCAAAGACACAAGGTCACTTCTCATGAAATTGTGAAGTTCGGTCAACTGTATGTTCAACCAACATGGATGTTAAATGTGCGAGCGGAGATTCTCCGACGAAATATTTTAATTGAAATGCACGATCATAGTCGTCGGCTAAAGTAGAACTGTGCGGTATAGAATGCATATTTTTTGGTTTCTCAAGGTATTCATCAGCTCCACAGACCAAGGACTAATCCTCCACGGATCTGAGCTCCATAAACATCTCCTTGATTGATGCCGAATTTCACAAAACTTTAATTTAAAAGATCCACCTCTAAAATGCTGTAGTTGTGGATTTATAAATACTCAAGGTCCCTCCTCTCTTGAGCTAGTTTTTGTGAATTTCGTCGGCCCAAAGGCTGCAGCCACGGCCCATCAATGCCGAGATCGATTTGCAGCCGTTGATTTCATTTCCCAAGGTCCAACCACGGAGGCTCCTGACCATCCGATTGATTCCCATCCATCGGTTCTGATTTCATATCCGACCCACCACCATCACCCTCAGGTAATTCCGGCGAGCTGGACTGCGTTTGATGATTCGCTTCATCTTTCCCAATTCCGTCTAATGCTTCCCTCCTACATCGTTTAATCCCAATGGAAACCCCAAACAACTTAGGCACATGCACTACTTCCTCACACACACCTTGCTTCACAGGTAGGAGCTCCATCAATGGCTTCCCTTCGGGTACACTACTAGAGGAAGAGCCTACGCCTTCTAATTGGCTAGAAGCATAATTGGTCATTAGAGCCAGAATGTTATTACACAGACTCTTAAGCTGACTCACTTCCTGACTCAGTTGCATGTTCTCCTTCCTCAGCCTCTCGTTCTCTTCTAACAGTTCCGGCGCGGCGGTGCTGCAACTGGCTGTGCGGAGGAGCACCGCCGTGTTGTTGTTTCCAGAAATCGGAGATGAGTTTGACGAGATTACCTGTTCGTCGCCGGAATTTGACGACGGAGACACCGCTCTGCCCACCGCAGCCACTGCCACTGCATTCGCCGCCGTCGACGACGGTAATGTGATCTTCCGCCGTTGAATGTCGCGGAGAAGACCTTTCTCACCTCGCCGGAAGCTATCATTAGCGAATTCCCACCGATCCGGAACAACCTTGCGAAATCCCTAACCAAATTCAAAAGGAATACATTAGAGACAAAGACATCAACCACACTAAACAGAAAACACAAATTTGGATTGATTGATTAATTAATTAATAAATTAATTACATAGGTGTTGAGTTGACGAACGAAGCTAGAGAAGTTGTTGTGTTTGAAGTACTTGGGGAGCAAATCGCGAGCGAACTCGGCCGCCTTCCAGACTACGAAACTCGTCCCGTCTTCGTTCCAGGAAATTAGGTCATCCACGGAAGGATCATCCACGAGCTGGTAGGTTTTCGTCAGAAACGGCGTCGGAATAGATCTCTGCGATTGCGAGTCTGCTTGTGCCAATTCACCACCAGAAGTACTCTCGAGTGGCGCCGCATGATGATGATGATGATAATGGACTTGGCTTCCAGATCTAGAACTCATCGTCCTTCCGGCAGCACTCTGAATTCAAAACATTATTTCCACAATCGCATCTGTGTGATAATTGCGAGTGAGAAAACGAACGAACGAACGAACGAACGAACGATAAACAATATTAACATGACTCAAATTCGTATAATAAGGATTATAACCTTTTTTGGAGCGTAGCGGGATTGAGAATAATAAAATGGAAAAAGCAACGACTTCGTCGTCTTTGTAATTAATTACGATTACCTTCATAGCTAGAGTAGAGATGGATGAATTGTTCAATCTTCAATCAGCCGGCACTTGAATTTTCTCACCCGCCAAACAGAGAATAAGGAGGAGGAACTCCCGATCGAGCAGGGGGTGGTGGATTTTTTGTTGTTTCTAGAAGTTTCTTAGAGGAGAGTAAATGAATAAATGATAGAGGATAAGAGATAAAGAAAGAGCTTTCGTGGCTTCCAGAAGGAAAGGGAGATATGAGAACTTATTAGAATCCGGAAAGGCTAATTTTGGTGGGCCCCACATGGGTTATATTATTATTATTATATATATAAATGATTTTTTTAAAAAATTAAAATTAAAATATATGGAGAGAGTAAGAGAAAATGGGAGGCTAAGAAGTAAGGAGAAGCGAAGAAGGCGCTAGAAACTTCGTGACTTGTAAAAATTGCTAATTTGTTACTTGGTGAATGGTGAATGTGGCATCTGATTCTGCTTCATCACACAAATAATAAGAAGGCTTTGGATGCTTGTTTTGTTTTTGATTTTTTATTAACCCTCTTCCAGAACCTTCCCTATTCTTCTTGCACTCTTTATTATTGATAGGAAAGAAAAATAGAAAATGTATAAAAGAAATTGCTTTTCTGATATCTCTATCGAATAAAGATCTCAACCTAAAAAAAGAGAAAAATTTAATAGTAAAGTCCTTATTTACTTTTCTTCTCTTTTACGCTTTTATCTTTTTTTTTTGGTATTTGCACAAGTATATACAAAAAAAAATTAAACACAAATTTAGTAATTTTTTAAAACTATCTACAAATTTATACCATTTTTATTGTGTACCCCAAAAACGTCATCCGTGAGGGTGTTTTGTTGATTTTTTTGGAAGAAAAAGCCCTCAGTGAGGGCGTTTATAGAGTCAAATGGTCAACCCTATAAACGCCCTCAGTGATGACGTTTTTACCTAAAGGCGTTTTGTTGATTTTTTTACTAGAAAAACGCTCTCACTGATGACAATTTATAGGGTTGACTATTTGACCCTATAAACGCCCTCACTGAGGACGTTTTTCTAGTAAAAAAAATCAATAAAACGCTCTCACGGATGACGTTTTTGAAGGTGCACAGTAAAAGTGGTATAGATCTGTAGATAATTTTAAAAAGTTGCTAAATTTGTGTTTAACTTTTTTTTTGGTATATACATGTGCAAATGCCTTTTTTTATGTGCTGATTTTATAAATTTAAATTAAGGAAAGAATATTGTTTTTTTGTCCTCAAATTATAAAGTTTCTATTAATTTTGTTGTTAATTATATATATGAAAATTTAATTTTAAACAATATTGTCTTTCATCTTAATTCGGTTTAAATAATTAATGACATGTATAATATTATAACGTGATTATGTACTGACAATCAATGTTAATTGTGAAAATGTCAATATTTATGTCTATTATCGAATTCATGCATCTTTATATAGTTTATTGATGCTTTCAAAATTGTCCTTTTAACTTTTAGTTTATGTTGAAAAAAGTCTTTGTGTCAACATGAACATAATTCATGACATTAATAGTTCTAACAATATAATATATGAGACTACACCTCTTACTATCATAAAACACCAATAAAAAAAAAAAAAACTAAAGTATTATTTTGGTCCTCAATATTTGCATGAAGTTTAATGTTGGTCCTCAATGTTTCAAAAGTTTAATATAATGTTGGTCCTCAATGTTTTTTTTTGGTTGATTTTGGTCCTCGAGCGTAACACCGTTAACTTGATGATGTGGCATGCTTATATGGCACACCCTCTCTCCTACATGTCATATTTTAATGACGTGGCATGACACATCACTGCCACGTCACCCCATATTGCCACATCATCATCTTCTCTCCTTCATCAGCATTATTATCATCATCATCTGGGGTGACGTGGCAATGATGTGTCATGCCACGTCATTAAAATATGACATGTAGGAGAGAGGGTGTGCCATATAAGCATGCCACATCATCAAGTTAACGGTGTTACGCTCGAGGAACAAAATCGACCCAAAAAAAAAACTTTGAGGACCAATATTAAACTTTTAAAACTTTGAAGACAACATTAAACTTCATGTAAACATTGAGGACTAAAATACACCTTTAGTAAAAAAAAAAAAAAAAAAAAGAGATCACACAAAGAAATCCCAATTCCCATTACTTTGTGCAACTAAAAAGACATAGAAATTGACAATTGATTTAAGAGTATTGAAAATTTTATAGAGTTTACATACAATATTAATTTTTGCATCCCTAAAATCTTTTGCTATGGGGTTTTTAGGAGTGCCAGAAGACGTTATACGCAATCACAAGAAGTCTTCTTCTTTAAGTAGTTGGTGTCAAAACTTGAAAAATCACAACATCTTACCACTCTGTATGATTAGAATTGGAAGAGATGAATGTTGCAAGGGAGAAAAACATTTTTATTAGAGTTTATTATAAGGTTAAACAAATCATATACTTTTTGTTTTAAAATTATAAGTTGAACTAACTATATTTGCACAATCAACTTAAAATTGTGTTGATATTGACACGCGTCCTTTTTCAATGCAAATCAAAAGATGAAGGCAATTTTAATAACATTAATAAACTATAAAAGTGCATAAATTTGACAGTAGAACAAAATATTAGGTGACAAAATTGACCATAGACATTAACTAATTATATTTGTAGAATCACATTTGCACTTATCATTAATTAGACACAATCAAGATAAAAGATTTTGTAAAGCAAATTAAAAGTACAACAAATAAACTTATTCAAATCCAAATTGAGTGTTATTTTTATTAACTACTAGATTGTTACCCGTGCATATTGCACGGGTATTTTTTTTATAAATTATATTTTTTTTAAACAATATATAAATAATAATAAAGTGTATAAATTATATTTTAGTATTAAAATAATTCATATATATATAATATGCAAAAAAAAGGAAAAAATTTAGGTCCATTTTCTTATGTCCATTTCATCCAATTCCATCAATCATATATTGTATTTACACTCTCTTTCTTCTATGATTGGTCATATAAAAGGTGATCTTCTATATTCTCTCTCTACTGTGATTGGTCATTTAAACACTTTTTGCCACGTGTCATAATTTTATTGGGAAATTGGATGAAATAGACATAAGAAAATGGACCTAAGTTTTTTCCAAAAAAAAATCTCATGTACTTTAACTCTTTAAATATTTACTTTTGAGATTATAAAATATGTGTTTTAATTTTTTAATATATGATATATTAGATTCAATTTATTAAATCTATTAAATCTTTTATAAAAAAATTATTAAAAATCAATAATAACATAAATATTAATTATTTGTTTAAGTAAATAGCAGTACTATTTTAAAAATTAAATAGTATAGTAAATTAGATTTCTTAATTTTCTCTATCTTGAAATATTACAATCTCATTCTTTAATTAAGAGATAATCTGAACAAAATAGCCTTATGTTTATTATTAAAATAATAAAATAACTATTTGATGACAAATATTAAAAAAACAAAAATACAATAGTAAATTTTTACTAAAAATTAATAGTGAAATAATAATTTTTTAAAATTAAAATCATAACTTGTATATAAATAAGATATTTGTAATTAATATACTATCAAACTTGTAACTTTGAAATTTTTTTTATCCTTTTAATTTAATTGATTCAAATTACAAAAAACAAAAAATAATATCACAATAGAAAAAATAAAAATTAGACTTTTTATAAGAAAAATAGCAAGCTATATAAAAATACACTTATTTTTATTATTTAAATAATTAAATATGTACTTCAATAATATAAAGGCTAAAATAATGCACATACACCCAAGCATGTGTGAGGGTAATTTAGTATTTTCAAACCCCCTGAGTTTTCACTTTAGGGGCACATACACCCCCTAAGTTTTCACTTTACGGGCACATACCCCTGAGTTTTTACTTTGGGCAGAGACACCCTTTACACATGCTTGCTGACGTGGCACTTAATGCCTAGTTTTCACGGAACCCTAACAGAAGGGGTGTCTCTGCCCCAAAGTAAAAACTCAGGGGGTCTATATGCAACTTTTAAAACTCAGTGGGTGTATGTACCCCTAACTCAAAATTTAAGGGATATATCTACATTTTAGCATAATATAAAATATTATTTTATAAGATTTAAAATAAAATAGAATAAAAATTTTATAAAAAAGAATAATACTGTCCATAAAAATATAATATTGAAATAATATTTTTTAAATTAAACAAAAATTCATATATAAATCAAATATTTATAATAAACTATAAAAATTATAACGTATTATTTTTTTTCTTTCACCTTTTTTATTTAATTAGTTGAAACTGCAAAAAAGATGAAGATGGAGAAAACTAAAAAATATCATAATTTTGATAATTTATTATAAATATATAAGTTTAATATAAATTTTATTTTATTTTCAAAAAATATATAAATTTTATTTTAAATTTAATACTAATAAATTAATTTACTTTATAATTATTAGATATACATTTCTTCTAAAATTATTTTATTTTTATTTCTTGTTATATTTAAGTTCATTCTCATTTCTTTATTGTTTAAATAAATAGAAGCTTGGCAATGTATAGTATACTATCAAATTATTACTTTAAAAAAATTTTCATCTTTTAAATTTAATTGATCCTAATTGCTAAAGAAATGGAAGATCACAATTGAAATGTTAAAATATATGTTTTATATGAAAGAAATCACAAGCTAAATGATAAAATATATTTCAATTGTTATCTTCATTGGTCAAGACAACTTTTATGTCTTTTAACTTTACACTAATTTTTTAAATTTGTCTCCAAAATATTTTTGTAGTCAACTTTGACCAGAATGTTTCAAATTAGATCGATTTTTTTCAAATTAAATTTTGTCCTAATGTATAATTTCGTCCAAATACTAATGGAAAATAATGTCATCACATTATACATATAATATTAATGTGAACTCATAACTTAGAACGGCAACATCTCTTCATATTAATGTCAAGGATCACTTAAAACAATGTCTTTATATTAAGAAAAAAATATGAAAAAATGATATCACAGTGATTAATGAGTTAGTAGTGAATAATATTAAATGTATAATGCTATCTTATTGTTTGCTTTTAGTAATTTTGGTAATTTTTAGTGTTAGAAGTTAGAACAAAATGTGAAATTTTAAGAAATAAATTGATTGCAATTCAAATATTTTGCTATAAAATTGATTGCAAAAATAAGTTTAGGGACGAAATTACAAATTATTTTAAATTTTGAGACATAAAAGGGAATTTTATCTAAATTGAAAATGTAAAGAAAATTTAAAATAATAATAATAAAATCTAATCTTAATATAATTTTGAATTTAAATTTAAAATAATTTTTAATACTAATCAGTTAGTTAGTGCACTATAAAATAAGATATTCTTCATTATATATGTAATGTCAATATTCATGTTTAAAATTAATAATATATATATATATATATATATATATATATATATATATATACACACATTTTTCAAAAAAAAAATCAATCTATATATATTCTATTAGGCTTGTAGCTGATGTGACATTAGATAAGTGCAAGCTTAATAGCTTTTATATATATATTGATTGAAACTTCAAAAAAGATGAAGATGGAGAAAACTAAAAAAATATCATAATTTTGATAATTTATTATAAATATATGAGTTTAATATAAATTTTATTTTATTTTTAAAAAATATATAAATTTTATTTTATTTTTAAAAAATATATAAATTTTATTTTAAATTTAATACTAATAAATTAATTTACTTTATAATTATATAGATATACATTTCTTCTAAAATTATTTTATTTTTATTTCTTGTTATATTTAAGTTCATTCTCATTTCTTTATTGTTTAAATAAATAGAAGCTTGGCAATGTATAGTATACTATCAAATTATTACTTTAAAATTTTTTTCATCTTTTAAATTTAATTGATCCTAATTGCTAAAGAAATGGAAGATCACAATTGAAATGTTAAAATATATGTTTTATATGAAAGAAATCACAAGCTAAATGATAAAATATATTTCAATTGTTATCTTCATTTTATATTTGTACAATTCCCATCAATTAAATTAAAAAAAGAAAGGTCAAGACAACTTTTATGTCTTTTAACTTTACACTATTTTTTTAAATTTGTCTCCAAAATATTTTTGTAGTCAACTTTGACCAGAATGTTTCAAATTAGATCGATTTTTTTCAAATTAAATTTTGTCCTAACGTATAATTTCGTCCAAATACTAATGGCAAATAATGTCATGACATTATACATATAATGTTAATGTGAACTCATAACTTAGAACGGCAACATCTCTTCATATTATTGTCAAGGATCACTTAAAACGATGTCTTTATATTAAGAAAAAAAATATGAAAAAATGATATCACAGTGATTAATGAGTTAGTAGTGAATAATATTAAATGTATAATGTTATCTTATTGTTTATTTTTAGTAATTTTGGTAATTTTTAGTGTTAGAAGTTAGAACAAAATGTGAAATTTTAAGAAATAAATTGATTGCAAGCCTAATAGCTTTTATATATATATTGATTGAAACTGCAAAAAAGATGAAGATGGAGAAAACTAAAAAATATCATAATTTTGATAATTTATTATAAATATATAAGTTTAATATAAATTTTATTTTATTTTCAAAAAATATATAAATTTTATTTTAAATTTAATACTAATAAATTAATTTACTTTATAATTATATAGATATACATTTCTTCTAAAATTATTTTATTTTTATTTCTTGTTATATTTAAGTTTGATTTTAGTACTTGATGGAAAAAATTATAAGTATATCTATAAAAGTTTACCTTTGTAGTCTTACAGATTAGATAATTATGAGAAAAAGACAAATATACAACTCAATATCATATAAATCATAACTAATTATTTAGTTTTATGAATTTTAAGAAATTTATGTTATTATTTTGATTGGTTATGAATGATTAAAGGAACATTACCTATTTTTATTACATTTAAAATTGTTATATATTATAAATTTTATTTATTTAGTGTATATTGCCGTACTTGTACCCTATTTTTTAACATGTTTGCCGTATTCCGTACTCTTACCCGCACTCGTATTTATGCAACATACGGGAAAACATACGAAGAAAAACATATTAGTATGTATGGCTATTAATTCATTGTGTATAATATACCCAAATGATCAATTAACATTAAAAAGGGAAGAGCAGCAACACATTGGAGATAGTATTTGTTCATTGAGTGCGAGAGGAAATTTGAGAGTGCATCATCTTATTTGTTATACTCTAACTCTTTCAAAACCAATCATGAGATAATTCATTTCAGCTAAAAAAAATCATGAGATAATTCATAATAAATGGTTACTTCAATAATCGCAATATAATTTATAGAGAAATTTAATCACAAAGAAATACACAACTGAATTTTTTTAATAAGGGATCTCCGCAGACAAAGTTGGTTGCAATAGACATGTATTCATAACATGTGTCAACACAACCATAAATTATTCAGCCAATGTCAACTGTCAAGTTCGGCAACAAGGGAAAGTATCACGAACAACAATAAATCAATAATTATCACTAAAATGAAAATGAGCATAGTAGAAAATGATTACCACAACAATTTACATCAAAGAATCACTTGGCTGTACAAAAAGTGCAGTTAATCAGAGGCCTTGCATGTAATTTGGCTATGATGTATAGATGTGGTAACTAAATGAAAGTGAAGTAGTGTGCTAACATATAAAGAAATCATGGCTAAAAAGAAAACGTTTCTAAGAAATAAGAAGTACGAAAGAAATTTTGAAGGACAAAACCTCCAACTATTCCATAGTCCTTGTGATAATCCATTTCTATTAGCAATTGGTTCTCCAAAAGTGCAACAGAAGAAGACCAACATTTATGAATTTAAACGTGTTTGACGAGAATGACGGGATGGAGAAAATCAAGCGCTATAATAGAATCTTTTAATTAATTATTTAGAAGATAAATAACTAAAATCAATGGAGAGATTTAAGGAAGAGAAATTAAATTTTTAATTTTTAAAAAAATTTAAATTAACTTTAGTGCCAAGTGTCACCTTTGGCAAGACCTTGCATTCTGAATTCATCAAGTCATGGCGTTAGTTTTTGAGCAAGATTATTAAACAAAATAAGGCATGGTGGAAAAAGCTCTATGTATAATAGGTGACCTGCATAAAAGTAGTCGAAGTTGATCATTTTAAAATGTGTTTTATCACAAGGCTTTTACGTGCAAAAATGAGAAAATAAGTGACATATTCTCACCTCCAACATAATGAGAATGTCTATGTTTTGATTTCGGAAACATCCTGCAAGGACAGAAAATTAAACCTTAAGGTCTTTTTTTTTTACTGAAAAAACCTTAAGGATTTCAATGAAGAGCATTTGATAAATAAAACATACCAATTCAAATTAAATATATATCACAATTTGTACCAAGCTTCATCCAACAGTGCAATGATACCAATGGGCTTCTGCAAATGAAAGCAAATATAAGTTCACAAGAATCTAAAGATAAAGGCCATACAAATAGATTATTTTTCTCATACAAATAGATTACATACAAATAGCAAATAGGTTACTTTCTTTTGACGTGATTGTAGAGATGTAGTTCTTAAACAAATTCATTAACAATACAAATATAAAACCATCTTGTCCCTTCTTATTCATCCAAACCAAGGCTAGGAATTAAACAAAATAAGGCCTGGTATATAGAAGGAATTTACCTGGCATGAATTAATACCACCAAATGATTTTGGAGTTTAAACAATGATATTGATTTGAAAACATTATATACAGAAGGCCGCCTAAAGCTTAACTTACATAGTATACCGGATGATATTGTACATGTAAGCAGATTCACACAGTCTCTTTGAATCCAATCAATGTTTATTGATTTATGGTGGTGAGATGAAGATCTCAATGACGAAGGCAAGACATAAACGAAGGACCACGGTGAACTGGAGAAGAACATGACGGTGATGGTTGAAACACGTCGGTGGTGACGGAGAGTATAATGGCTATGGGTGGCTCACGCTGAAAATCAAATATAGTATATTTTTTCGAGTAGGGTTGAGGGATTTAGGATTTTGAATTAGAAATTTAAAATTAGGTTATGATAAGAATTTAAAAGTTGACTTGCACTAATTAAGAGATTTTATTTCGTACATTTAATTTAATTGATTGATTATTTAGTAAATATTTGCTTTCAAGGTGGAGCCTATATGAATCCTATTTGGCGCCAATTTGGACACATGTGACATGCATCCAAAGACTATAAAAGCTGATGTGGCAGGTGGAGGCTCCATGCCTCTTCCTTTATATATTTATATAGATTATATAGAATAGATATAGATATATAGATTAAAGGATAAGATATGGTCATATGGATAACCCATAAAGCACTGAAGAGTCGTTTTATTCTTACTGTTTTATTTGTACTACCACGTGCTCAAATCAAACTGAGAAATTATATTATCATTTTATTTATTGTTTTGGATGCAAAATGTACAAATACTCAATTACACAACAGAAAGTAGTAAAATATATGTAGTTCTCTACAATTTAAGATGTATGGCGTTGAAAATCTTTGAGATTGAACAACATGTAGTCTATTTATCAAAGCTTAATTCAAGCCTTCTTCCCCTGATATCCCCATGGATTGTTGCTTGCCCAATTCCATTGGTCCCTGCACATTTCCTCCACACCATATTTTGCCCTAGAGATAAATTAAAAATTAAAAATTAAAAATTAAAAAAAAGAAAAAGAAAAGAAAAACTAAAAGGACGTCAAATTGCATCAAATGCTAGTCTTTGAGTTTTGATTTTTGGGTCAACAAAACTGACACAATAAGAAAAGAATGGACCAAGTCCTTACTTCCAACCAAGTTCCTTTTCAGCCTTCTCTGTAGATGCATAAACAGCAGTGGCATCTCCTGGCCTCCTTGGACACAATTTCAAAGGAATTTTCTGCAGATGAAAGAACAATCCAAAAAGGAAAAAAAAAAAAACCTTGAGAAGTGATCATATTATCATATATATGCATATACATAATCCATGAGTGTGTATAAGGATGATATATAAATACCTTCCCAGAAGCTTTTTCAAATGCTGCAACCATTTCAAGCACAGATGTACCCCGGCCAGTTCCCAAGTTGTAAGCAGTACAACCTAAGCACCGAGTTGGTCAATCATCAACTTAAAGAACACAAAGAAGCAAGACAATGACTATCTACCTAAAGACTTGATACATTTGGCCAGATTCTTAAGTCTTAACGCAGTTAGAAAGAACTCAACAATATTGTAGGAACAGTCCACGCTGAGATATGATTTGAAAAGGCAACCAAAAAAGAAAAAAGAAAAACATTTAACCTATGTTCTCTGTTGTGAGAAGCTTCCGCAGGGCAGCAATGTGACCATCAGCCAAATCCATTACATGGATATAGTCCCGAATCTGATTCATATAACCAAAAAAAGAAAATGGTTTATATATTAAAACAATATATCTCCGCATTTTTCTTTTTTTGAGAATCTTTATCTACCAAAAAGATATGTTACTATCACTTAAACATAAATAAAAATTGCGGTTATCAGATACAACTAATGAATTTCTCTAATTAGGTGTGATTTTGTTTTATGCAAAAATGAAATTGAATTTATGTGAATTTAACGCACCGCAGATCCATCTTTTGTGGGATAATCATGACCATATACATTAAGCTCGGGCAATCTACCCACAGCTACTTGTTCTATGTAAGGCATTAGGTTATTTGGGATGCCCCTGGGATCTTCACCAAGTTTACCACTTTCGTGTGCTCCAACAGGATTGAAGTATCTCAATAAAATAATCCTCCATTCTGGCTCAGCCTTCTGGATGTCCCGGGCAATTTCTTCCAAGAAAACCTGTCATAAATTGATCTGTCAGATAGGAAACAAAGCCAAACCGTAGATGAAACAGGTTATAAATTGATGTATCAGAGAGTTCATGCAGTAGCTTATGTTTCAGAATAAAAATTTCAATTTCAGAGAAATTGTTTTTTTTTAAAAGAAAAAAACAATGAAAAAAAAAATATATATATATATATAGCACAAAGGGATGCTTACCTTAGTCCGTCCATAAGGGTTCATCGCCTGTAACTTGAAATCCTCAACACAGGGTATCTTTTCAGGTTGGCCATAAACGGTTGCTGATGATGAAAAGACCATCTGTTTTCCCCAGCAGATATAGAAATTATGCGTCAATTGTGCATAAAGCATGAATTCGCAAGAGGAAATGAACTACCAAAAACACATACTACTTGCCAAGTGATATTCTACAGGATCATAGAGTACAATTTCAAGATTTAAATATATAGAAACAGAGAGGAATGAAAGAAGTCATGATTGTGGGACATCCTTTAATTACATGACAAGCACACAAATGAGACCCGTTTTCCTGAGTGGTCATACACAAAAGGAATCTATGTTTGCAGAATTAGGAGTTGAAATCGACATGATGGCTTACCAAATTATGATGATTTTAACCTGAAGCTCAATGAAATGACTAACTATTGACCTCTGAAGACCAGAATCATACATATTATTATGGTTCTAACTAGTAATTGGAAGAGCAGGACATAGATTTTCCAGTAATGAAGCCATGGGCTAACCTTTTTACAGTTATATTTCGCCATAACTTCATAGAGGTTGATAGTACCAATCAAATTAACATTAAAATACCGGCGGGGGTATGCAACACTTTCTCCAACAGCCTTTAGACCGGCAAAGTGAATCACAGCATCAAATCTGTATCAAATCTCTTAGCATAAGGTTTGCTTAAATTAAAAAGAATAGTATGAGATGATCATGCTTCATTCATACCTCACTTATTTTAAACAACCAAAAGAAAAATCAAAGTAATCAACCCACGTACTTAGTTTTAGAGAACAATTTCTCCAAGTCGTCCTTATTCCTGAGATCACCCTAAGACCAAGCCAAAGCAAGAGAATCAAACGAGGCAATTCACCGAGCCGAACTCCAAATTCCAGAGAAGAAGAAGAAGAAGGAAATCCGTACGCACCTGAGTAAATTCAAGCTTCTTAGACAGCTGAGGACCTACCACTTCCCGAACCCGATCCACGGCCTCCATGCAAGAATTGTCGAAATTGTCAATAATAGAAACCCTAAACCCATCCTTGAGGAGCTGAACGACGGTGTGAGTGCCGATGAATCCGGCACCGCCGGTCACCAGAACGGTCTGCTCCGAGCTCACCATTGTCAGGAATTCGACGGCGGAGGAAGGGGGAGAGAGTGAGAGTGAGGGGAGAGGCTTCGGAGAAAGGATTTATGGAAGAAGGAGGAGAGAATTGAGGAGGAGGAATTAAGGGATAAGATTGTGTGAAAAAAAAAACAAAACAAAAAAGGGAATGAAATGAAATGAATTACTTTATCCAAATCTGATTCGGTTAATTTCTTTTTCCATGTAAAGGCAGTTTGATTTTGGAAGGATTTCGCAGTTTGGCGCGCGGCTTGGGGTGGTGGGGTCTGTGAGTCTTACAATTGGTTTCGGGATTGGCTTGCCACGTCATACACCACTTGAATATGTTTTTGGTAAATGTAATAAGAAGACACTCTCATGGGAAGGGAAGGGCAAAATAGTACTTTCAAATCTACTTCCTTCCCTCAACCTCACCTTCCCTTTAAATTGAGAGGGAAGCAACCTTCCCTCTCACCTTCACTCAACCTTCCCTCTCCATACCAAACATATAACACACTCACTTTCCCACTCACCTTCCCTCTTCAACCTATACCAAACATGACATAAGTATTACTGGGCAGGGCGCCAGTGACATGTTGGGGAGACCAACAGAGGCCCAACGGATTACTGCACAGGCCTAAATCGCAAACAATTTTACCCAATCGCAACTACTCAACTAACCCTTAGATGCCAGTGTACACCACTTGAATATGTTGTGATAGTAGTACAACTCAATTTCCTATTATTAATTTTTTTAAATAGTTTACGTATTTTCTTTTAATAAAAAAATCCAATAATCTTCTAAAATTATAGAGGATCAGAGAGGAGAAGATCAATTTTAAATTAAACCAAAGGCTTGAAATTAAAATTATTATTTAAATATTATATTACTCTTATATGATATACTTAAAATTTCATATAACTATTACAAATTTAATTTAAAATAATATTTTAATAGCAATCGTTGACTCAATTGTTATAAACAATTTCTGTCATAAGCACCATCCCCATTCCCCACTATGTTATCTAACTAATAATAATATTATTTATTATATGAGTCTTTTTAACATGAAAAAAATAAAATATTAATATTAATATACATAATAACTTCTTCTATTCAACCCACTTGATTATTTTTTTTAAAATCAGGATATTTATTACATTGATTGATTCTCTCACTAAATTGTTGGCACTTCAAAAAATTAGACAATTTACCTAAAGATTTAAACATGAGAGGAGACCCTCTGCTGTCTCTATACTTAAAGATAATAATCGAATCTCACACTTTGTTAAAAACAAATGAGTCCCTCTCACTCAATCATATCCTTACTTTCATTTGATGTATTGTAGTTGATCTAAGTTCCAAATTCAAGAGCCCACATGTACATCATCAATTCATCATTATTATTATTTTTGGTGAAATACATCATTATTATTTACTTTCAACATTTAGGGTGTCTTTGGTTAGTAATGTGGAGATATAATATTGGATTACATCCAACATTCTTTTTACTAAACATACCTTACTTTTTGTAATGTAATGAATTTGTGTTTATCCCTTATTTTTTTTACTCACTTTTATTCCATTCCACTTTTAATTTAAAGATAAAATGATAATTTTACCCACTTTTGTTCCATTCACATTATATCATATCACATCATATCACATTGACATAATATTTCCATTTCTTCCAACATTCCCATTTCCTCACTCATTCCACCTACTAAATACACGCTTAATTTCATTATTCATGAAAATCTTATATTTAAAGAGTTCTATTTTTGAAGAAGTTAATATTCTAATTTTATTTTTTTTAATTCATTTAAAAAATACATTTATTATTATTATACGCATATATTAAAATAATAATAACTCTCTTGAATATCATTATTAATTGAGTTTCCCATAAAAAGCTTGTCCTGTCCAATCCATACTTGAATCTCCTTGGTGTCATATACACAAAGAGCTGTTATTAATACAGTGAGCTGTCAATGAAGAAGTCATAATGAAATGAATCTTGATGAATCAGAGAGTAGAGCCAGCCAGGTATGTATGGATAACATAGGCAAGTTGAGACGGTGCTGGGTCCCAAAACAGGAAAGTGAATAAGTGAAAGTGCAAAAACTGTAAAGTGTATGAAGTGCATAATTTAGATCGTTAAATAAAAATCGATATTCGTGTTTGTACTGTAACAGTTTTATCCAATGGTCCTTAAGTGTGTACTTTAGACATTTTACTGAATCTGCTAGCACTTTAACAGATCCGAATCTCCAAAAGAGACGCGTCCGTCGGGAGGCCATCCTTCAGCGTAAGATGTTTGTACTGTGTAGGGCTTAGAAAGTTGTGCGTTTTCATATTTTAAGGGTGAAACATACAAAATATGCCGATGGGATATCCTAACCTATTTTTCTCCCACAGAGAATGTTGCGTGAACGCCCCAAGTTCACACTGTACTATTCTTGGGAATACGACGGGATTTAGATAAGCTTCAGCGAGCAATCCCTACTGTGTTGTTTGTCCGTAATTGACAAGCTAAGTTAGGCTGCGTTGGTAACTTGGTATCTAATATATAAATGCACGATAAAGAAAGTATTGTAGAGTAAAGTATCGTAGAATAAAAGAAAGTACTGTAGAGAAGAGTGAAGAGAGAGATAGAGAGAAAATTAGGAAAAAGAAAAAGTATGATAAAAAATACGTTTAGTATGTATAAAATATGATGTAAAATTTTGTTGGGAATCGTAAAATACCATAATTGTACTCTATGGTATTCTAGAACATGAAAATTGTAGTTCATAACAATTTGAATGCGATATATTAAAAAAAAAAAAACAATTTGAATGCGTGCTACAACTACAATTTTCATGTTCTAGAAATAAGAATGTATGAAGATCATATTGAAATTGATTGTATTAAAGAGTAAGTTAAATTAAAAAATACATAGAGAAGTTGGTTGAAACAAATTTTAAATAATTTGGATATCCCCAAAAAGTGTGGTTGAATTGAAGAGACTGATTCATCCCTAATCAAGTGTTGGGATTCGATACTTGACCTTGGGTAGCAACTTTAAATTTTTTGGTCAATTGTCTCATCTTTTGAAGTACTTACAATTCAATGAGACGCTAAAGATTTCTCTAGGTAGAATTGATCAGATAAAAAATAATCTAATAACTAAAATTAAAAAAAAGAACCAAAAGAAATAAAATAAACTATTAGGTCGCATTCTTTTATAAGAACTAGTATTGAACCCGTGCGATGCACGAGATATGCATATAGATTATTTTTTATATTAATTTAAATTATTTTGTAACCTAAAAAAAATAGACACATATAATCTGGAGTATAAGAGTTTTTTTTGTATTTTCGTAAACAAATAGAGTCAATTGTTTATTTGTCAATAATTTTATATAGATAATAATATTGTTGTTAAATACTCTGCATTCTATAATGACAGAACACTTCAAAAATCAGATCTAATAATGTTGATACTCTCCTGTACAAATACTAATGTTAAATACTCTTCAGTACTTTCAGCCCATATCTTGAACGAACATATGAAATTGCTGCACATAGTTGACCATCGGTAAATAGAAAACGTGATAAGTATAAACTTACATTAGATAATGTCTGTCTTTAGCTCTTATTGATAGTTATTGCAAAAGACAAGACAATTGAAAATTATCGACGTTGGAATCTAAATTGTTTGGACAAAAAAAAATCCTAAATTGTAACATCGAATATGAAGTAATCACCGTATGTGCAACAAACTTACCAGAAATAATCATAGCTTCAATAACATTTTTATACAGTCTTGTCACAATCAAAATTTGTTTCATTACAGTAAACCATTGATTTATCAATATTATGAAATAATATAACAGGTGCACCAGCTTTTAGTTTCAGCTCATGATATGGAAGTCTGAAACTAAAAATGGTATTAAGAAATTTCCCGGTTTTAAACATCTTGTACCAAACGGGTCCATTATTATCTCTTCATAATTTTTTATAAATAATTTATTACTTTCTTATATCATATCTACCCATTCTTCACTTATCTACTTTTTATTCTTCCCACACATAGCTCTATTTACCTACTTTTTTTTATTTTTTTATACATATTTATTTATCTATTTTTTATATTTTCAAATCCTACGTCTATTTATTAACTTTATTATTCTCTTAATATCTTTCTCTATTTACTTTATTGTTTTTATGTTTATCTTTTTCACACCATTTCTTTTTTTTTTCTCACTCACATTTCTTCATCTTCCTCCTCTTCTTTTGTTTTTTTGAGTTTATTGTTTCTATGTTTTTTTTCTTCCTCTTTCTCAAACCGTTATATATATTTCCTTATTTTTTTCATCTTTCTTTCACACATTATATTTTTCTTATCTCATTCTGCTTCTTTTTCTTCTTCTCCCTCTCAATTTTATCCTTCTTTCCAGTTTACTATTTTTTTTTTGTCAATTTGATGTATGAATGATAAATTCAAGATGGATAAGATTTAATTTATCATTTGATCCAAAAATAATAAAGTCATCATTTTATATATATATATATATATATATATATATATATATATATATATATATATATATATATATATATATATATATATATATATATATATATATATATATAATTGATCACTCTAAAGTATTTTTAAACAAAAATCAAATAATTGCCATCTTTGTTATTATTTTTCTTGACCAATCAATTGATTAAAAAAAATATAAAGACATGCTCACAAAAAAAAAACTTATGAATATAAACAAAAGAATACATATAAATTAAAATATTATAGAAAATCTTTATATTCTTTTTAATAAAATAAATGATTCATATATATATATATTATTACTTTTTTTTTTTCTCTTCTTTCCATCCACTATTTACTTATCTAATTTTTATTCTTTCCACACCTATTTCTACTTACATACTTTTTATTTTCCCCACACATATTTATTTACCTTGTTATATATTTTTCAAACCTACTTCTATTTATTAATTTCTTTCCTTTTCTCTATGTATTTCTCCATTTACTTTATTGTTTCCATGTTTATCTTCTTCCTTCCTTCCCTCCCTTTCTTTTTCTTTCTCACTCACATTTTTTCATCTTTCTCATATTCTCCTTCTATCTTCTTGCCACCATCTCTTTCTCACACCATTATGCATATTTTCTTCCTCTTTTTCAAATCGTTATGTATTTTTTTTATTCTCTTTTCTCATCTTTTTTTCATACATCAAGTTTTCCTTTTCTCATTATGCTTCTTTCTCTTCTTCTCACTCTTTCTGGCTCTCATTCTTCTTTTCAGTTTACTATTTTTATTAGGTAATAGATGGATTAAAAAAAATGGAGACATGTTCACAAAAGAAACATAAAGATATGCTTATTGATAAACCTGTCATTTTCCTAGCTAGCACACACATACTTGAGATTTCGGCTTTTGTTCTCATATTTATAGTTTCACTTTAATCTATATAATATTTTTTATTATTTCCCTAAAAATTTGTCCCTATTTAATAGCATTTACAACATTTTAATGAAATATTCATTCTGTTGAAATTTTTGTCAAGATAGTTAACTACATTAAATAATTGATTGGAAGATTCCAAAGTGATTTTGGCTTGATTTAATTTTAATATTACCACTGAATCAAACTTTATTTTACGCTAAACTCTTAATAATTATTATGAATTTTAATCCTACAGAAAAGATAAATTTAGATATTATTAATTATCAAGTTTTTTTATGAAAATAATTATCAAATTTTTAAACAAAATATAAGCAAATTTAATTTTTAGTTATTTATATTCAATAGACCGACCATAGCTTTCAAAGGGTGTTCTCTTTTGCTTTTTTTTAACTTCAATAAAATTGCAAGGAATTTCTAAGGGATTATTGGGTATTGGAATAAAGGAAAATTAATTATCATGTTACTTCTCTCCTCTTACCTCTCTTTTCATCCTTAATCTCCAATCTAAAGATATTTGAGAGGTCATCATTGGAGAAATATTGTGTCCCTTATGTGTTGTAGTCAATTTTCCTTGCATCCAATATCTCAACATCTGAAGTGCTTAGTGGGGGATGACTCGAATTCATTTTTACCTGACCATTGCTTGGCATGAACCCACCTTGAATTCCCTATTCAATTAGAGGCACATTAAATCGGAAAGTTAAGTGACAGTGAATAAGGTTAATATAATAATTTTTTTTTGATAGAAAAAGTTAATATAATAATAGTGTTACTTACCTAGTCCATTACATATATCTTTCCCAGCATATACAAGCACCTTGATTCCATCCTCAAGAAGAGAAGGAATACCACTTCCAAATTCCTCAAGATTCAAAAATAAATTATTGCATGTGAAAGTACATAAGATTTACAGGTTACCTCAATAGCAAAAATTATTTGTCATTTCTTAATCCACAAATCAACCCTTATCGACACAGATTATTTGTCGTTTTCTAATTCACAAATCAAAGTAGATTATTTGTCATTTTCTAATTCACAAATCAGCCCATTTTGTTAATGTTTACTATTATCTCAAAGTGAACTGATTTTATTTTTATGAACAAACTGACACAGAACACAGTATCCAAAAATACTCATTCTCTACACTCAACCAAATACCGTAGGATGAATAATGAAATTCTTTTTACATGACAAAAAACTTCTCAAGACAACCAAACATTTTGTCTTTACTACAGTATTCAATCAATCAATGACCATGGTACCTTAGAAGTTATCAAAGATAGCCTTAAGTTTGTAAGTTGTAACTTAGTATGATCCTGCAAGATCTAGCATCGGTTTATCCACCTCAGAATCCTTCTTGAAAACCCCTAATTTCGTGACCAAATAGGTGATGATTATCTGTGTTACAAATAACCCACAATTTATTAATAATAATCCCACATCCCAACCTAGAAAGAGAGAGGAAACAAAAGTACTATTTATTTTCATTAAAACAAAATTTTCTATCGCATTTTTTCTTGAAAATATAAAGCAATATTACTTTATAATCTTAAATCAACATGAACATGATATATGAAAAAAATTGTTACATAAGGTGTTCAAAAATAGACGTTATTCAAGAAAGATAATATTACCTTTAAATGAACACTCAAAAGTCTGCAAAGGATCTTGGAAGGCAAATCATATGCAGGAATTTCTATTTGACCATATGATGGAATAAAGGCCGCCTATTCCAAATTTCAATCAAAAGGATAAGAAAATACGGGTCTTATATATAAATTCACTTAAAACCGTATTAGCCAACATATAAACAAAGTGGTATAGTCACCGCTGGAACTCAACACGTCCTTTATATGAATAAATGGAAAACTGTATCATCAAGAAAGGTTCTGATTCCATTTGAGCCATGCCCAAATTGTTTCATGTTCCCCTTACACGATAACTAAGAAGAAAAATGGCACAATAGAGGGAGGAGGGTGCAAGGAGATAATGAATACATATATTAAGTAGAACATGTAGAATGTTTTTCATGTAAAAACTCAGCTTGGCCTCTTTCCCCATGTCATATGAAACCTGAAAAACAAATCCCAATAGTTTTGTACAGCTAGTGCTAATTGTGACTGTAATTAGCTTTCAAGGAGAGTAACTTACAACACTATCAATTGCCTCTAAGTCCAAAGGCTGCAATTCCTTAGGAAGTTCCTTTACTATCCGAACATCAGGACTCAAGTAGTTAATAAAATGCTTCTCCGGATGGATATAGCTGAATTGTCTGTAATTATACAGTTTAATACTGTCATTTTTCCATCTAAATTCATGATAAGTAAAAATACTGACAAAATCACAACATCAAAAGGGCTATGGACTGAAAATGTGGCATTAAAATGATCCATGACATAGCTAAAAGTAGAAATTTTAATTAACATAAAGAAAACTATAATGATCTATGAGCAGCATAAGTTGAAGAGAAATCTTTAAGGCATTTGTTACCATCCAATGATGCTGTAAATATTAAATTACGTCCTTATCCAAAATATCCCCATTCCCCAAAATAAGTTAAAAAAAATCCAAATATATGTTAGAAGAACACATGCAACAACAACATCTAAAACAGACTTATAAATTATAACATACCTCTAATAAGCAGAGTCTCAGTTGGGCAATTTGTCCAAGGATAAAATATTTGGTTATTCTATCATGTAAGAAGAAAGACAAGAAGGAAGAAGTTCAAAATAAAAAGGAAGATAGAGGCATCACCTTACATCTCTCCATACACAACTGTATATAAATTTGGGAATAACCCATGTTGAATTGACAACCACAGCATTGCAAACCTATTGTGAATCAAAATCAACACATTTGACATTGTTAACTATTTAAGAATAAAGCTTTCATTATTTGGACCAACCCAAACTCATAATTTAAAAGAAGTAAAAAGTTTCATAAAGTGGAACAATCTCGTAAAGATCCCTTACAGCTACTCTATGTTTACATCTCTACTTTTGCTTCTCTGCCACCACAGACACAGTAGGATTTAGGTAAAACGAAAGGGAAAAAACACAAAAATATTTCCAAATAAGCATGAGTAAAGAGAGGAAGATAGACACTAAATTGAAAGGAGAATGAATGTTTTTGTACACTTTTGACCTTGAATCTTCAAGAGAACCCAAGTTCATCCAACTAAAAAGCTCTAGAGATTCTAATTAAACATAAAGATAATCTGACAGTAACTGGCGTATTGGAAGTTCATCATCGATTCTATCTATTATGGAGACTTCACCTCAAAGCTGTATATTGGCCCAACTAATTACAGTAAATTTAATTATTACTGTGTATAATTGTTAATATTTCCTCTAATTATTCGGTTAGAAAAAAACCTTGTAACTGCATAGGTAAAAAGCTCACATAGGTTTATGGGATAGATCAATGGTTGTTTCTAGCTTGTTAATTTCAAAGATGATAAAAAATGTTGCACATTTGCTTCTTTGTTGCAGTCTTCCGACCTTGCCAATGAAGGCTATACACAAATATGCAGCCATTTAAAAGTTAGCACATATTGTTATATATATCACTCTGTTATCAAAATAAGATCGAAAACTTGTCAAAATAAATTATCTAGAGAAGAATGATTTACCTTTACGGCTCCCAAGGTGTGTATCACAACCTGAAGGTGCAATGCTTGTTAAATTTTTGTTTTCCCTGCGTTATACAACTGGTGTAGAAATAACATATAACTTCATCTTACTTATAGTATAAATCGAGATCTTTTGTGCAGGAATGGTATCACGTTGAGATTGTATGCATTTGAATTTTCAAATATATATCGGTATCCACATGGATTTGAATTAATGTTAATTCTATAAATGTTCAAGTTCAAAAAATGGTTGTATGGATTTAAATAATTTTGAAGTAGTTGATATCAAGTTAATGATAATCAGGATAATAATTTTTGAATTGATGTCGGTCAGCTAAGATTGCAAAGGTATTATACATATTTGCTGCTATCAAGATAATTATGATGAGGATAATAATTTTTGAATTGAAATTAGTATGCTAAGATCACGAAGATATTAAACATATCTACTGGATTTGGATTTGAATTTGAATTTGAATCATTAAGTTTATTCCTTATGAGTTGGCAAGGTCCACCACGTAGATGCTGCCATCATATTATTTTCGGTCCATGTAGGCACCACATGTCATTATTGCTATTGTGTTTCCGGTCCTATTTGGCAGTCATATACCTAGCGTCTCTTCCTTTATTAATAGATAATAGATAGAATAATAGATAATAGATTGAGAACGGAAAAGCTAAGGGAGACAGTGGGCGCCACTGTCATAATGGAAATTTTTTTTTGAGAATTTGTGAAAAATTAAAAAAAAAATATATATATATATATATATATATATATATATATATATATAATGTCTGTTATGTCCTTTAATTTGAGACAACTATAACATGTTTTTCTTTTTAATATTTGAATATAATAGATAAAGTGGTAATTTTAATACATTCTCATTCCCAAATTTTTACTAACAAACACAGTAAGTACATTCCCTTTTCCTTTTCCTAAACCCTGAACCTTAAATACATTTCCTTTCCCTTTTCCTTTTTGCATAAAGAACGTGCCTTTAGAATGAATAACCATTGAAAAAAAACATTGTTTGTTTGTAGTTGCAACTACAAGAGTTCGGATTCTCTGTTGTCCATAGTTATGCTGTCCGATTTAGCCATGATTTTTTAATCGGTTAGCCACGGTAATAATTGTGACTAAACCAGACAGCATAACCGAGACAACAAAAAATCTCCATTCCAAGTCATCACAAATTTGCCTTATTGTCAATTTTAGCATTTCCTTGAGTTTCCCTTCAATCAATCATGACATGGATATGCATTCAAGAAAGGCAGAAGAGAGAGTTGTATTCAATTCAAATGCTTGTTTATAAAACAAATATAATACATAATTATCTTAACCAATTTAAAATTAAAGAAAAAAATCTAAAACTACTACTGCACTCCCATTTTCTGTTAATCTTCTTTTACTTTCAACTGTACATGCACTGGTATGCTTCTTTCGAAAGAAAACACCCTTGCAGAGATTTAGATATTGCAGAACTTTTTGGTTTATGAATAAACGACTCTAAGCTGTTGTTAAGTCGTTCATTTTCAGGAGAAGAGAAGATCATCTGCAATGGTGTATGGGTTGTGTCATTATCCGAACCACTAGTTTTCCTGGAAGATCTCCTCCTAATGATGGAAGGAATGTTCTCATAGGTCATTGCTAAGCTTCTCAGGACAGATTCTGGGCTCTTATTGCCGCCTATGAGATTTCTGAGTGTAGAATTTGGAGTATGATAACAACCATTGATGTGGTTTTCATTACTTGGAAATTCAGCAGACTCTTTGGGGGAAATCAAAATATGGCTGTTTTCATTTGCATTATGTGGCATCCTGTTGATTCTGTTTTTGCTTCCAACTTGATCTTTCTCCTCCAGATTGCCCAATCTTGGGTAGCTAAAGAGAGGATTGCAAGATTTTCCAGCCATGATAAACATTGCATCTGAAGTCTTAAGCTGTTTGGGCGATTTAAACAGCTCATAAGTAGGTACAAAATCTAATTCAGCAGTAAGCCTGTCCAGAGAAAGATTAAAAGTAGAAGCAGTGTCTTTGCAACATGTGATCCCATTTGGCGAGTAGAACAACCTGTTCTCACCTTGTGTTGAGATCTCAAGGGTTCTCCTCTCATCATAACTACTTTTTTCTGAGCACAATTTCTCTCCAGAAGCACTTTGAATAATCAATTCTGCCAAAGAGGTATCGGCATTGCGCTTCAAACTGTCACTCTTCTTGGGAGAAACTATTTGGTTGAGGCTCTGATCCTCTGCTTCAAACAACGTACGCATAGCTGGCTTGATTTGAGGAGAGTAGAGACCACAGGAAGCAGCATTTATGTCACCTCCATAAGGTGAGGATGCATCCAACTTCTTCTTCATTGAGCAGTTCCAATGATTTTTAATAGCATTGTCAGTCCTGGTTTTCCCCAAAGACACAAGTATTATCACGAGTACTTTAATGACAGAAACACATTATTCATCTGCTTGAAAAATGCATATACAATTATAAATATCATAGTATCAGAGGTGAGGTTCACCATTAAGAGAAAATCTAGTAGATTAATTTTTCATCTTTCTATAGAATTTACTATAATATTTGCACAAATATTGAAGTACAATGTCACAGAATGCTGCGTTCATCATAGTATAGAATAAATACCTTCCAGGAAGAAACCTTGCAATTTCTGCCCACTTACTACCGTGTATTTGGTGATAGTTAGAAATTAATGATTCCTCCTCTTTGGTCCATGCATCTTTCTTTATGGCTGGGTCAAGGTGATTGTGCCATCTGAAATGAACGTTTAGCCCACTCAAAAACATATTTTATAGGAAACAAACATGTTAATGTAGCAGCAAAAAACTCATAGCTATCCAGCTCAACCACAAAACAAATTAATGCCATTGTGGAAGATAAACTCCATATATCACAATGAATTTGAAACAAAAACATCGCTATTCAGATTGCATTTCAAAATTAGGACATAGCTTCAGTCTGCAGATTATTCAAACCATTGACTTTGTTAACATCATTCCGAAGTTGGATCATCTATTCAGCCTGAGCTTGAATGAAGCAACTATGTTACAATGCTAAAAGGAATCAGTCAAATATGTATAATTTATGCATAATGCAGTTTTTAAGATGCAATCTTGATCATGATTTAGATACCAGAGGTGAAATGTACCAGGGTGAAGGATCTAGAAAATTTTTAGTGAATAGTACAATTGCATCTAAAATTTCCTCTTGGTTCATAGCAGTAGTCAAATATCAGATAGCAAAACAAGGGTCAAATCCAAAGTGTACGTGAAAAAAACCATTCTGCATCACAAGCATAAGTTAACTAATCAGTGCTTACCTTTCTCGGCATTGCTTCCCAATACGACCTGGTAAGGATTTCGCAATAACAGACCATGTCTTACAACCGTACTTTCTAACTAGCTCAATGAGACAATCATCCTCCTACATTTTATATGAAAAAACAGGTCACTACAACAATTAATTATCACAAACATAAACTGTACATAAAGAAATTAGAACAAGAAAGTATATTAGAACTGCACCTCCTTTGTCCAGGATCCCTTTACAAGATCAGGATTTAAAACCTTTTGCCAGCGATGCAAGCATTGACCATCAGTTCTGCCAGGGACATACGCAGCTGTAAACATAAGCTCACCAATTTAGCTTTATATATCAATGAACTTCAAAAACAATATCACAATTTAACTTCTAAATATATATATATATATTCAAAGATCATACAAATGCCACTAGAAGAATCTCATTATAAACAATCAATAGCATTGCTGAAGTAAAAATAAGAAAATGACATAGTGAAATGATAGCCACTAGCCGACACTGCCCATCCTGTTAGGCTCTCCATTCTGCAGGTTTCTTGTTCAAATCCCACTAAGTCCTATATGCAATATTTCCCTATGACTTTCTAAGGTTAAAACTTAAAAGCCTCCCATTGTAACAAAAAAGAATCCGGAAAAAAAATTTGTTAGCCAATAGCCAATGGTTGACTAGTTATGTAATGTGACACTAGCAACTAGTAGATGATCCAATACACCAAATATAACTATATTTTTTCTTTAAAAAAAAGTTCAAACCAAGAATTATACTGGCACATTCACCTATTTTCTTCCAGTTCCTTCCGTTGTGCTTCTTGACTGCCTCAATCAAAAGGTTGTCCTGTTTTTGTCAGAGTCATACAGTTGAAAAATTAGAAAGAGGTAACACTGCAAAGGGTAAGCTGAAGAAAAAACACTTAGGAAGGAAATATGTAATCTAGTTACTCAATTGCTGCAGCACATAATAATATTTTAGATAGTATTAGAAATGAAATCTAGCAAAAGCACAGTCATGATTTCATAATTAAGAAACTACGGCCTTGTACGACATTGAGATGTTTTGCAAAGAGTTCAGAATTCAGATTAAACTATACAACAAGTGACTAACCTCTTCCTCTTTCCAGCATCCCTTACTTAAGCGTCGACCTGTTGCTCTCCTATCAAGATTTAGTAAAATTGTAAGACAGTAAAATGAATCTGGTAAAGCCATTTTAGTTTGCTCGCCCCTTCAAAAGTCCTTAATTACGCAATCAATAGGTAATTAATGCGTGGGGATAACTTATCATTTTACTTTTTAGATTAAATGTGGGTCTCACTCATGTAAATTAAGAAAAGAAATACGCTGCTTAAGATGGAAGTAGAAATCAAATTAAGGATAGAGTAGCATAGCATACCCTGGAAGAGGGGGAGAAAAACACAAGCGAAGTTCATCTTGTTTAGGTGAATCAAAAGGGAACTCCTCCAGCTCCATTTTAACCTCCACCATGACTTTTCCCCAAATCAAATCCTTTAACAAAAAAAAAAAAAAAAAACCCACAGCTATTATCTCATTGCTAGGAAGGATCACATATGACGATGATGATGATGAAATGAGAATTGATTTCACTCTCAAGATATGTAAGCAAAATCGATCAAGAAATGAGGCCGCATTCGTCAAACAGATTCGAAGTACCGATGAAAGAAACAGTATAAAATATAATGAAACGAAAACAAGTCATACAAAATCTTCCAGTGAAAAAATGCATCAAATTAGCTTGATAAGATCAAGAGGAAAGCAAATTCAGGAGTTTTCTAGTAAAGTTGTAGTACCTGCTAAGTTCTCGGAGAATAGAACTCGAAACGGTAACCGCCAGGAGGCAAAAGAGGAAAAAATTGAGAAAAAGTAATGAGAGAAAGAGAAAGAGAAATTTGTAAAGTGGTAAACGCAGAAATCGACGTTGATAAATGAAGGCGTTTCTTTGTGTAAGCGTCGTTTAAGTCATTTATATATATATATATATAACGGCTTTGATTGAAGAAAGCTTGCGTTGAAAGCTGGAGGGTAAAAAATTGAACTCAAATTAAAACTCGAGAGCTTGCGCTGGAAGCTAAGGAAAAGGATTTAGACGGAAACGGAGACTGACTACTGTTTTATAATTTAGAGGCAAAATATTATTTAGTTTCGAATTGTTGGTCAAATTACTATTTAGTCTTTGAATTTATCAAAAATACTATTTAGTCCCCGAAATGTTTAACTATGTCAACTATTTAGTCCCCGAATTTGTAACTATGTCAACTATTTAATTCCCAAACTTGACAAAAATACTATTTAATCACCGAATTTACAACTCTGTCAATTATAACGGGTAACAGTCAGGAGACTATGCCACGTCACGTGATGATATAACTGGCAACGTCTTATATATTAAATAATTGATGAGAATATAATTCCAGGAATAAAATAGTTCATTTTTAAAATTTAAATACTAAATAATAATTCAATAATTTAAAAACTAAAAAAATTAATTTACATCGTAATAAACTGTCTAATAATTCAAGAAACAGAAAAAAAAAAATTCACAGTAGTGAAACGACGGACTTGTGTTTGTTAAAAAAAAATGGTCAATTGGTAAGTAACGGACGCCGTCCGTTGCCGTTAGCGTCAGTCAAGTAGCGGTCCATTGGCGGGAAAGTGACATGATCTTGGGCTTTTGAGTTTTGAGTCTTATAAAATGGCTGATATGTGATGGGCCTCTTATGTGGATTTCAATAATTGGACCTTTCTCTTTATCTAAGAATGTGTTTGTTCACAAAAAGATTTTTTTTTGGTTTAAATATGATAAAGAAACATATTTGTAACACAAAAACAAACTCTAATATATGATGGAGCCTTTGTTTTTTTGTTACATGAAAAGCTCAATCCTCCTTGTATGTATTTTGCACTTTTGTAACAAAAAAAAAACCATATTTTAGTTTCTCACACAGGTTTTAGTTTGGCAAAAATTTTATTATGGTCCTTTATATTTTAAATCAATCATTTATGTTTGTAAATTGTTCCAAATAAGCTCTTTTGCTTGGTACTATTAGTGTTCTCCGTTAAATGATTACGTAGACAGCTAATGTGAACAAAATCTCTTCCCTAAATTGCCCAATGCATCCCAAATGGTTCACCTCATCAAATTCATTAATAATTTAAACACCTATCAAATATAAGGATCAAATTGACAATGATTTGTTTTGTAAGTGATCAAATTAAAAACACAAACCTGTAAGCGATTAAATTTATAAAAGAGGTATAAGTGCGGGATCAAAATGCAATTTTAGTTATTTGTATTTGTATACTTGTGTTTCCAGAGAAGTGCGTGATTATCTCTACTTTAGCTATTATAAGGTGTCACTACAAAACATGCACGTGACATTCAAAGTCGCCATCAAATGTGATTATCTCTACTTTAATTTAGCTATTCATTTTTCTCATTTTTTTGAGGATTTTTCTAATTAATTCTTCTACAGCATTAGGTGGCGACTGACTATCTGTAGTTGCCACTTAATAGTGGACATTCGATGGCAACTTTATCCGATCGCCACCAAAAACATCTCAAGAAAAGAAGAAACAGAATCAACGTCGACCCTATCTAGTCACCACCAAATAATATCTTTCAATGACAAAGTTTTAAGTTGTCACTGAAAGGTCGCCACGTTATAAGTATTCTTGCACTTGTCTCTAAAGAACGTGCCTTTTTTGATATATTATATTGAGATAAACTATTTTTTAGTTCTTGAATTATTGGTTAAACTACTATTTAGTCCCTAAATTTTGAAAATAGACTATTTTGTACTTGAATTTGCAACTTGTCAATTATTTAGTCCAATGAACGTCGTTAGATAATTAAGTGATGTAGCCATTATGAAATGATATGTCCCCGTTAAGTGCCAACTAAAATGTCATATCATCTTTAATATTAGTAATTTTTAAAAAAAAAAGTAATCACGTAATAAAAAAACAAATGGATCGGAAGAGGCTTTTAGGGGTTCGAACAAATTGGGATTTCTACCTTTTTCATAGCATCCTAAACTTCCATTTATTTATTTTATTACATAATTTATTTTTTTAATTACTAATATTAAGATGACATGGCATATAACATGACATCTCAGTTGGCATTTAACGGTAACACATCATTACATTGCGGTCACGTCATTCGGTTATCTAACGACTAACGTCCAAAGGATTAAATAGTTTGCATAGTTGCAAATTCGAGGACTAATTAAATAGTAATTTGATCAACAATTAAAAGACTAAAAAGTAATTTACCTCAATTATATTTGTTTCCAAGCAAGTGCAATATATGGCATTTGCGCCTCTTTCTCAATAAAAGGAGATTGTGAATGGCCAAAAAAAATGGAGATTGTGAATAAAAAACAATTTACTATGTTGTAGCACATATAGTAAAGGTTCTGTGTTTCCTTAACGATCATCTTTAGGATTGGATCCCTCGAGGGATGAGAATGAAGCGTCATCCGTTGGAAGGGTCGCTCCAAACCCTGGAGAGATGATAATTAAGAGAACATAAATCCCTTACCATCTGTACCACACCACGTTGCTAAATTGTTTTTCTATAAACAATCTCCTTAATTGAGAAAGAGGCACAAATGCCATATATTGCACTTCCGTGGCAACAAATATAATTGAAGTAAATTACTTTTAAGTCTTTCAATGATCAAATTACTATTAATTAGGAAGTTAAAATTTAACAAGATGAAGTTTATTATAAAAAAAAATTTGAGTATTTTAATTATTAACTAGGAAGTTAAAATTTAACAAGATGAAGTGTATTATGAAAATCATCCTTAATTTTAAATAATTTTAATTTTTTAAATTCGAATTAGCTTTAATTTTATACAATTCATTATTAACTTGTTTTTGGTCAAGGATAGATATATATGCTTTTGCATATATAATGCATGATTCGTGTCACTTGTAAATTAATGAAATTTCAAAGTAGCACTCCCCAATTCTAGAAAGAGTAAGTTGATTGAGTTTTGAAGCTTAAAGAAGTTCCAATCATATACACAATTGACTTTCGTTAATTTTTTTTTTCTTCTTCTTCTCCAAGTTCGTTATTCAATATTTACCACTACTACATCAAAATGTCAAATATGCGACTTTGAGTTTCTCCGTCGATTGTGCAACATTGGTTGGTTGGCTATTTTCATATTTTAAGAACTATTTAGTTGTATGTTAATAAAAATTTTAAAATAAAATTTTAATTTGTTTAAATCATTTTAAACAAATATAATAATGGTTATTGATCAATGATCATTATTATTGATCATTATTCCTGAATATCACTGATCCTACAAAACAAGAGTTCACATTAGGGTGTTTGACCGGCAGTGTGGGAGTTTATCCGTGAAAATATTTAGTGCACCTATCGATTTAAATTAATAACGTCAAATTAAATCAAATCAATTCATAAACGAGCGGTTTTGAGCTGTTTTTTTTTGCCAAAGGTTTTGAGCTGTTCGGTTTGGCGTTTTAGGACTTTTATGTCATTAAACTTACATATTTAAGTTTATTAATAAAAAAGGTCAAAAGTCCATTTTGGTCCCTTATGTTGTACTCAAGTTTCATATTGATCTTTTATGTTTCAAAATGTTTAAATTGGTCCTTTATGTTACACATAAGTTTCAAATTTGTCTTTCCATCCATGTCTTCCGTTAAGTGCTGATGTGGTTTGCTGAAGTGGACATATAATCTCTCCTACGTGTCCATTTAAGCTGATGTGGCGTGACACATCATCTTCCATTTCATTTTTTGTGCTGACTAGCATGACACGTCAGCTTAAATGGCCACGTCAGCAATTAACTTAAGAAATTGACGGAATTGGATGGAAGAATGACCAATTTGAAACTTTTGTGCAACATAAAGGATCAATTTAAACTTTTTGAAACATAAATGATCAATATGAAACTTGGGTGCAAAATAAAGGACCAAAATGGGTTTTTGGCCAATAAAAAATATAATTTTATTCAATATAAATAATAAAAAAAAGTATAGTAATATTTCATTTACTTACAATATACAATCAACTTAGTTCTAAAATTAAATTTTTAGATTGATTAAAGTTAGTCTGATACAAATTTTAAACCTTATTATTTAAAAATTTTAACATAATATGTATATTTATATATACATGTATGTTTATGCAATTTGGTTCGATTTTTGACATACCAAACCAAACCAAATCAAACATTGATCTATCTTGTTTACTTTATGCTAAGTTCAATTTAATTTGATTCAAATACGTCGATTTTCTTCGATTCTGAACACCTTTTGTTCACATATGAGAAAATTTGATCGCAATAGTTTTGTGCAGAAATTATTATCGATGCTGCAAGCTAATGATTAAGTGATAGCGATGATTGAACGAGTAAGATCCATCTTGCTTGGTATGTATATACCATTCTTGGCTATTATTATATTCCTTATCAATTAATTTATTGTCCAAAAAAATGATGGTTAATTTGTTTTTCTATAGTATATTTCAAATATAATTTTATTATTAGCATAATTCATCTTCACGCCTTCCAATTAAACGTGTACAATTTTGCTAAGCTACTATATATAGTTACAAATTAAATAAACTAATTTAAAGTTGGACCAGTTTAATATATTTAATTATTCCTGCGGCCAAAACCATTTTCAAAGTACTTTTTTTCACGTAAATATTTTCAAAGTACTAGACTTTGCTTGTCTCAATTAACTGTATAACTCAACAAGAAAATCAAAGTGAGAAATCATTATCTATATCATCCTATGAATTTTCAAAGAACCGAACCATTCACGTCTCTATCTTTGCCTAACTATATATATATTTCCGATCCTATATCTATATATATATATGGCATTAATTTCCTTCAAGAATTAACAATTAAGCATATCATCTCTTTCCTCTAAACATGGCCATCATGAAGATCCTCCAAAACCCTAACCCTAACCCTATCTTCATACTCTTTGTCTTAACCCTATCATGCTTGGCCCCAGCCACAAGTGCAGCCAGGTTCAACATCATCAACAACTGCTCGTACACCCTGTGGGCGGCCGCGGTCCCCGGGGGCGGTCGGCAGCTCAACCCCGGCCAGGCCTGGGACCTGGACGTCGCCAACGGCACGTCCATGGGCCGGATCTGGGCCCGGACCAACTGCACCTTCGACGAGTCCGGCTACGGCCGGTGCGAGACCGGGGACTGCGGCGGCCTCCTCCAGTGCAAGAACTACAGCACGCCGCCCAACACGCTGGCCGAGTACTCGCTGACCGCGTACAACGACATCGATTTCTTCGACGTCTCGCTCGTGGAGGGCTTCAACGTGCCCGTCGTGTTCAACTCGAACTCCACCGCGTGCAACTGCACCGTCCGGTGCGCCGGCGCGATCAACGAGGAGTGCCCTAGCGAGCTTAGGGCAACCGGAGGGTGTAATAACCCTTGCACGGTGTTTAAGACTAATGAGTATTGTTGCAATTCGGGGGAGTGTGGGCCCACCGAGTATTCCAAATTCTTTAAGGAGAGGTGCCCTACGGCTTATAGCTACCCTAAGGATGATACGACGAGTACCTTCACATGCCCAGGAGGGACCAACTATAGGGTTGTGTTTTGCCCTTCAAAGTATTAATTAATTAATTAATTAATTATTAACTTTTACTTGAATTTCTTTCTCTTGATTGATTTACTGCTGTAATAAAGTATACATTTATATACATGTTGTGATTTAATTAAAATATGTTTATATTTGTACCTTCATGTTGAATGCAAATAATAAAGAGTTGTAATATTCGTTCCGGTTCACAATATTTATTTCGTTGAGCAGGTGTGCACAGACAAAAAAGAAATATAAGATAAAATGATTAAATTTACTCTTACTACTTAATTGCTCCTATTGAATTATATTACTTTTTTTTTCTATTAATTTTATCTTCGGAATTCTCGAAATATAAACATCCCACAAATATTGTGAACCGGAGAAAATAAGTAATAAGTATGCACATATGTAATGAGACGTGCTGTTCTAGATCTCGTAATTTTTCCTGAATGAGATTATTAATTAATAATAATAAATTCACACGAAAGTGTAATATTTGTCAAAGTTACGTATGTATTTCATTAATATGTTTAATTATATAAGTTGAAAATTTTCTTTGACTGAGTCCTTTTTGCGGTGCTCCACACCTCATCATCAAGTTATGCTTTAATTTAGTTCTACATTAATATTAAAAAATTAGAAGTTTTATATGCACAAAATACAACTCAACTTTTTCACTTTAATATTAAAATATAATATAAATAATAACTATATTTAAAATAATAATTAAATATTGTAATTTGTAAATATTATTTTGAAATATTTTATTTTATTATAAAGTTATTATTTTGAGAAGCCACTCAGCAACAATATTATTTAAAAAATATAAAGAATATATATAATTATAATAATAAAATTAATAGATATAAAATTATTTTATATAAATGATTTATTTTACTGTAATCGTAGTTCATTATGAATCATATATAGTCCATCCATGAGATAGCTAACTAGTCTTAAAATTCTAAATCATATTATTAACTTGTTATTCAAATAAGTTGTTTTATTAAATTATTTTTTAAGTTCTTATAATTGAACTTAAACCAAACATTATAAGGTATATATATATCGTATAAATTAGCAAGTGCGAATTATAAACTAACTTTGGTTTGTTAAATTTTAAAATTGATTATTAACATTATTTAAAGAGTGGGTAACTTAAAAATTTGAGTCTACTATCATTAATTCTAACAATTAATATATAAAATATATTAAACTGCGAAATATAGGTGATGTTCTTTCTGTAGAATGGTAGAAAGAAATGAGGATGGAATGGGTGGGGTCTATTGGGTCTCATCTATTTTTTTACTTTTTTATTTTCATCAATTTTTTTTAAAAAAAATACAAAATATCTATAATACCATTTATTTTGACACAATCATAACTTTCTTTTCTTTTTATTATTTTAATATAAAGGGCAAAGTGGTAATTTTAATACGTTCCCATTTCATTTCCATTTTTAATTTTTACTACCAAACACAGCAAATGCATTCTCATTCCCTTTTCCTTTCTATTTCTGCATAAAGAACATGCCCATAAGTTAATATTTTATTGACTTTATTATATTTTTCATTATTAATATATATAGATATAATTAATCAAATTTATAGTCGTGATCAAAATGAAGAAACAACATAACTAAATATATGATTTGATAACATTCAAAAATTGATATCACATAGATAGTCATATTTGTATTTGCGATTAATTATTTTGATGAGGTTAAGATAAATGACAAAATTGCTTATCAATATTAAAATTTTAAGAACACTATTAATAACAAACAAAATTTATAGACAAAATTAATCTCTCAGACCTTATAATTTATGAATTGAAAAAGATATTTTTACACTTAAAAAGATATTTTTACCAATTAAATATTTTATCAACATGATAGACATATAAAACCTTACACCAATTATCTTATGCTACATTTGGTAACAATATCAAATAGTGGAATCCATGTATTCTCATATTTTTTATAGGTTAAAATCTTAAATTGGTCCTCTATGTTTCACCCAAGTTCTATATTGGTCTTTTATGTTTCAAAAAGTCTAAATTGGTCCTTTATGTTTGCAAGAAGTTCTAAATTGGTCCTTCCGTTCAATTCCGTTTAGTTTTGTTGTTAAGTGATGACGTGTCATGCTGAAGTGTCATTCTCTCTCTCCTACATGTACTGCTTAACTGATGTGGCCTTAATTAACCTAAAATTAGGGACTAAAATGAAACAAAATAATTTTTCATAAGACAAAAATGTAATTTCTCCACTTTTTCATCCTCTCCTTCTTCCTCATCAGTTGTATTTTCGTGGAATTAATGTTTAGAAAGAGGCCCATTTAGCCGGCAAAATTGAGAGTGGATCTGAGTGTATTGTGTGCTTTATAGTTTATATCAGTTGGAGTAAGAAAGTCACACAAATGGATAAAGAGGTAAGTGCGCCATAATATATGTGAGTGGAGGCATTGGAATTGAATATTACATCGTCTATCCATTGGACGATCGTGTATATATGTACTATATGTGATAATGCAAATGCACGATATTAATCTTAGATTTATGAAGATATTAATCTTCCAGATTCGATTCGAGAAATGAAAATGAAACATCATTTGTTAGAAGAGTCGTTTTTAAGGGCTTCGCGTGCTTGAGGAATTATTCATCATGTTTGTTCTGATGGATACTCCGGTTATAAAAAAAAAATGCATCTATATTCAAGCTCTCATTGAAAAAGATGCTCATATTTAATGTCCGATAATAACTCGAACAAGATTATTTTCAATTGAAAAAAATAGATCTATAAATTAAGCAACTAACTTTTGTATATTTGGGACTCGTTTTAATATAATATATATGTTTAAATATTTTTGTTTCATAGAAAAATATTTAGGGTCAGTAAATAATCAGCACTAAAAAATGTAGATAATTAAATACAATGAATGTTACAAACAAATTGCAAATTCAAGTAGATGTTCAGTGGTACGGTAGCACTGAACTTCAGTACATCCCTCAAATCAGTTGGTCCCTAAACCATTCAAGGTGAGCCTAATTAATGTGAGTTTTTATTAATATTAACAAATGGCACTACATAATTGGAGGGATGCACTGAAGTTCAGTGGTACAGTACCATTGAACTTTTATCCCTTACATAATGTGAGTTTTTATTAATATTAACAAATGGCACTACATAATTGGAGGGATGCACTGAAGTTCAGTGGTACAGTACCATTGAACTTTTATCCCTTACATAATGTGAGTTTTTATTAATATTAACAAATGGCACTACATAATTGGAGGGATGCACTGAAGTTCAGTGGTACAGTACCATTGAACTTTTATCCCTTACATAATATCATGATAATTTACTAAACCTAATTAACGACAATAACTGTACCTTTATTAACCAATCCGAGTTAGTGCAATCACTAGTTAACTTAAAAACTCGAGAACCAATTTTCCACATTCTGATTTAGGTGTACGGTTATAAACAAGTCGTAGGCTCGTCTTAATTACTAAACGAGATTAAAATTTTAATCAGACTCAATTCGTTAAAGAAAAATTCAGGTTCAATTTGTATAGCTCTCATAAAATTATTAAAAAATAAATTTAATAATTATAATTATTTAAAAAAATTATAGACCAAAAATATATGATTTTAAAATTAAACATATAAAAATTAATATCATAAAAGATAATTTAAATAAAAATTAATCATATACAAATTAATTTATATTTTACACTTATATATGAATTTTATCCTTTCAAATATTTTAGTAATAAGAATATTTGTATACAAAAACATAACAAATACAAAAAATATATATGGAGAAGGAATTTTCATTATATATATATAGGGATGTTAAAATAGACTTGGCCCATAAGGCAGGATCAGTAAGGGCTGGGCCAAGAAAAATATGTCTCATTTTAACGAAGGGTATTTAGCCTTGATCCATACATTTATGTTATATAGAATATTATAACCTATGTTGATATGTAATATTCATTCTTAATATGCTAATATGTAAAATAAATTACATTTTTATAAGTCAATTTGTAATATTCATTCAAAATATGTTGATTAATAAAACAAACTACACCGAATAACTTTTTAAATCCTATTATTATAAGCCAACTTGTAATAATTATACTTAATATGATGATATTTTATCATATAGAATAACTTTTTTTAGTTAATTTAAAAATTGGGAAAAAACAAATAAATGGCCCATGGGCCGGCCCTTGACCCACAAAGGGCTGGGCCAGTATTTTGGCCCACCATCGTAGCCAAGCCCAGCCCAACCCATCTTAGTGAAGGCCCATCATGGGCTAGCCCACGACCTTATGGGCCGAACCATTTTGACATTCTACTATATATTTTGTAATTCCATAGTATTCCCTCCTACGGACATGTGGCACTGGCCTAGAAGGTTAACCAGACTATGGATCAGTAACACGTGGCACCACTCGATGACCTCATACGTGTGGCCTTCGTCCATGCTTCCCCGACATGTAGATATTTTAAAAAAAATAGGACCAAAGGGGTCATAACCTTGGCAACAAATAGAGCAATATTGTAAATGTGCTTTATTTAAACCTGTAACTGTCATTTCTGGTTCAGACAGTTCATAATGTGAAATAAGGACCGAAGGGGTCGTAACCTTGGGGGACTTGTCCTTAGGTAATGACCTAGGTGCCTACGTACCCTTGCTGAGGGATCAAAGTGCACGTAGTTCAAAGAGGGAACATCCAGGCAGGAGTGTTAACTGTAGTGGCCGTGTGCGGCTAGCACGTGTGTGATGCCACTACAACAAAAATCAGATTTACCCACGGACAAATCCGTGGGTAAATCAATTTACCCACGGAATTACCCACGGAACAAGTCTGTGGGTAAAATTGCCGCGGGTAAAATTTTCCCCACGGGAAAAATAGCCACGGAAATATCTCGTGGGAGATCCGTGGGGAATTACCCACAGAATACCCACGGAAATGTTCTGTGGGTAATTCCCCACGGATAATTTCCGTGGGCAATTCCCCACGAAACATTTCCGTGGGTAAATTCAACACGAACCGTACCTATCGCCGGCGGCCTCCACCATCGGCCGGCCACCGGCAACCTCTCCTCCGCCGGTCGGTCACCGGCAACCTCCTCCTTATATTTTTAAAAATGGTCTTGGGAGGATTTGAACCTGGGACATGATGCATGGTTACAATTGGCTTAACCTGGGACATGGGCAATTCCCCACGAAACATTTCCGTGGGTAAATTCAACACGAACCGTACCTATCGCCGGCGGCCTCCACCATCGGCCGGCCACCGGCAACCTCTCCTCCGCCGGTCGGTCACCGGCAACCTCCTCCTTATATTTTTAAAAATGGTCTTGGGAGGATTTGAACCTGGGACATGATGCATGGTTACAATTGGCTTAACCTCTAAGCCAATTGTAATGTTTCGTTTAGTTAGTGTAAAATATTTAATAAATATACATCTAACATATGGATTAGATATTTTTTTTTTGTTATTTTAGTCCCTAAAATCATATAATATAAAGAATTAGTTTTTCACATGTATTAAAAATTAAATTTTAAAATTACATGAAATTTAGCTTATGTTAAATCCATTAGTTTTATTATATACTTCAGCAAATGTATAAAATGTTTTACATAAATATGATTAATAATATAATTTTTTTTAAAAGAATAATTTTGTTACTTTTAATAAAATAAAATTATAATAAATTAAGATTCCAATAAATATAATCTATGAACAATAGTAATATTATGTATTATTTTAGAAGAGAGAAATATATGTTTTTTCAATTGAAAATTAAAATTAAAATTATAAATCATTTAGCCACGGATTACCCACGGACTGAAAATCCGTGGCTAATTGATCACTTACCCACGGATTAGCCACGGGTTATTACCCACGGATTGTAAGTCCGTGGCTAATTCTAAGACATTACCCACGGAATAAATTCCGTGGCTAATTTCATAAAATTACCCACGAATTTAGCCACGGACTTACAATCCGTGGGTAAATTGACCATTTGCCCACGGATATTAGCCACGGATTGTAAGTCCGTGGCTAAATCCGTGGGTGATGTCTTGAAATTAGCCACGGAATTTATTCCGTGGCTAATTTTCAAGAAAAAAAATTTGTTTTTTTTTTCCATTTTGCCACGGATTACCCACGGAAAATATTCCGTGGGTAAATTTGTGTTTTGTTGTAGTGTGCTCTGGGCGGGCGAGCCACCTGTTGGAGGTACCTCGTATGTAGAGGTTGAGAGAGCGAGAGTCTCTAGATGATGCTTAGAGCAAGAGGATAAGAGTATCCTATGAAGGAGTAAGTATGCTCTGATATCTCTTGGGTAGACTTCAGGTAATGATGATCTCGTTGTATGTTACTGTGTTGAGTGTATTGTTCTTCTTGCCCCAGTCCCCCAGGTAAGGGGTATTTATACTTGAGGTAGAGAGGAACGTGGTCAACCCTTGTTCCTGTGCATAGGGCTCGACCCACGATCCTGAGGGTTCTCCCACATTCCTATTGCGAGGGAACTCGCAGGTGAACATGGAGGGAGGCCACGTTCGGGGCCATCTAGTAGTGCCACGTGTCACTGATCCGTGGTCCGGTTAACTTTCTAGAAGACCAGTGCCACATGTCCATAAGAGAGAATATTAAGGAGTTACAAAACCTAATAATTGAATTTGGGAGCAATTGAATGGGGAGAATCTCCAAACTTTTGGAACAACACACTTGATAATCGATAAGGAAGATTGTCTTCTTCAAGTGCCAAAAGCAATTCGAAGTCATGCCTACAAGATTAGTCTTCAAGGTGAGTATTATAACCTTCATATTTTTAAAGTTTTTTAATTCTTCTACTTTCACATATTTTCATATTTGGGAACGAATCTTTTCAAGGAAGGAGGGAATTATGACGTGAGCATGGAAACCACGAAGGATGAGATGATTTTATCTCTTGAACCAATTACAATATCAAAAGTTCTAAGAGTACAGAAATCAAAATAAAACCTGCAGATAATGTTAAAAACATCATTTACAATATAAACGAGCGGGCATGAGAACCACTTAGGCTTCTGGCTAGAACACTAACGCCATATCCATGACGAGTAGACATAGTTTCAACCATCTTGACATTGAAAGGTCGGAAGAAATTAAGGAAAGCAAAAAAGGTTGCAGGAAAATATTGAGAAGCAATTTGTTAGGGATTGCGGTAAGAAGCAAAAGAGTCCTTGGAAGACCATAGAACGCTTAAATAGCAGACGAAGCACCAAGAATTCGAAAGGGTTTGATTAATAAAATGTCCCTTTACCAAAAACCTGTTCTCGATGCTTGCCTATGCTCAGTGATTTCACAGATGCAAACCTTGGCTAAAACGCCATTTAGAAATGCAAGAACACTTACCCACTCGCATGAAACAACGTCGACCCCCTTGATTTTTGGGGGACTTGTTGAAACAGTGCCTTCTGAAAAGCAAAACGAAAGCCCGACCGCACGGTCTCCCTTTAAACTAAAATCTAAGAGCACTGAAGTACTCTTAGGCTTGGTGGACTTATGGTATATTTTAGGAATTGTACGACCAGACTACTAGCTCCTATTACGCGGTCAGCCATCAGCCATACTAAATTCATTGTGTATCATGACTAACGCGCACGCTTCTCTCTCCTCCATCACGAGTATATATAGATGATTCCTCTATTTAAGGAGCAATCAATCAACTCTCTCCTTGCTTACACATTAGCAACTGTGTAGAGAACTTTCTCTCTATCCTCTTCCAGGCTTGACTCAGGCATTCCACCAGATTTATCATCCATCCTTCCCCTGTATTGCCTCAACCTGAAACACCACCATTCAAGAGAACTACGTAAACTCTAATATCTCTTGTAAGTACATAGGCATTGGGTTAACCACCCTGCTCAAATCCATCCTTTATTTCAAGACCACCATCCAGGGTCATTCTCTTCTTTATTTCAACTACTTATCAATTTACATAATATTTAATACCACCATATTTTTATTTTATTTTATGATAAAAAAGTGCAGGAGCCATAACCCTAACTTTTGGAGAAATAATAGTTCAATACAACTCCCACAATTGATTAACCTTCCCAAGCATTATCAAATTCAATGCACTACAAAAAAAACAATCAATTTTAGCGACGATTTAAGGACGGTTGGCCCAACTGTCGCTTAAGTTGGCGTTGGAAATAAAATCTAGCGACACTTGACAAAACCGTTAGCACTAACCGTCATTAATTACATGACCGTCGCTAAAATCTTTTCTTAATGTTGATAATCTTTTTAATCTGACGACGGTTTTAACCGTCGTTATCTCATTGATGATTTATTGTGTAAAATTTTGCAACGATTTAAAGCGTCGCTAGATCACTTTTTTTTTTCATTTGTTCCTATTTATTTATATTTTTTTTATGAATATTTATTGATAATTATAATTTTCCTAAAAGACATAAATACTTATTAAACCATAGTAATTTCATTTATAATCAACATGTAGTTAAATACCAAGTCAACACTCAACAAGTGTTAGTACTTAAATTTTACAATATAGCTACTATTTAATACATATTGCAACGGTAGTTATCACTCCTTGCACATTATTCTAACTTTTTTGTTCCAATTCTTTGAGCTTTCTTGTACTATGCAATTACCAAATGTCAAAACTCATAAAGCTAATTAGAAAAGTTAGAGAAATGATGAGTCTATATATATATATATATATAGAGAGAGAGAGAGAGAGAGAGAGAGGCCACAACCCAAAGCTACTTAGTGCTAGTTGCCCAAACAAGACAAAGTTCGACATTAGTGTGACTTCAAATTCGTTCATGGAAGAACAAGAGATAGGAACTAAAGCTCAAAATGACAATATAATGCTATATCTTGAAACATGTATATATAGGCTTACCATATTTAGTGGCATTTTCTATGTGGTCATACTTGATAGAATAAATATATCTACATACACTAAAGTAGCATTCTTGAATTCAGTTCTCAATTTCTGGGACATATGAAGAAGAGGTCATTAAATAGTCTTGCAGCTTTGTTGTCACTAGAAGGACATCCCAATGAATCCACATCCTTCTTTTGTGTTCTTATCATAGTTTATAGTTGTAAATTGTAACTTTTCCACACCAATTTGACAGAGCAGCACATTAAAATAATATCAACATTTTAGAAAGACTTCAGCTACCACAAATTAATAATAGTATAGAATACCAAGGTATGAGATATTATAGTATATGAAAAAGCTCGTTTTTGGTATCACATGACAATTGCGAAATTGCCAAAGGAAAGAAAACTATTACTGCTTTTGTGTCTCCCAATCCAACTTCTCTTTTCTCATTATATATATTTCAAAGAGCATTTTTATGCTCTCCAAGTCTTAATTTTTACAGATGTATATGCAAATTTAGGTTTGAGATTGAGATGAAGATGATCATGATCTTGATCTTGATCTTGGTGATATATATTGATTATTGAGACAACATAGTAAATTTTGAAGATGAATGCTATAATTAATTATATTGGATGTAATAAGAAAGTATTGCCTGATGTTTGACTTGGGAATACAGATTGGAATCTTTGTGTTTTGTGTGGGTTGTCTTCATGCACTCGCATTCTTGAATCTTTAACAGAGTAGGCTACACCAAAAATAGAAACAACAAAAAAGGGAAAAAAAGATAAACAGAGCCAAAAGTTCTTATAGATAGCCTTGACAATTGGAAGAATAGCAACTAGAGCAATTTGAAGTTGATATGAGCTACTTGTTCTCACATTGATCAGTCCACTGAGCTTGTTATATATAAAATTTCAGTTAAAAATGAATTACTTTAAAACAATAAAAAATGCGCAATAGGCTCATTAAAAAAAGTCATGAAGTTCAAGTTATTATTAAGTCCAAAACAAACATAAAGTGCTTGAGTTTTGTACCAAGTTAACAACTTGTTCATCCAAAATACAATGTAGCTATTTAAGATACTATAATTAATATCTTGAATATAACCAAATTTCCATACATATTCCTCTTTAGTCTATACACTAAACTTCCATGAACACAGAACTGTTACATAGTTTCACTAACGGAGAGAGCATCATTTTGGTCTAAACTTAGTTATTATATTAGAACTTAGCCTTGTATTCCAATATATAAACATATGTATTCAAGTCTCTCAGAAATTGCAAAATGATATGCAAATTGAACACTTTCATATATATATATATATATATATATATATATATATAACTGTTTATTTTCTAGCATCATCTCCTTCATGTCAAACACACTACTCTCTCTCAAATGCATCCATCAACATCATAGAGTAAAAATCACAAGTGAGTTCAGCAAATGGAAATTCAAAAATAGGCTCATGTGTTTCAACTCTCCAACTAGCAAAGAAATTATAGCAGCATAAATCCAACCCAAAAAATACAAAAAAAAACCTGAGCAAAAATCAATACTCTATTTTTCAGCCATAAGTCCATCACATATTCAAAGGCAGTCATTCTCATCTCCAATAACAGTCCAATAGGTCTCAGAATCATAACAAAAAAGAGAAAGATAAAAGGAACCAAATTACCTCTCTACTGGTGCGTTGCTAGTGTGCGACGGAAACTATAGCGGTAAATGATGGCGGTAGTCACAGTAGCGAACGACAGTGGCCAGAGCAGTGAACAACGGCTACATCTTACAAGCCCAAAATGCGCCTCTCCGAAAGTCTCCATTCGCCTTCCCTCACTCTCTAGCCAGGAACTCCTCTTCACTCTTAAACGAACTCGCCTACTCTATCGCTTGCTCATCTTCTCCCCTTGCGATTTAGGGTGTGTGCCTTATATAGGGGAGGGGATGTAAGAAGAAAAAGGGAGGATTAGGGTTCAGGGAGTCGAATAGGAAAGAATTGGAGAGGGGATGGCCAAAGATTGAGGGATTTAGGGTTAGGATTGGGTGGGAGAAGGGAAGAAAAGCGAAGAGAAGGAGAAAGCAAACAAGAGAAAAAGGATGGCACCTTGAGGAAGAAGAACAAATGCTACCAGGTAAGAGAATTATTATTTAGCAATTAACTACGGTTAACACACAACCGTAGTCAGTCCTTGTTTCCTTTAGGCGATAACCACGGTTCATGTGGCTAAGTAACTGTCGTTAAAATTGGATTTTTTTTTTCTGTTGTGATCGATTCAAATTTTCGGATATATAGGGCAAAGTTTGTTCACAAAAAGGGAATGAGAAAGGGAATGTATTTGTTGTATTTTGTAGTAAAAATTGAGAATAAAAATAGAATGGAAATGTATTAAAATTACCATTTTATCTCTTATATTAAAATAATAAAAAGAAAAGAAAGTTATAATTGTGTCAAATCAAATAGTATAATAGACATTTTGTATTTATTTTTATTTTATGTAAAAAAAAAAAAAAGACCGAGCCCCACTCATTTTTTGTATTCTTTTCCATTGTCCAATCTTATAAACGAACGAACTCATAGTGATTAGTAAACAATACCCTACAGTCTACAGTGTCTCTGAATTTTTTTTTTTTGCAGTTTATTTAATTTCTTCTATTCAAAACATTGATGAATATGGATGACCAGGAATAAAATTTGGATAAGATACTATATTTTTCGTCTTTGGATTTAATTTGAGCGGGTATTAAAATCAATCTATATCTCTAAACTCTACGAATAGTCGAATTCTCAGACTCGTAAAAATATTAAAATACATTATTATTTTATTAATGTAAAACTTATTTTTATTAATTTTTTCATCTATAACAATGAAAAAGAAAATAATTAAATCATAAATATAAATGTACTATTTAATTAATTTAACATATATACAATTTTTAAGACTTTTTCTTACTATTATATATTTTTCAACAACAAAAATTTTAAAAATATTTTTTTAATATATAAAAATAGGGTATCAGCTCTTTATGACTCTCCAAATACATTAATTTTATAACAAACTCATATCCAAAGTCCAAACCCACAAGATAAAATTTTAAAATGTCCATTAGATTTTGATCATTGCTATTGATGAACTTTCAATATACAATGTCCTATAAAAGTTTTTTATTTTTCATGAAATGTCCTTCAAAAGTTAAAATTATGAAAATGTCGTTAAAAAAAATTGGACGAAAGTGATGCTAACCTAACTCTAGCTTGCTTGACTTTGCCAGCCACGAGTCTACGACAGCTTTCACAAAGGCCAAACTCGTGAATTAGTTGGTAAACAAAGTAATCAACGAAAACAAAGTAAAATATTTGATGTGATAAGATAATGAAAAAGAAAAAAAAATTGAGGAGACAAAATACTATTTAATCTATGAATTATTGGTCAAATTATTATTTAGTCCTCGAATTTGGTAAAATATTATTTAATCTCCGAATTTACAACTTTGTCAATTCTTTAGTCTCCGAATTTGACAAAAATACTATTTAATCTCTGAATTTGTAACTCTGTCAACTATTTAGTCCCCAAATTTAACAAAAATACTATTTAGTCCCCGAATTTGCAACTCTGTCAACTATTTAGTCTGCTGACCATTACCAGTTAGATAACTAGGCACCAACTGATGTGGCACCGTTAAGTGCCTGGGCACATGCCACATCAGCATTTAACGACTATGTCAACTGGTTATCTAACAAGTAACAGTCAAACGACTAAATAGTTGATAGAGTTGTAAATTCGGGGACTAAATAATATTTTTGCCAAGTCGGGGAGTAAATAGTTGATAGAGTTGCAAATTCGGGGACTAAATAGTATTTTTGCCAAATTCAAGGACTAAATAGTTGACAAAATTGTAAATTCGAGGACTAAATAGTACTTTTGCCAAATCAGGGACTAAACAGTAGTTTGACCAATAATTTAAGAACTAAATAGTATTTTATCTCAAAATAAAGTAATGGTAGTTTATTTTTATTTTGAAATGAGGATTATGATAATTATCAAAAGAATGTGGAAATAAATAACTTCTTAATTTTTAAGTTATTGTTTTAAATATTATTAATAATGATTTCATATTTAATTAAAAATTACAGAAAAAAAAGTACATGCATGTATATGCATGCGAAGACTTTAGTTTAATTTATACCTATTGGGATTTCTCAAAACAAAAATCTATTAAGAAAATAATAAATTTAGTTTGAAATTAATTTTTCAAATATATATTCAATATTTTATAGTTAATTTTTTATAATAACTTACAATATCATTAAAGTATTTTAATGTTTTTTAATTTTATTAAAAAAATAAATTAATGATGTACTCCCTAAAAGATACATGATCTCTCAATTTAATCTCTAAAACATAAAATGTCTCAATTTGATCCAAAAAGATCAATATGCAATCAGTTAATTGGTCTAATCCTTTAATTAATATATAGATAGAAAATTAACTGGCATTAATATTAATCGAAGCTAACCGACTATTAGATGTTGAATTGAATTATATTCAACTTAAAAATACATAGATTTTTGGCAAAATGTAGTTTATAAAATAAAATGCATCATTGACAAATTAAACTACACATAAAAATTCAATCGTTCAAGGAATGAGAATAGAGCGTCATTTGTTGGGAGAGTCACTCCAATAATGAGTTCCAGATGCAGTACCAAAAAGATTAATCATCAGGTGCACTCTCGTGAATACTCCGATCATAAACAAAAAAAAAAATTACACATAAAAAAAATACAAGCAATGTATTTTAAGATTGTTTAATTTGTAAATTTTGTGTGTTTTATTTTTTATTATTGAATATAATATAATATAATATATTTTTTAACAATCAGTTATATTCAATTAATAACACTATTAGTTAATTTTTTCTTCATTATATTAACCAAATGACCAAACTAATTAAAAATTAATCTCTTTACATAACTTGAAAAAAATTTATTTCTGACCAAATTAAAATTAAAGAGTGTACACAAGATCAAATCATTAATTTTCTTGTCATATATATATATATATATATATATATATATATATATATATATATATATATATATAAGGTAAAATATTTTTTGTATCCTCAACGTTTGAGCTTTCAAGTAAATATGCCCTAACGTTTAATTGCGGTCAATTATGTCTCAAATGTTTTATTTTTCGAGCAATCTTACCTTTTCACTAACACCATTAAAATATATAACGGTTGTGACTTATATGGCGTGACACATTAGAGAGAAGTTTCTTCCGTTGTTGAAGATGCGTCAATTCGTCAAGTTTCAGTGCAAAATAATGGCAAAAATGTCATGCATGCCTAACTCTTCATATCCCTCAAATTTTGAAGAGAATCACCTTAGACATATCGTTTTGTCATCGTTTTACTCTGAAACTTGGCAAATCGACAAAGTTTAAACAATGGAAGAAGTTTCTCTCCAACAGTGTCACGCCACATAAACCATGATTGCTATCTATTTTAACAGTGTTAGTGAAAATGGTTAAATTGTTGATAAAATGAAACATGAAAAATATAATTAACCACAATCAAACGTTATAGACATATTTAACCAAATGTTTAATTATTAAATATCTCAACAAGAAAAGTAAAGAGTACTGTACAATTTCCGGATAAGAATTTCTTTCAATCTGCATCCATCACTTTCATGAAGGATGTATAATAAGCAAAATTAGCATTGACCATATCTAAAAGCAAAATAAACTTGGTCCACTTGTCAATTTACTCATTTATTTACTTTGTTTTGCACTCAATTAATAACATTTGTACAAATTAAACAATATATCGTTGCTTAAAAAAAAAACAATATCTCGTTGCTTAATATATAAATATATAGATATGACAAAGGAAAAAACTTAGGTCCATTTTCTTATGTTCATTTCATCTAATTCTACTAATCATATATTGTATTTACACTCTCATTCTTCTATGATTGGTCATATAAAAGGTGGTCTCCTATATTCTCTCTCTACTGTGATTGATCATTTAAACACTTTTTGCTACGTGTCATAATTATATTGGGGAATTGGATAAAATAGACATAAAGAAATGGACATAAGTTTTTTCCTATGACAAATGCTCAAATTGGTCCTTTATATATATATATATATATATATATATATATATATATATATATATATATATATAGGTGTCAAATATTCAAATGGGTCCTAAAAATATGGAATAAATTTTAAGTTAGTCCTAAATGTTTAATTGGTTTCAAATTGGTCCTATAAGTTTTGATCGTGTTTCAAATTGGTCTTGTAGTTACAAACCGCTATATTTTTCTATTAAGTGCTAATGTCATCATTGTCCAATCCATAAAAAAAATTCCAAGTTATCAAATTTTGCCACATCTTCATCTTCTTCTTTTATTTTTTTTGTGATTCGGGCTTCTAATTCATTCTTCACTGTTCACACAAACCCATCTTTCATTTTGAAACACAAAAAATTGAAAGAGGAAGATGATAATGTGACAAGAATTGATGTCTTGGAATTTTTTTTGTTGACTGGACAATAATGATATCAGCACTTAACAATAAAATATAACGGTTTGTAATGACATGACTAATTTAAAATACGGTCGAAACTTATAGGACCAATTTAAAATCTACCCTATATTTTTAAGACTAATTTGAACATTTCACCTATATATATATATATATATATATATATATATATATATATATATACACCTAATTGAAGATATTAAAGAACAAGTGTGTCATCACATGAATATGATATTCGACAAAAATGACTATTCATTATTATTTTCTTAGACATTATATCTTACAAAAATTGACTTGGCTATGGCTCGCCACAACCTTATATATTTTATGTGTTTATTCTCCATCATATCTAGTTATAAAAACCTTGAGTTTAGATTTGGTAAAATCATATTTGTTATTTTGTTAATATTATAACTTAGAATTGGACATGTTAAAGTGCTTTTTATTAGTCAACTAAAAAAATAGTTTTTAATCGTTAAAAATTCTATTAATTAATTAGATGAAATTTTAATATATACTCTAAGAACACATGTTAAATAAATCATTTAACTTATAATGTCTAGGACTTTTTATTTGTTGAAATTATTGATATTTATTATATGTTCATTAGATTTTAATTAATTTAACTCAAATTGATTGAATTAATTACAATAACAAAAATAAAATCCTCTCAGCATGAATTTTTTTTATATGCAAGATTTGATTGAACTAAAAAATTTCGAAGTGTCATATAATATGTTATACATAAACTTTTTTTTTAAATTTATTTTCTATTAATGTAATTATTATTTTACACAAGACATCTTTATTTGAAAATAAAAAAATTACTCAATAATCTTTAAGGTTATATTACTATTTATTTCGTACATGGTGAATATTAATAAAAAAATTAATTGTATTTATTTTATACTTAAAATAAGATCAGATTAGAGTTTTATTTTGAATAAATTATAGTCCTCTTATTTCTATTTTAAAAAATTATACTCTCACCCACCTCCCTAAAAGATAAGAAACATACAATTTTATTTATTTTGACTAAAATACTCATTTGTTTATTTTTTTATATAATTAACTATATATTTTAGTGATATAAAAAATATTTTTTTTAATTTAAAATAAAAAAATTATTTAAACCCAAAATAAATAATAGTGAAATAATAAATTTTTTAAGAAAATATTATTTTTTCAAAAATTATAATTATTTTAAAAATTAATAATGCAATTAATTAAGTGTATTTTAGTGAAAGATAATGAACTTATAAGTTTTTAATCTTTATAAGAAAGGGAAGTATAATAAATTTTTAAAATAGAAGGGAGAGAATGTAATTTACTCTTTTATTTTTGCATATAAGATCATCTTCATTGACCAAACATAAGTTAGAGCTTAGAAGTGGTAAACTTAATTTTTTAAATTAGATAAGTATTCATTTTTTTTTTAAAAATTAAACGTTAATCACCAAATAGTCTTCATTTTCAACAAAATTAAAGTCCTTCGTTAATTACCTAGCTAGCTGGCCGATAGATCTCGCATCAATCACTTTCATTTATTAATTACTCTGTCTTACTCGAATAGATGTTCAATGGTACAGTACTATTGAACTTAATATATTTTTTATTAATATGAGTTTTTATTAATATTAACAAATGACAGTACATAATTAAAAGGATGCACCGAAATTCAACAATACAGTATGTTTATTCATCTTAGTCCATTACACACAAAACAAACTCAAATCCATCGATCGTGCCTCCTTATTAATATCATTAATCTTTCACACACAAGTGAAATTTTTATCCCAAAAAAAACTTCATCTTCTTGAAAGACACACATCATCACGATCGATGGATCGATCTCACTACTCATTACTCACTACTCACTGCTTGTGCTTCCAGGCATCTCAATGTGAGGAGATCCAAGAGGACAGAACACAACTTTGTAATTAGATCCAGCAGGACAAGTAAATGTACTTGTAGGATCGTCCTGAGGATAACTATAAGCATCTCTGCATCTATCCTTAAAGAACCTAGAATAAGTAGTGGGCCCACAACTTCCTTGTCCATTAGTACAACAATACTCATTAGTCTTAAACACCGTACAAGGGTTATTACACCCACCAGCTGCCCTTAATTGGTTAGGACACTGCCCATTAATATCCGCCGTACAACTAATTTTGTGACACCCACCATTGATGGGATAGAAATCCATAGGGATGTTGAAGCCGTCCACTAAGGATATGTCATAGAAGTCCAAGTTGCCGTATTGGTTCAGAGCGAATTCGGCTAATGTGTTGGGTGGGACACCCCACCCTGTGCATTGGAGGCCACCTGTACAGTCACCAGTCTGGCACCGGCCGCGGCCACTGCCGTCGAAGTTGCACCCGGTACGGCCCCAGATACGGGCCATGGCCGTGCCCGGTGCCACCCAGAGGTTCCATGTCTGGCCGCGGTCGAGGCGCCGGCCGCCGCCCGGGCTAGCCGCGGCCCAGACGGTGTACGGGCAGTTGTTGACGATCTCGAAATTGGCTGCTTGGATTGAGATGAAGGACAATGAGAGGAAGAGGAGGGAGCAAAGGGAGAGGTTGAATAAGTAGTAGTGAGCCATTTGTTTTTTTGGTTTGATGTGTTGTAGTGAGATGGATGGCTTGTGGGAGGTATATATATATATAAAAGGGAGGGGCTGCTGATTTACTAAGAAAATATAAAATAACAAGGGCTGCTATTTGTAAACAAATATCCTCTAGTTCATTGCATGGGACCTTTTTTTTATTTTTGGACAATGTTTTGATGAATTTGTATTTTGTGAATTTTATATAAAAAAATGTTTTCATAGATTTGAATTTGTCTAATTATATATAAATCTGTCACCTGTTAATAATTAAGTGACTAAAATTAAAAATAGAAAAATTAAAAAAAAATTTGAAAATATAATTAAATTTTTTAACTGTCAATTATGATTGTACGTATATTTTCTTTATTTTTATTCACTAAATTTTTAACACAAGACAATTTAATGTATAATTTATATAATTCGAACTTATAATTAAGAATATTACTCTTTCATATAAACTTGGACTTCTACTTTTTTTTTTCCCCTTCCTAAAAACCTACCAATTTCACCAAGAGGGCTATACTTTAATCAAAGGGGGAGGCGGCTATCGGTAATGAATTATGAAGCTCATCCATAATGAAGATAAGTCAAACAAAACTAGATATCATCATTGCCTTGTAGTCCAATGATTCCTACGCCACATTCTTACCCTCTTTGTTAGGATAATCATGGGTAGAGTTTAGATATGGTATTATATTTTTGAATTTGGATTTGGATTTAGATCTGAATTTAAGTGGATATCAAAATTAATTGCCTTAGACCCTATGAATAGTCAAATCCCCATACTCCAGACCCATAAAAATTTTAAATAAATTATTATTTTATTAATATAACATTTATTTTTATCATATTTTTTTCATCTGTAATCACAAAAAAAAAATTATAAATATAAATATACTATTCAATTATTTTAATATGTATAAAATATTTAATATTTTTCTTATAATTATATATTTTCTCATTACAAAAAGTTTAAAAATATTACTTTTTATATAAAAAATAAATAATTACTATTGCAGATAGGGTATAGGTAGGGTACATCCTTATCCAAATTCGGATCCGTTGACTTTATACCCGGACACATACCTAGACCCACAGGGTAAAATTTCAGGTACCCATTGGATATAGGTATTTTGATCATCCATACTCTTTCTATATAATGACAAACATGTTCAGTAGTATAGTAGTACTAAATTTTAGTATATTTTTTGAATCAATTGGTTCTTAATTTATTCATGTAGGGAAAGGCCCGGATCCACATGACCTGACCCGACCCAGGGACCTAAAAGAAAAATTGAAAATAAATCCAGGCAAAAATAAAACAATGCGGAAGCTACTAACCTAGACGCCATAGCTAAAACCTCGGATCTTGCCAGTGCCTTTGTTCCACCAGGGCTGACCTCCAATCGATAAGCTCCGAAAAAAGCCGCACCAAACGGAGGACTCTACCTACGAGAGGTAGAGCCACATGTCCACGACTGATGCGCGGAAGAGGACTCAAGAGAAAGAGATCAATATTATACTGAGTGGGGTTTCCCAAACGGGACCCCCCTTTCCAACACATGGAATGAGCAACTAGAAAGGTGTAGAGTCACTCCTATTTATAGGAGGATAAGAGAGCTTCCATCATTGACGCAAGCAATGTGGGACTTAGAATATGAACAAAATATCATGCTTCCATCATGATCACCTAGCCCACTTTGGGCCACGAGTGCGGGCTCGTGTAACCTCCGATGAGTGTCATCTTGGTGTCGTTTTTTTTGTCTCTCAGCGAGCTTTCCAACGGATCCTCACTCGATCCGATCGGACTCCCTGCTGCAGCGCATGCTCTCTGATCTGCTTGTGCTACAGCACACTGCTTCTATCTCTTTGTACAGCCCTTGTGCTGCAGCACACGGGTTTGTGCTGTAGCACACTTCCTTTGCTTGCTTCCCTTGATGCTTTACTTTCAAATGTGCCCCAACTTGAATTATTCTTCTCCAAAATGGCCCTAAGCACAAAAGTAAAACACAAATAAGTCCCCAAACTCCATTAAATTCAACAAAACACTCACAAATAAAAACAACACAATCTAAAATGACATTAATTACCATTTACAAGTCTAAGAACATAAAAACACTCTAAAATGCAATTAATTGTGGCTCAACGATAATGAAAACCTCCTAAAATCCATGAAACATTAGACTAAATAACTTTATTTCATAGAGTTATCACACCCCCAAACTTAAGCTTTTGCTCGTCCTCGGACAAAATAGATTAAAATAAAGAGAAAATAGGCAAGTGAATGGACTCATTGTGGTAAACATGAATGGCCAAACTTAACCCTCAGCGATTACACTTTTTTACCAAACTTAACCATAAAAGACATATCAAGCCAAACAATTCAAAGCTCTAGGAATATAAGCTAAATTCTTAACTTGCTTTTGGAGTGCGTGTGTGCAGGTAGCCAGACAATCATTTCATGCATATTTTATTGGTTCATGTTCACATATCCCAACATGTATAGAAAATTTTAACAACTAGGTACTTCATATGCTTACTTGTCTACCCTCTCTCCACTAATGTAGGCTTCACATAAACTAGAGATCATCAGGTCTTTTAAGCTTATAGCGTGGCCTAGGGTTTTGGGCTACCAACAAAAGGATAGGATAAAATCAAATATCAAGGGTTAACTTAAGATAGCATAAAACACATTAATAAAGACTTAATTTAATTTTTTTTTTAATTTCACATCAAGCCTTTATTTTTTTTTCTTTTTTTTTTTACTTTCTTTTCTTCATTCCCCTTTATTTTTCCTTTTTTTAGTTTTTTAAAACAATCTTTGATTGTGTTTGAATGACTTCCTTTATCACCCAAAGTTTTCAACATGTGCTTAGCTAACCACTTGAAAGGGTAATTCATTGGTTTTTCGGGCTAGGTGAGGTAAGCTCATGTGGGTAAATTTTAAAATTTCATTCTTGGTTTTTCTAATAAGGCTCAAAATGGGTGCTAAGGATATAATCAATTATGGGAGAAGGCTTGAAAGGCTCAAACGCAGAAAAATATGCCTAAATCATGTCTCTAATCTATGCAAAACCTAGGATTTCGCCTCAAGGGGGTATAGAGTAAGTTCTAGAGCCCTAGTGTTGCAATAGACACACATATTGAGTCATGCTAGCATTTCTCCTCTAAAACATACACTTAAATCATGCAAAGCTACCTTGTGCTTAAAACTTTTCCAAAAGCATAAAAGAATTAAACCATATTCAAAGATCTGATCATTGAAAGACTTGAGCATGCAATTTCTAATTAACTCTGATTTTAAGTGCAAACAAAATCCTCATTGGGGTTTGACCAACATAAACACCACAAACAAGCACAAACGCTGGCCACAATTATCACAAAAATTCATATCATCCAAGGCTCAAGCAAAAGCAAAAATTTTAAAATCTTGCAAAATTTTGCATCCCCACCCCCAAACTTAAATTGAACATTGTCCTCAATGTTCCAAACATATTCAACCAAAAGGGAATGGGGAAAAGGGAAAGGGCTAACAGCATTATGTCCAAAATGTCATTTAGCCACAAAAACAAAAATAAACAAAAATTAAATAAGCCAATATTTATGGGGTCCAAATAGGAAACAACAAAAGAATAACTAGAAGAGACAAGGAATATGGGAAATGTCCCTGAGTTGATTGCCATCCTAATTCTCCTTTTCATGCTTCATTGGGTTTCCTTGAATCCTGGTAGTTTCACCCTGCAAACACACATAAACTAACACAACTATAAAAAAACATGAAATTCAGACAAATAAATAAAGAAAAAAAGCTGAACTAAAATAGCTTGGGTTGCCTCCCAAAAAGCGCTTGGTTTAAAGTCCTCAGCCTGACTACCATATTTTGTTTCTTATCCTGGATCAATTGGAGTAAAGGGAGTTGGCGTGACATTGCAGAAATTCCATGTGATAGCACTTTCATGGACTATATTGTCTTGCAACCCTTGCATGAAAATCCAATCTTGTTCCATTGAATATGATGGTGAAGGTTTATGGCACCAAGGCGGTGCTCTGATTTTCCAAGGTGGGGCTTCTAGTATCTTTGCACACCCAACAAAGTCAACATCACAAGTCTCAGCATAAGGATACTTGAAAACTTCACTAGGATCAATTTGGTGGTATTTTAATTCATCATCCTGAACTGAACAACCTACCACATTATCCACCACATTAACATGAAAACATTCTTCAGTTTCTCCCGGAAACTTCATTGCTTTGAACACGTTAAATTTTACCTCTTGATCTTGGACTCGCATTGTCAGCTCACCTTTATGCACATCAATAATAGTTCTTCCTGTAGATAGAAATGGTCTGCCCAAAATGATTGGTACATTTTTGTCTTCCTCGTAGTCAAGAACAATGAAATCAGCTGGGAGAATGAGCTTATCAACCTTCACTAACACATTCTCAATAATGCCTCGCGGATAAGCTATTGACCGATCAGCCATCTGCAACATAATAGTAGTGGGGCTAGCTTCCCCTAAACCCAGCTTCTTGAATATAGAAAGAGGCATTAGGTTAACACTTGCCCCTAAATCACATAAAGCTTTGGCACAAAACTGATTGCTTATAGTGCAGGGAATGTTAAAACTGCCTGGATCCTTAAGCTTTGGTGGAAACTTATTTTGTAAAACGGCACTACATTCTTCAGTGAGAGCTACGGTCTCAAAATCAACCAATCTCGTCTTCTTTGACAAAATATCCTTCATGAATTTCACATAAGAAGGCATATGCTCCAAGGCTTCAGCAAAAGGTATGTTGATATGCAACTTTTTAAACACATCTAAGAATTTCTTGAACTGCTAATCTGAATTATGCTTTTGGAGTCTTTGAGGGAACGGTGGTGGAGGTCTATAATTTGCAGGCACCTTCTTAGGCATGTCCCCATGTGCCTCTTCAATTGGTTTCTCAATCACCACTGGTTTTTCCTCCTTACTTGCTTCATATTTCGTTGTCTCAGGATTCCCTTCTATTTCTTTCCCACTTCTCAAAAATATTGCATTGCAATGCTCCTTGCCTTCTTTCCTAGGATTAGGCTCAGTGTCACTGGGAAGGGTACCTTGTTGTCTATTGTTCAGAGCAGTTGCCAACTGACCCACTTGAGTTTCAAGACTTCTCAAAGATGATGCTTGGCTTTGGATTAGTGCAGTTTGATTTTGAATAACTACATTTTGACTTTGCATAAGGGCGTCATTCTTAGACATGTAAGACATCATCATTTCCTCCAAGGATGGCTTCTTTTCAACTGGTGGAGGTGGTCCATGCGGGTAGTTAGAATGTGCAGCAGATGAAGACGGTCCCGTACCTTGATTTTGGCTCCATGAGAAATTTGGATGATTTCTCCACCCTGGATTATATGTGTTAGAGTAAGGATTATTAGCATTCTTGTTCGCCAGATACTGAACACTCTCCAAGACAAGAGGGCATTGCTCTGAAATGTGAATTTCTCCACAATTCTCACAAGCTTTGGACGAAAGGGCTTACAACTTTAACTGCTCCCTGAATACCCAAAGATTTAACCTCTTTCGTCAAAGCAGCAATTTGAGAAAATAGGGATGCAAACATATCAGAGTATTGTACTCCAGCAACTCTTGCGTGCACATTTATGTTTGAGTGCCATTGGTGATTGTTAGATGACATTGTCTCTAATAAAGTATAAGCAGCATCTACTGGTTTGGACATCAGAGCCCCACCAGCTGCAGCATCAATAGACGTTTTAATCCCATAAGATAAACCATTGTAGAATGTCTGCACTTGAAGCCATTTTGGTAGCCCATGATGTGGACATTTTCACAATAATTCCTTGAATCTTTCCCATGCTTCATAGAGACTTTCATTGTCCAAAAGCACAAAAGAAGTTATATCATTTCTCATTTTGGCAGTTTTCCCAGGTGGAAAATACTTAGTAAGAAATTGTTGGACCAACTCTTCCCATGTAGTGATTGACCCCTCTGGTAAAGATTGTAGCCAAACTTTTGCCTTATCCCTTAATGAGAAGGGAAAGAGCCTCAGACGAATGGCATCATCAGAAACACCATTGTGCTTGAAAGTATCACAGATCTCTAGAAAATTAAGGATGTGGTTGTTGGGGTCTTCAACAGGTGAACCCCCAAACTGCCCATTAGCTTGCAAAAGTTGGATGGTAGCCGGCTTGATTTCAAAATTATTTGCTTGAATAGACGGTCTCCGGATACTATGTTGTAACCCATCCAATTTCGGGGTTGCATAGTCAGACACATTGCGGTTGTTTTGCTCAGCCATTTCAGCTTCTTCAGAATGAATGCTCTCTGGTGAAGATGGAGTAGTAAGACTTCTAACCGGAGAATGAGAGATAGCACGCCCTCTCCTTTTCCTTCCACGCACAGGAGGTGATGAAATTTCAATAACTTTCTTCTTCTTCTTACCACGAGGCATGCACTATAAAGCGTACCTGAAAAAAAACTTGCAAACAACTACTTAAACAACTAAAAAAAATGACTAAAATTAGATAATATGAAAAATAAAGTAACAAGGAAAAAATGCTTGATCTAAGGCACGTATTTAGCACTAATATCAAATAAATTTCAACTAAGTTCCCCGGCAACGGCGCCAAAAACTTGTTGCTCGCTCAAACGACACGACACGGTGCAAGTGTACACCGCCAACAAGTAGTAAAGTAATGAGAAAAGAGTATCGTCCACAGGGAACTGAGTTAAAAAAGATTGAGTACTAGTGTATTCGTATTTACCAAATTCAAGCTATCATAATCTATTGTTTAATTCAAAGTAAGCAAACTAAAATTTAAACTAATTGCAAAGAAATAAACGGAGTTAATATCTTCACAATGAAACTAATCAAAAGAACTTAAGTGCAAGAGAGATCCCTAGGATTGTAGTCTACCTTAGCAATTCGATTGTGAAATCAACTTCAATTCACTCTAATTCAATGTTAGAGTTAGTCTTAGCCTATTTTGTCATTATAAAAACCTTCCGATTTCTTATAAATTCCCTATATTTCTATGGGAACCTAAATAAAAGAAATGCATTAAGCTTGACTAAATTGACTCTACAAGACCCATCGGTATATGTCTATCATTTGGGTAAATCTAGTTAACCACTCTATTGGTTGAACTAAATCAAGTAGTATTCAACCCTTGGACTAAATTCAAGTTGTCTTTTCCAAGAACTACTCAAATCCTCATGAAATCCCTAATTGGTGATCAAACAAAGAGGGCAAAACAAGCATTAAGCTGAATAAACTCCATAAACATTGAAATAGAGATGAAAGAGTGTCAATAATCACAATTTACATGCTAAGAACTACAATCCTAAGGAAAAGAGAGTTTATCCTAGCATATTTAAGAGATACAACAACCCAAAATCAGTAAACATCACAAATATCAAAGCAAAAGAAAGAAAGAGGAGAAGAATATTGTTCCCAACACTCCAAACCGCTCTTCTTCCGCTTGAATCCGCTTGAAACCACCTTGGAGATGAAGTTCCCTCTGAGTTTTTCGCCCCTCTCAGCTCCCAAGCTTCCAAAATGTCTTCATCTCCCGAACCCTAAGTGAAAAAGCCTTTAAAACAACAAGAAAATCGGGTTCCAAAAATGCCCCTGCGACATTGTGTTGCAGCACATCAATTATGTGCTGCAGCGCATGCTCTCTGATCTGCTTGTGCTACAGCACACTGCTTGTCTCTTTGTACAGCCCTTGTGCTGCAGCACACGGGTTTGTGCTGTAGCACACTTCCTTTGCTTGCTTCCCTTGATGCTTTACTTTCAAATGTGCCCCAACTTGAATTATTCTTCTCCAAAATGGCCCTAAGCACAAAAGTAAAACACAAATAAGTCCCCAAACTCCATTAACTTCAACAAAACACTCACAAATAAAAACAACACAATCTAAAATCACATTAATTAACATTTACAAGCCTAAGAACATAAAAACACTCTAAAATGCAATTAATTGTGGCTCAACGATAATGAAAACCTCATAAAATCCATGAAACACTAGCCTAAATAACTCTATTTCATAGAGTTATCACTCCCACATGGGCGGACTCACACTCCAAAATCATGTTTGATTTCTCCCTTAGATGCATCTTCATGCTCTTGTCAGAGCGCATCTTGGAAGCATCAAACTTGATTGTAAGCTGCCTCAGTTTGGTGGCCACGGTGTCACCAAACAAGTCTCTCTAATGTGATCTACATTTACAAGTTTTGCAGTTACACTATCAGTCAATCCTAAACGCTAACACTAATTACAAAACTCCTTATTACACAACACACAACTCTTGAAAATTTTAATCAACGCAAGACGAGTGTAGATATAGTCAGTCTCTGCATTCGAGAAGTAGGTTCAACCACCCTCATCACACAGAGAGCCTAGATATATACACATTTCACTGCTTGACTCAACAATTTTCACAGAATAGTCACATACTATTCAAAATCCCTTTTGGATTCCCACTATGTAAGCGATCAAGAAGGACATCGAGTCGCCACAGGCACGACCTCGAACTTCCTCTTGATTAGAACGACTTACGATCATTTAAATAGTCACTTACTATTTAAATTCCAACATGGATAAGCATTTACATCGAGTTATGGGTTTGCCACATGCTGTCCCTACCTCTCACTCGACTAAACACTTAAGTTGATTTAAACGATCACAAACCGCTTAAATCTTCTCTTTCGTTGTGTATGTGAATGAGTTAAGAGATGGTAATATCCACTCTTTAGACTCCAATTCACCCTAATTTCTCTCCATATTTGTATTCGTCTCGCGAAAACAAAAAAAAACGACTCAAAAATTGTCGAAATTGGAGCTAAAACGGAGAAATTATGTGCGAAAAAAAACTTCGCGACTCTGGTCAACGGTCAACGTGACCTCAGGTGGTCGCCGACGTCGGACCACCGCCAGTCGACCACCGTCTCTAGCGGCTGCGGCACCGGTCACTGTCTCCAGCGGTGTCGGACATCAGTCGGCACCGGCGACCTCGCCGGCGGCGGTAGCCGAACCCTGTCGCCGGCGATCGCCCCCAGCGGCGGCGGAGGTAGCCGGACCTCGGCCGTCACCGGCGACCACGCCGGTCGCCGGTGAAGCACCAGCCGACCACCGTCGGCGGCGGTTCACGGCTGAGCCGACTGCCGAAACTTCGACGCCGGCCACCACCGACTAGGGGTGTTCGGCGGGCGGTTTGGGCAGTTTTTAGTGAAAATTTAGTGCACCTATCGGTTTAAGTTAATAGCGTCAAACCAAACCATAAACGAGCGGTTTTGAGCGGTTCTGTTTGGCGGTTTAGGACTTTTATATGATCAAACTTACATATTTAAGTTTATTAATAAAAAATATAATTTTATTCAATATAAATAATAAAAGTATAGTAATATTTCATTTACTTACAATATACAATCAATTTAGTTCTAAAATTAAATTTTTAGATTGACTAAATTTAATCTAACATTATAAAAACAAATTTTAAACTTTATTATTTAGAAATTTTAACATAATATGTACATATATATACATGTATGTGTATGCGGTTTGGTTCGGTTTTTCGACATACCAAACCGAACCAAACCAAACATTGATCGGTTTTGTTCGGTTTGTGCTAATTCGGTTTGGTTTGGTTCAAGTGCGACGGTTTTGTTCGGTTCTGAACACCCCTACCACCGACGACAATATGCGGCGGCGCCTGCTTCCGGTCGGCCATCGGCAGCGGCGATTCTGTCAGCCTCCCGGCCGGTCAACTTCGCCTCATCAGTCAACAGTCCCCCTCCCCAAAGCAGAAGCATACATCCACAGGTATATATCTAATTCGTAGGGTACTCATACCTTAAATAATAAATACTTGCATGCAAAATTAGGGTCTTTATTATTGAAAAGGGAACCTAAACATGTTTCTAGGTTTTAGGGTGTGGGTTACCAATTAATATTGAATTAAAAAATTAACACATAATTTAAATTCAAAAAATCAGAGGACCCTACCCTACAATATATGATTATCACATGTTTTAAATCAAAATTAAAACATATCATTAAAACTGGGAATCTATTCATGTTGTTAAGTTTTAAATAAAATAAAATCATATAAATCGTAAAAATGTTTCTAATCATTTTCGGTTTACCAATCCCTGGAGAACAGAGCCCTAGCATAAACCAGGCTCTGATACCAATGTAGGGAAAGACTCGTATCCACATGACCCGACCCGACCCAAGGACCTAAAAGAAAAACTAAAAATAAATCCAGGCAAAAGTAAAACAATGCGGAAGCTAATAACCTGGACGTCATCGCTAGAACCTCGGATCTTGCCAGTGCCTCTGCTCCACCAGGGCTGACCTCCAATCGATAAGCTCCGAAAAGGGCGGCACCAAACAGAGGACTCTACCTACGAGAGGTAGAGCCACATGTCCACGACTGATGCGCGGAAGAGGACTCAAGAGAAAGAGAAAAATATTATACTGAGTGGGGTTTCCCAAACGGGACCCCCCTTTCTAACACATGGAATGAGCAACTAGAAAGGTGTGGAGTCACTCCTATTTATTGGAAGATGAGAGAGCTCCCATCATTGACGCAAACAATGTGGGACTTGGAATATGAACAAAATATCATGCTTCCATCATGATCATCTAGCCCACTTTGGGCCACGAGTGCGGGCTCGTGTGTCCTCCGATGTGTGTCATCTTGGTGTCGTTTTTTTCGTCTCTCAGCGAACTTTCCAACGGATCCTCACTCGACCCGATCAGACTCCCACATGGGCGGATATTTAATCCCGAAAACCCCAATATATCCAACAATTCAAAATGAATCTTTATTAACGTGAGTTTTCTATTAATATTAATAAATGATTGGAGTCATGTATCAAAATTTAGTACTACTATAATACTAAACTTTTGTCCCGGTATAATGCAATACCAGAATTAGAGTACATAATATGATTAAGGATTTTTCTAAGAAGTTTCTGTGATGTTTTATTAAAAATTTTATTGAGAGAGTATTTATTATTTTAAAATTAATAAAAAGTTAATAAAAATAATTTTATAATTTTTTTTATCGGTTAAAAAATTCTTAATGAGTGCCTTATAAAAATCTACCATTAATATAATTTTAGTACTATCAAACAGTCCGATCTGATTCGATTCATTACAGGTCCGCCATTATAATCATCTTGATAAAGTAAAATATTGATTGATTGAGGTAATATGTATTTTATTTTCTTTTAAATAATATTTTATATTCAAATTTTGTATTTTCATTTGAGAAAGCTCTATATTCTTGCCATGAAATTTTAGATCGCTCGAATTAAATTGATCAAGGTTAATAAATTTTTAAATATGGATGGTTTAAAAAAAAAAATTCACATACATATAAAAAAGTAATATCTTCATTATAGAGTGTCACTTAACCTTACTTTGAAGTACTGTGAATTAATTTGGCCAGTAATCTTATTAATTAAAAACTAAATAATAATTTTAGTTATAAAGTAGTGCATATCAATATTTTATAAAAATACTGGATGACTAATATACTTAATCTGTGGAGAGGTTTAATTGCAACTTGTATCAATTCTTTATGGAAAAAATTATATCCTTCGGTTTTGTATTGATCTATTAAATTTTCGTCTAACAGTTGTAAAATGTCTCAAATTGTTCCTATTGTTCTAGTTGTTTCTAATGTTCTACAAATGTCTTGATTTTTGAAATTAAAGGTTGATTGCCTATAAATTTCATGAGGATAAATATTAGGTAGTGACCAATTTGTTAATCTATTTTCTGCTTCGACTATTATTATTTCAGAACTATTTATTTGATCTTGGTCTGTGCCTTTATTTTGATCAGATGAAGAGGCGCGAAGAGCTATTAGGCTCCTATAACTAGACCAAAAACTTTCGGATTAAGTGAGACATTATTTGTACTAACAATTTAATTTCATCTAACTAGCTTGGGATTACTTTTTGGACAACCATATTGCAGGACTACCTATTCTTCTATGGCTGACTAATACAATTCTACGGCGATCAACTCTAAGATTTCCTTACTAAGTCAGAAAATTAAGGTGTTTAGGGTTTTAGGACTGAGAATTAATTTGGGCAGTAATCTTTCTAATTAAAAACTAAATAAAAATTTTAGTTATAAAGTAGTGCATATCAATATTTTATAATTAAATACTAATAAAAAGTATTTTAAATTTTTTTTAGTAGAAAAGAATATTTTAAATTAAAATTATTTCTTTGTTTATATCATACCAATTGAAAAAAAATGGTTGGTTTGCTTGACATCAATCAAAGTTATAACGTTTTATAACTTTATATCATATAAAAGTTATAACGTTTTCACTGTTTTTAACGTCAAATCAGCTACAGTACTTTTTTTTCAATTTTGCACTTTCTGAATTTTTTTTTTAATTTTTTATTGCATAGAATCTATCTATCTATCTATATACTCTTATAAAACAAGAACCACACATGTACATGTGTCGACTTGCCATAATTTTGTTCCTTTATTTTTTTTTACTGAGTTCATCAAATTTTAACTCTTCCTTGCTTTTTTTTAATCACACATATAGCATTTAGAGTAGGAAAAACAAAGTTGAACTGAATCTGTACTTTAAAAAAAAAAATAAGACGTAAGCCTTTGTAATAGGAACCCAAAAGTAGGGTGTGTTTGGTTATTGGAGTGAAGTCTAACCTTATATTCAACATTTTTTATTAAATATATTTTATTTTTTGCAATGTAATAAAATTATGTTTTTATTATTATTTTTTTATCCACTTTTATTCCATTCACATCATAGCACATCATATTGACATGATATTTTCAATCCCTCCAACCACATTCTCATTCTCATTTCCTCACTCATTCTACCTACCAAACACACTCGTAGACCTATACTTTTTTTACTAGCCCCCATAAGATGATACTAATATACGCGGAAGTACATGATAAAAAAAATTATTGACCCCTTTAGATAAACAATTATGGCCCCTTTGTAGAAAAAAATAAGAGTAAATTACACTACCCTCCGAGATGCTGAAATTACACTGCCCTCCGAGATGCTGAAATTACACTGCCCTCCTCTCTCATTTGAAAAATGACACTCCCCTCCCCTCACACATGATAATGGCATACAATTCAGTCCAAAGTGCACTTTTTGTTGACTTTTTCATCCAAATTTATTGATTTAGGTGTAGATCATCAATTCAACTTATTTTTTTTACCATTTTGCCCTCACTTTGTGATTGAAATATTATGCTTACCCATATGCCCCTAGTGAACTCTCTAACATAATTTTGCTTCCTATTTGTGGTTAAATATAATTCATTTGTCAATGTTATTATTTTTTATTGTATTTTACAATAATAATTATTATTATTTTATTTCATTAAATTTTATGATAATTCTATATTAACTAGCTATATTAGTTAGTCATTTTTTAATAATACTGTCTATTATTATTATTTTATTAAATATATTTTCTAATTTTTTAAAAATCGATTAAAATGTAATTTTTGTAATTAGTCAGTAAGTTTTTATAATTTAATAACGTGTAATTATTTTTACAAATTTGATAATGAGTAATTTATGTAATTAGTAATTTCTTTATAAATTATTTTCTTATAACTACAAAAGTATTAATATGTAATTTATGTAATTAATAAATATTTTTTAAAAAATGTAACTTGTATTTACGAATTTTTTATAACAAGAAATTTACGTAATTAAAATTTTTATAAATTTATAAATTTACAAAAATATTTATTCCTTTTTCTTTTTTATTTTCATTTTAAATTTATAAAAATTTTAATTACGTAAATTTCTTGTTATAACAAATTCGTAAATACAAGTTACAGTTTTTTAAAAAATATTTATTAATTACATAAATTACGTGTTTATAATTTTGTAAAGTATATTAGTTATAAGAAAATAATTTATAAAAAAATTAATTATTACGTTATCAAATTTGTAAAAATAATTACACGTTATAAAATTATTGACTAATTACAAAAATTGCCTTTTAACTGTTTTTGTAAAAAAACTAGAAAATATATTTAATAAAACAATAATAATAATAATAGACAGTATTATAAAAAATTGACTAACTAATTAGTTAGTTAATATAGAATTATCATAAAATTTAATGAAATAAAATAATAATTATTATTATTGTAAAATACAATAAAAAATAATAACATTGACAAATGAATCATATTTAATCACAAATAGGAAGCAAAATTATTTTGGAGAATTTACTAAGGGGCATTTGGGTAAGCATAATATTTTAATCACAAAGTGAGGGCAAAATGGCAAAAAAAAAAAAAGTTGAATTGATGATCTACACATAAATCAATAAATTTGGATGGAAAAGTCAACCAAAAGTGCACTTTGGACTGAATTGTAGACCATTATCATGTGTGAGGGGAGGGAGTGCTATTTTTCAAATGAGAGGGGAGGACAGTGTAATTTCAGCATCTTTCAGGGGAGGGCAGTGTAATTTACTCAAAAAATAAAGAAATACAAAAGTAAAATAAAAATCATGCTTTACTATTTTTAAAGAAGTGATAGACTTTGAAGCTATTGTACATTAGGAACATAAAAAATTAAGAGATAAAATTTCAAATTTTACTCTTTGTAATAAATGAATAGAGAGTACTCAAGTGTAATTTTAACTTATTTAATTGTTATTTTAAATTATATATAATTTTTTAAGTATGACAAATTATTTTTATTTATCTTTATTATCAAATTGTCAATCAATTTTATTTTTTAAAATTTATTATTTGTAATTAATTTATGAATCAATGCATGGTATTTTAAAAAAAATACTATGATAAATATTAAATGATTTATGTAACATTATATGAATAAAAATAATGGTGCGCGTCCAATTTATGTAAAGTTACATAAATAAAATTAATGGTGTGCGCCATACGGGCGTTATTAATTTATTTAATTTTAATGTAACATATTATTATTATTATTATATATATATATATATACCTTTTATAAATAAATATTATTTTTTAAAAAAATTATCATATATTATATTTTCTTTTATATATCTCGGCTCTCTTGAAAAAATAATTTGTTTTCGCCCCTGCATATAGCCTTCAGAAGTAAAACTCAATTCTACAAGATAAATAGATACAAATATACATGTCATTGTGTTATATTAATTATAAATAAATAGTATTTTTTATTCTTAATATATTTTGATGAAAATGACTTTGGTTTATGTTACGAACACAATACACAAGCATAAATAGATACAAATGTATTAGTGTTTTCAACCATCTAAATGATTTTAAACTTATTTATATTTATAATAGATTGCTTTTTTATCTTTATCATGATATTGGAGATGTTACAAGTGTGTACTTTTTGTGGTGCGATGGAAGAGAAAAATAAAGAGATTCTTCATGGTAAAAAACTTAGGTCAAATTCCTTTTGTTCTTGCTATCAAGTTTGACTAATCATATATTACATTTACACTCTTTCTCTTCCATGATTAATCATATAAAAAGTGATCTTCTATATTATCTCTCCATTGTAACTGGTCATTCAAACTTTTGCTATGTGTCAAATTTATATTGGAGAGATTAATAACAAAGATATAAAGAACTTGACCTAAGTTTTTTCTTCTTCATCTCCAAAGTTTTCTGAGTTCTTCTCAAAGAAATGTTCAATTGCCTCCCTTAAACAAATCCCTTATATTTAAGACAATTTGTGTTTTATGTGAATCTTCAATTAAATATTTGTAAAGGATTTTAAAAAATTTAATTGTATATTAGCATGATATTTTATATTTAAATAAGTAAAAATTGAATATAATTATTAATTAATAAATTTTTAGACCTTTAAAATAATTTGAATAAAATCATCCCGTACAAAGCACGGGTAACAATCTAGTTAGGTTATAACTTTGAAATTAATGTAGTATGTCCAATATCCATTTTCAATTGATTGTCTTTGGTTTTTCCAGTCTATTGACATATTATATTATATATTACATATAGATTTATTTTTTTTATTTTTTTTGGTATAGACTAGATCTAGATTTCTGCATACACAAAAATATATGTTATTTTTTAAAAAAAAAAAAAATATATATATATATATATAAAATATAATATAAAATAATTATTCTTATATTTTAACTCTCAATTATTATTTTAATTTTTTATTTTCTTTATTTTCTTTCTCTTCTCCCCTTATATTACATATTTTATAATATATAATCTGTGAGGTTAATATCACTGAGTATGAAGTTATTTTTCTTAAAAAATTAAAATATGTGAAGAAAGATGCTTGGAATGGGTTTGATTTATAGGACAATTCAACCCTTATAATAGCAAGAGTAAAGTAAAAAAGAAGAAGTTATTTTAAGGAATGAATTTTAACTTTGGTTGATTTAAATCTATGGTCTATGGTGAGTTTGCAAGGGTTGGGCTATGCCGGCCCAATGGACTTTTGTTTTCATTTTTAAACATTTAAACTTTTTTATGTCATATAGAATATTATATCTTATACGTAATATTTACTAATATATTATTATATAAAATTATATTTTTATAAGTCATTTGTAAATTGTAATATTAATTCATAATATATTGATTGATAATAAAATAAACTACCCCAAATAACTTTTTATTTACTATTTCTGTAAATCAATTTGTAAGGTTTATTCCTATTATGTGAATATTTAATCAAATGAAATAAATTCTATTTTAAAAATAATAAATAAACTAGCCCAGCCCGCGTTCTTTCAACAGTTGAATTATGCTAGTACTTTAGATTCACTTAAGAGGGTGGGCCAAGCCCAGCCCAGCTCACCTAACATATAAGTAGGGATGATCAAAATACCCATACTCAATGGGTATCCTGAAAATTTACCTTACGGGTCCAGGTATGGGTCCGGGTCCGGGTAAGGAGGTTTCCTACCCGTATCCTACCCGCAATAGTAATTATTTATTTTTATATATATAAAGTATTATTTTTAAATTTTTTTTGTGTTGAGAAAATATATAATTCTAAGAAAAAATGTTAAATATCATATAGATATTAAAGTAATTTAATTGTACATTTATATTTATGATTTATTTTTATTATTTTTTGTGATTATAGATGAAAAAAATTGATAAAAATAAATTTTATATTAATAAAATAATAATTTATTTCAAATTTTTATGGGTCTGGGTCCGGGTATGGAGATTTAACTACCCGTAGGGTCCGGGTACGAGAATTGATTTTAATACCCGTTTAAGTCCGGGTACGGGTCTGGGGATTATAATACCCTACCCATGATCATCCTTACATACAAGTCATGGATCGGCCTATTTTGACACTCTTATAACTGTTATGTATAATGGATAAATGTATTCATAAAACTAAAAATATCTTAAAATTAAAACAAAAAATAAGGCTTTTTTACTATTATATAAGTTAGAAAAAATAAAATTTTGTATCTAATAAACAAATTTTATTTGCTAATATATCTATATTAATATGATTGCTGGGTCTTTTGATAATTGGTCTCTTAAAATAACCATTTAATAATTAAAAATAAAAATATATGATGTAAGAAGATAATAAAAAAGATAAAATAGAAATAAATCAAATAATAATAGTTTATTTTTCTTCTGAAAGAGAAATAATAGTAGTTATTAAAATAATGGAAAAGAAAATAACTTAGTTACATGATTTGTTATATGACGGATGCCCTTGATTTGTTATGTCACTTGCATGATTTTATTTTGTGAAGTCCCTGTATGTTACGGCATATGTTATTTCCTTGGTTTTGGAAGAATAGCTCCATGGAATCAGTAATATATAATTTTTTTTTTCATTTTCGCTTTCGATATTGCTAATTCAGGAGTGATCGTAGTCCATTTTAAGGTTGATCGAATTAGTCGAATTAAAATGTAATATAACTGAGTAATCCGGATCGTATTCACTCAAGGAGCTTTCTTAAGCGAAAATGAAAAAACATGCAATTAACAAATTAAAGTGATGTGTTGGTTTTCTTAAGCTATCTACTAAAAGAGAATGCAATGAAAGTAAACTTAAAGATAAATAAGTTGGAATTAATATAAAAAATGTTTTTGGGAATGGAGTTATATAGCTAACCTAGTTCAAATTGATATGGGAGTTAATTCTTCATTAAGTCTTAAAGAAAAACTCAAAGTTACCACTTGAGTCTTGTGTTCTTTCTTAGTGATTACTCTTACTACCATAGCTAGCAATCAATTCAAAAGACACAGTTAAAAACTACTTAATATATGAATAATAATTAAGTAGAGAAGTAATCTCTATCCATTCAAGCAAAAGATAAAAAAATGGATGAATAAGAATTAAAATTTTCCTTAAATTTAACAACCTCAAATTTATTAAACAACTTGAATTTTTACTTTTTAAGACCAATGTTGTCAGACAAGTGTTCGGTAGAGATGTTAATACGGGCCAACCCGGCTTATATGGGTTAGCTTGTCACGGGTCACGGGTTAAACGGGCCAAAATTTTAACAGGACATGAAATTAGAGGTGTCAAAGTGGGCCAATTCGGCCCACACGGGTTGACCCATCACGGGTTGGCCCACTCAGGTTGGTCACATTAAACGGGTTGGGAATCCCAACTTGACCCACCAAGGTGGTGGGTCGGGCCAACCCACCTAACTCACCTTTTTTTTTTGAATTTTTTAATTCTAGCTTTTTTAAAAAAAGAAATCTATAATTTTTTTTATACATTTTTTTATGAACTAAGAAATTTAATATGATAAAATGAAAGAAAAGATTTATCATTCATCATGTCACTCACAAATATTTAAAAATAAAACAATGAAAGTATGAAACATGGTTAAAATATCACAATATTACTCATTTCTTTTTCTCCTGACTCCTGCAAATATGGTGAAGAATGAAAATATCACAAAAACAAAAAACATGATTAGGAATTATCTTTTTTTTTTTTAAATTTTTTTTAAGTTAGGTGGGTTACGGGCCAACCCACCTAACCCGCGAGTCAACCCACATAACCCGGTCGGTTTCCTCTAACCCGTTTAATAAACGGGTTGGGATTTTGTAACCCAACCCACCAAATTGGTGGGTTAAACGGGTCAACCCACCGGGTTTGACCCGTTTTGACAACTCTACATGAAATCATTAACCCGACTTGCCAATGATGGGTCACGGGCTGGCTCGCCAATCCACCAATTTTTTTTACTTCAATTTTTTTTTAATTTTTAATTAGCAAACTAACAAGTTACAACATGGGCATTGCCAAATGGCATATTGGGCAAGATAGATTATAAATTACATAAATTACAAGAAAGATAAATAAGTTTTCATTTTCAATCTCCACGATAACTTGCAAGTTTTTAATATAATCTCCAAAAGGTCTAAACAAAATAAATATAAATAATGGGGTTAGGCTTGGGCTAAATCCTAAATGTAAATGCCTAAAAGGGCCAAGAGAGAAAAAAAAAAGCTTAAAAAAAGCTAAGAAAAAGAATGATATTTGGAGTTTTTATTAAAAAAAAATAATAATGGGCTGGCTCGCGAAAGTAATTGGTTAAACGAGCCGGGCTAAAAAAAAAACTCGAAGTTATACGGGTTGAAAAAATCACAACTCAACCCACGAATTTAATGGGTTAAACAAGCCGACTCGATGGGTTCGACTCGTTTTGACGGCTCTAGTGTTCGGTTCATGGTCTGATCGGTTTATCCGGTCAAACCGAATGACGCAATAAATAATAAATAAAAATTATTCTTAATATATAAAATGATAACACTCAAGTTTCAACTTTCAACACATAATTTTAAAATTTTAGATTCGGGCAGATGAAAGCAGTTCGCAATACTTGCAAAAGAACTAGATAAGTAGATATACATATTTTAGTAAAATTTACAAACTGAATCTATTTGAAAACAAAAGATAATTTATTAAAAAAATCATACTAAAAAATTTGTTTTAGAATAATTTACCACAACAACAACAAATAAAGCATTTTCTCATTGGGTGGATTTATATTTTACAGCAAAAAAAAAAAAACTATTATCTTCAGCAGCTTCTGAGTTCTGAGAGTGAATGAAAAGATACTCTATAGGCTCCAACAGATTCACCCCCATTTTTTGAAATGCCTAGGGGGGAAAAGTTTATGATGTTTGATGTCTTTCATGTTTTTATCTGGTTCATATCCTTTTGCACTATATTTCTGATGTCCTTCATGATTTTTATCTGGTTTATATCCTTTGTATTTATCTGCTGACAGGTAAGTATTATATGATTCATATCTACTGAAATGTTTATATCCTTTGCATATAGATGTGTTAATGAATGATGCACTCTGATTTGCTGAAGGATTTATCGTAAAGATTTGACAAAGTCTTATGCTGGTTGTCGACTACCTAACACAATCCTCCTCTTTTATCTGGGCTTAGGACCGGCTATGCCAACATAGACAGAACTTACTGAAGGATTTATAATATGCTAAATTGTTTATATCATTTTGATGTGTTATAAATGATTGTATGAATTCATGTTACTCTGAACATCAATACGAGTTTTTGAAAAGCCTTTGGACATTATTTGAGGGGGAGTTTTCTTAAACTAAAAAATTATTAACATTTCCAAAAGGGGGAGAGAATGTTGGATCAAATGAGTCCATTAAACCAAAAGGTTTTGCAAATGTAAATAATTTTAGTTGAGCCCAAAAGTAAAAATAGGCCCACGTTAATTTTAAAGAAGTCAACAATTTTAGCCCATGAGTTCAAGTTAAAAGGTGGAACTAAAGGACAAAAAAAGATTGTGCAAATCTTCTCATGCTTTTGAAATATCCTCCTCAGTGGCAACAAAAAGTAGAAAAAAAGAAAGTATGGGTTTCTGACATTGTTTTTGAACTTGCATCCATTTTTATTTATGTCTTATCAAGAAAAAGGGTGACTTATAGTACTATGGTTGATGGCAGATTAGAAGAAGCACTAAATTTATTCAATGAAATGAAGTTTCTATCTATTGGTCTTGATAGGGTCTCATATAATAATACATTACTTTCATTTTATGCAAAGCTTGGGAGGTTTGAGGAAGCCATGGAAATTTGCAAAGAGATGGAGAGTTGTGGGATAAAGAAGGATGTTGTAAATTACAATTCACTTTTAGGTGGGTATGGGAAGCAGGGCTAGTATGATGAAGCTAGGAAAGCATTTAAAGAAATGAAAGAAGAAATTGTAAATCCAAACTTGTTAACTTATTCAACATTGATTGATGTGTACTCATGGGTCGGATCGGGTCAAGTCGGGCTGGGGCTTAAGCCCATTGATTTTATATAGATGGGTTTAGGCTTATACTTTAATACCCATTACAACGGGTCAGATATTTGTTCAAACCTATGGGTTAAGCTCGGGCTTAGCCCATTATTATATATAATTATAAAAAAAATATCACTTTAGATTTTGTTTTTGTTTGTCCGGTCTGGTTTGATGCAAAAATCAAATTTCTAGTCGGACCAGTCAAAGTTGGATGACCCGATAAAAAATTGGGAATCGAACTGATTTTGAATGTTGACCGGGACAAAAAAACTTTAAATTTTTTTTAAATGGTTGGCCTCATATTTTGAGTTACACATTCATCAACGGAGTAAAGAAATTGTTTAAAGAATTAAATTGAATCACAATACGAAGTTGATTGCAGAAATGATCACATGTTCAATTTTGAAGTCAATTTATTGAGTTAAGTAAAGTAGTACGTAATTTAGTTGTATAATTTGAAAAAAGAAAATTAAAATATGTTCTTTTTAATTTTTGTTATATAGCTAGTAGTGTCAAAACGGATTTAGGCCCGCGGGCTAGCCCAGCCCGCCCACTAAATGGGCGGGCTTAGGTAAGCCAAAATAGGTTCATTTAAAAATGGGCCTAAACGTGTTGGTCCGTTTAAGCCTGTGGGCTAAACATGCTAGCTCGAGCCCCGCGGGTCGGTTTGCAAAAACAAGAAAAACAAAAAATTAATATATATTTGTTTAAAATATGTATAAAATATAGAGTAAAATATCAATTTGGTCCTTTTTAGATGCCCTCTTTCTCAATTTGATCCTTATTAGATGTGCCTTCTCAATTTAGTCCTTTTTAGATCACTCCATTATCAATTTGGTCCTTGTCGTTAAAATCATTAACAGAATATGCCTAGGTGGACATTTTGGGTTAATTTTGTAATTTTAAAACATTAGTAGACTTTTTAATGTAATTGTTTGGGCTAAATTTATAATTTTCATAAATTTAAATAAAAAATACTTTTGCCCTAGGATTAGTTCATCGCATAGCTCTTCTTCCTCCTCTCTGCATCTTCTTCCTCCTCTATGCACTACTTTAAATAATTGTAAAAATCTTCTTGTCTCTTGTCTACATGTCAACAAAAACTATCAGTAATTGCAAAACTTAAGCCCCACGAGCCACCCAAACTTTGGGCACTTTCATGATTGTTCGCCCGACTTACAAAGAGGAGAGGAAGATGAAAAGCAAAAAACAAATATCAGTACAGTATTAAACAAGATGAAGATGACAACGTTTATACTTTATACCTGATTTGTAGAGAGGAAGAAGACGATGCAGGCAAGAATAAATTTTAGAGAAGAGAAGAAGAGGCGGCGCTTTGGAGAGAAGAGAGGAGGAGATGCGCCTGATTTTAAATTTAGGTCAATAGTGTTTTTTTATTTGAATTTGTGAAAATTACAAAATTAGCCCAAACAATTATATTAAAAAAAATCCACTGATGTTTAAAAATTATAAAATTAACCCAAAATGTCCACCTAAGCATACTCAGTTAATAATTTTAACGGCAAGGACCAAATTGATAACGGACTGTTCTAAAAAGGATTAAATTGAGAAGGCACATCTAAGAAGGACCAAATTGAAAAAGAGGACATCTAAAAAGGACCAACTTCATATTTTACTCATAAAATATATGTTTTAAGTAATTTTATGTGTTAAATAATAATTTTTTTGTAATAATCTGTATAAATAATTTAAATAATAATTAACATTAATAAAATATTAATTTAAAGTAAAAAAATATTAATTTTTAACAAAATGGGTATGTCATGGGCAATGTCCAAGTACTACACATACTCAATTTTTAATGTTGGATAGTTGACCCATGGACTTGAACTTAGATAATCTAGACTACCCAGCCCATAAGCAGGTGTACTCATAAGGTGGGAATGTATAAGGAGGTAATGGAGGATTTTAGAGAGTTCAAGCAAGCTGGGTTGAAGGGTGATGTTGTCCTTTATAGTGCACTAATTGACGCTCTTTGCAAGAATGGGTTGCTTAAATCTGCTGTGATGTTGCTTGATGAGATGACAAAGGAAGCTATTAGGCCCAATATTATCACTTACAAGCTACAACTCCATTATTGATGCTTTTGGTCGTTGAATGTTGTGTTGGTTAAGGAGGATAGCAAAATTATTCCTGCCTCCTATTGTATTTTGGTATTATGTACCAGTATATTTATATGGAAAGTGAATAAATCTTTGTTTGATGAAGTAAAAAAGTATATGGACTCTTCAACAGCTTCTGCCTTTTACTGCCCTTACTCTGTAATTTTCTACAGCTAAAATGACTTTTCGTTTAATGCTTTTAATTATTCAATTGATATCAAAAACGAGGGGCCCAGCTTGTTATGCTAACAATTTATATAGTCATCTTTCAAACATACCATTGCAATGTAACCAAAGTTTGTAATATTATCGAATGAGGATAGCAATTTGACAAGACTTACAAAACTGACTTGCTTATTTAAAGTAAGCACATAATTTTTGGGGTTTCAGGATAATGAAACACAATAGATGGTGATGTAAGTAGCAGCATCTCATAAAATGGGAATTGCCAAAGTAAAGGTAGAGTCGAGTGTGTTAGGGAAATGAAATCCCAATTAAGAGGAATTAATGTGTGGGAAGTTTCTCAATCCATCCTCCTTGATTGATGAATGCTATGTCTATGAATTGTTGAAGCTCTCTTGTGCTCATGTGCTTCATCCAAGGCACACGCTTTGACTTATCTGCCCCTGGTCCCTTGCATCCTTCCTCCACGTACGTTAGGTTTCCCCTACAACCAATTAAGTTAATCTCAAAAATGCATACAAGTACATTAATGGTGAATGACTTTTCTTCAACCCACGTAAATGAGAATAGATCCTCTACTGTACAACATAGAAAAGTAAGGAAAGAGAGTGACACATAAGTAAGTCCCACATGTGGATCCCACTATATGTGTGACTTACTTATGTGTCTCTCTCTCTCCTTACTTTTCTATGATGGGCAGCATAGGAATCCGATCTCCACGTAAATGTAATTAATTTAGTCTTACTCGTGGCCAGCACCAGTCCAAGCCACCCAGCCTGCGGGTGCAACGACATCGCCTAGAAAAGAATTGGCTATGATGACTCTAGAGTGATCTCCATATGCTCTTCCAAGGCTAGCCAATCCTTTTCCATTCCCAGTTATGGTACAATTTTTAAACACGAAAGCAGTGCTATCTTGATCTGAACGCCTCCTGTTTGCTGTTATACATCCACCTCGCTCTGGGGGACCCTCTCTCCCCATTGAAAACTTAATAGTACATTCCTGCCGTACACTCGTATACAAATTCATCCATTTCATATATATTAATAAAAAAAATTAAGTGTTAAAAAATGATATAATTAGGAGTGTATATATATATATATATGAGTTTGATTATACACCTCATAGATAGATTGGCCATCCCCATATATGAAATCAACTCCACCTTGAATGTAGCACTTTTTGAAGTAATGGCGCCCGTGATGATCAAACAGTGTGTCTTGCACTCCCAAAAATGCACAATCAAAAAATGCACATTTATCGCCCCCTATTCTAATAGCTTCAGCAGGCAAAAAGTGAAATTCATCTACGGGGTCGTTGTACGTATTCTGAAAATGTTATATATATATGACACCAGATTACCTTCTTAATTAATTAATATGTCCATACGTAGACAGGCTAATAAAACTATATTATTTGTATTTAACTATTTATGGTTGTTACCATGAAAGTAATGCCCTCTGCTACAATGTTACTTCCTCTTATATGCATAGTAGGACTTTTTAAGTAGCCCGAATGCCCATTCCACTCCAGAACGGTAGAGTTGCTACCAGCTCCTTTTAGATAAATGCAATTTTTTAATTGAATTCGGACCATCTCTCTGCATAAAAAGAATAGCTAATTTAAGGCATATTCAAAAGTTCAAACGTTAGGGTATCAAAAGTATTTACCCTATTTATTATTGGTATAGCTGAGTCCATAAAGATCATAGTTGACTTTTAAAAAGAAAATATCAAAGCAAATTAAAATAGCAATTTGTATGCAATATATTCTGTTGAATCATATATATACGGTACCTGTAAATGCCCGAGGAAATTAGGATTTGAGTCCATTGAGAGTTTTGTAAAGGGATAGCATCAATGGCAGATTGAATGGTTTTGAATTGAGCTTTGCCCGATTGACTAACTGTTATGGTTTTGACTTTGGGAGGTCTCATACAATCTGAGGCATTACCAACTCCAAAATGAAGGATCTGTAATGTAAAGATAAAGAAAAATAATTTTGACAAATTCATCGTATTTTGCTCTAGGCTCTAGCTACTCGATTTCTAACTTATTGGACCCTTAAGGAGATTGTATGATTTATAGAAGAGATCAAATGCTTTTGGGTAAGTACACATTTGGATAGAAATCCTCTACTTTAAAGTGATAATTAATTGAATATTCCCTTAAAAGAAAGACATTGAAGGATCAATTAAATAACTTGCATTAAAACACACAATTAAAACAGTGAATATTAACTATGAATATTAACTATGGGGTCTAGTATTAATTGATACATAATTGAGGTTTTTTAAGCATTTAGTCATGAGTTTGATTTCTGACACTATGTATGAAGAGAGTTGTGACCATCAGACAATAATAAATACCTTGAATTCAAAAAGAAAAGATATTTCGAATTAAAAAATTAGTGTCTACTCAAACTATGGAGATTATAGAAGAATTAAGAAAGGAAATTTCACTTTGAATAATACTTTTTTTTTTTACCAAAACAAAAAAGCATTAGGAAAGGAAACATTTGAATAATAATTGTGCATTTATTACCCATAATTTTAAAGTCCTCTATTTCATTTATTGCTAGATTTATTTGAAAAATCATCTATATAATGAGTAGATGTTCAGTGGTACGGTAGTACTGAACTTCAGTACATCCCTCCAATCAGTTGGTCCCTAAACCATTCAAGGTGGGCCCTAATTAATGTGAGTTTTTATTAATATTAACAAATGGCACTACATAATTGGAGGGATGCACTGAAGTTCAGTGGTACGGTACCATTGAACTTTTATCCCTATATAATATAGGATGTGTTTGGTATATTGTGATATAAGATATTATGGCAATTTTACCTTAAAATCATGATATACAAT